>JASPKZ010007173.1:2055000-2655000 GCA_030220185.1 Diploptera punctata
TATTTTAAAATTATTTAGTATCTAAAAATCCATACCCTAATTATCTTCTTCTTCTACTTCACGGTTTAGGCTTATTTACTAGCCTGTTCCGGCTCCAAATTGCTGCTCTCTCCATCTTTTCCTTGATCTTCCCAAACTTCTTCTTCCTCGTGGTGAATAGTTGTATACTGCTTTGGGTATTCTATTCTCAGTCATCCTTGCCAAATATTCTTTCCAGTTTGTTCTGTATTTCTCTATTGTTGTGTTTAATTCCTCTACTTTTACTTGATGTCTTATTTCTGTGTTGTGTTTTTTGTCTGTTCTTTGATATCCTGCTATTGGTCTGAGGAATCTCATTTCAGCAGCTTGTATTCTGACAGATTGTTGTGTTATCACTGTCCATGTTTCGGATCCATAAGTAATAATAGGCACTGCCATTGTCTTGTATAATTTCATTATAGAGTCTTTCCTGGCTTTATTTTTCAAAGTTCTTTTTAGTGTTCCTGTTATATAATTAAACTTATTTAGTTTGTTATTTATATCTGTATCCGCTGTGTATGATATTTCGCAACCTAGGAAGTTATATCTTACTACTTGTTCTATTGGTTTATTTTCTAATATTATCTTTGTCCGAACTGGATGAGCGCCCTTGAAGGCCATTGTTTTTTATTTTTGTGATGATATTTCCATATTGTATTTTTTTGATATTTCATTTAGTTTATATAGCATTCTTTGTAGTTCGTCCTCTGTTTTTGCTAATTATCATGTGGTTAATTTTACATCCATCAAGATCCATCTCCCCTACCGGGTTTTAACTAATATCCAGTAGTAAGCATGCAGCCAATTACATCATCAATAATGTGACGCATCGTAATAGCGCCGTTTTAATTTCGCGGGCGACGGCGAGAATAGTGATCTCGCATTGGTAGAAAGAGATTCGTGAGTTACCGACTCGTGAGTGGAAAGTCGCGAGCAGATAATGGATTCGTCTAGACCTCCGTTTCTCTGCTTCCCTATCGGGAAAGATCGATGGTCAGAAACTTCCATACTGGAAAGGTCTCGATCGAGAATGATAATGATAAGGATGATGATGATGATGATGATGGCCGGATGATTTTCGGGGACCGGTGTGGAAAGAGACGGGAAGCTACCACACCTACAGTTCCCTAGTAAAGCCGCAAAGCATAGCATGAAAAATGCTATGATTGCAGTGGAAATACCTGATTTCGGGGAGAATTACTATGGAATGGAATATATGGAAATAAATAAATTTAAAGGAAACAGCTCATATGTATATATATATACATATATATATATATATATATATATATATATATATATAGAAAATGAATAACGATTGTGGCGTCTCATTACTTTGTTTACAAAACACATGGCATAATTAAATTATTTATTTCCATTACTAATACAAAATGCGTCTGATTAATTTAAAATAAGTTGATATCCAATTTCATTATACAAGTAAGTCCTGAAGTACTGCATCGCTTCATACAGCCAATATCTAGAAGAGATGGTTGTGGTCTAGTGGAGGGAGCTTCTGTTTCCCATACATGAAGTCGCGTGTTCGATACTGCTGTCATGCTTTTTTTTTCTCGTTCTTATTTCAATTCATTTTCCTTCTTTTTTTTCATTTCTTGTGTTTGTTTTATTTTCAGTATTTACTGCACTACTTATGTACACGAAATTGTTTTCCATTGTACGACACACAACGGAATAGAACGGATCTAGTTTCTTAAATAATTGTATACTTGTGAACCAAATAGCTGATCTCTGATCATGCGCAGTGGCTTCGTTCTGAGACTTGAAATTTATCTGTGCGCCATAAATTATTTCAAAGGCTGTACATCGTTTGATTTTAAAGCTGGTAGTAGGGAGAAATAGATTTTATTTGCTGTATTTATTCTCTTTTTAATTTCGATAGGAACTAAAAATAAAAATAGACTGATAGAAAGCACTAAAATTAATTAAAATAATCACTAAACAGTTTCTAATATGTGGTTACATTTCGAATAATAAAATTCCGTTATGCAGGTACTGCGTAAACTATGTGAATTTCTCAGGAAGTCGAATTTATGACCCGACTTTGCTGGTTTACGGAATGTATATTTCGTTTGTTAACATTTAAATTAGCGAAACACTAGTTTTTCGTTCCAGTTATTTAGATGTATCGGACCGCCGTGAAAAATAACGATTTTTTTTTTTTGGGTTTCAAATAAACCCCAGTTTTTAATGATCTCATATCACTGATTCTTGTTGAGTATCTTCCTCGTTTTATTTCGTTGCTATATACTATCATTCAATGTGAAAACTCTATTTATTTTTTTTCGTTCAGCTGAACTCCTATTTCTAATGGTCTGATTTTGTAGATTAACAAATTCAACTTTAGTTGTTTTTTTTTTGGCGTATGTTGAATTTGGTTGGTGTTTTTTTTCGTGGTTTTCCTCGCCTGTAATACAAATGTGAGGAAAAATTTAGGCTCAAACGGTGTCCCAACATTACCTGCCGGTCATAATCAATAGTATAGGCCTAATATTCACTCACAATAGCTTACGCTGCCTAAACCATCATCTATCCATAGTAATTCTACCCGAAGGCAGGTCCTTCACTGCAATCATAGCATTTTCATGCTATGCTTGTAGCTTTACTAGGGAATTGTAGGTGTGGTAGCTTCCTGTTGCTCTTCACACCGGTGAAGGATGATGATAATGATGATGGCCATATGATTTCGGGGACCGTTTGGGCCTTAAAGTTTTCCTGGCATTTGTCTTACAGGTGAGGAAAAACCCCGATAAAAACCTCACCCAGAAAAACTGCCCCGACCGGGGATCGAACCCGGGCCCGCTGCGTGACAAGGCAGCACGCTAGCTCGAGATCACAGCGGTGGACAAACCATAATAATTACGTGAAATTAATGTACACAGAATTGAATATCTAAAAGAAATTATAAAAAAGAGTCCGCGGCAGCATATGTAAGCCTATATCTTTTACGGTTAACTCACAATAACCGTTTTTGTCTTTCAGCTCATTGATGCCAAGAAGATCGGGATAAGTAAATTCCCGAGCAACGCCGCGTGAACAGCACGGTGTATCTAAAATAATGAGGATATAAATTTATAATTATTTTTGTGTTTTACTTATTCAATTAAGCATAAAAATACATTTAATTTATTTAGGCGTAGCGGCGCACGCCGAGTATTAGCTGGTAAGGATATAATAATATTAATGCTATTTAACTCATGTCCCAAATGTAAGTCAGTGACCAATCACGTGTCAATGAATTTTGTTTTACAACCAATGACAGTCGTGTTTCACCTCGCTCTTTGTCGAATTCTCTTTGCCAGCTCCTGTTTGTGATGAAGAAAGCTCCTACTTTTTAATATTCTGAACAGGTCAGAGCATTATTTTGCAGTGACTGACTCTCCTACAAATACATTGAATTTAGCAAATAATGAGTAGATTTGATAATTGTGTGTTCAATAATTGTGTTTTTAAATAATGATTTTTACCGAGTTGTTTATTTAAAAAAATAATTAATAACCTATAATGTTCGTTATACTATACAGTTTGACGTGTTTCATTTTTTCTCCACTAGGGTGCATTCGTACAATATTACGATCCTATTTGAAAATAAATAATAAGATAAAGTTGCAGAGAATAAACAAATTAAACAGAACCTTACATTTCTGATTTGTTTTTAAACATAGCCATTTACATGAAAAATATACATATTTTAAAATACCAGTAACTATATTTAAATAATGATTTTTGAGTAAACAGCTTAATTTTATTCGTTAAATAGCTCTAACAAATGCCACTCTTTATTTCCATATCCTCTAGATGATTTGGAAATCAGTCGTGACATTACTTATGACCATTTAATTCATGCCCCAAATGCGAGTCAATGACCAATCACGTTTCAATGAATTTTGTTTTACAACCAATCACAGTCGTGTTTCACCTTGATAATTATCGATTTCTGTTTATCATATTAAAGAAAGCTCCTCCTTTTGTAATATTCTGAACAGGTCAGACCATTATTTTGCAGTGACTGATTTTCCAACAAATACGTTGAATATAGCAAATAATGATGTCATAGCAGGCTTCACAGGAACGAAAAGACAATTGAATTCCTTTTTAAATTTTATTAATAACATTCACAGAAGTATTAATTTCACAATGGAATTAGAAACAAATTGATACATTGATAATAAGTTTGAGTTTGGTATCTTTCACAAACCATCTCTTACTGCTACCACTATCCATTGTTCTTCTCTTCACCCATATACTCATAAGATGGCAGCCTTTAATAGTTACATTCATAGACTTTTAAATATCCCTCTTTCACCCTTGGAATATAATAATGAATTGAATATTATTAAACGATTGGCTGTTAATAATGGCTACGACCCTGAAATTATACAATGTTTAATTAAGAAGGTTCATTACAAAAAAGCAATTAACAAAGTTTTTTCCTTTACCCAAAGAAAACATAAAGAAATATGTCGTAATGTCATACATAGGCCCACTTTCAAATAAAATATCTAAACACTTTAAAAAGTTGAACATTAATGTGGCATTTAAAACTAATAAAACTTTACAAAATATAATAAAAAACAATAAAACCAAAATAAAAAAGAAAAATTATCAGGTGTATATAAATTGAAATGTGGCACATGTGACAATGACTATATAGGACAAACTGGTAGATCTTTTATCTCTCGGATAAAGGAACACATGAGAGCATATAACAGAAATTTAGAAAATTCAAAATATGCTAACCACCTATTCCAATTTAATCATTTGTTTCGATCCAAATTTTGAAATGTTACATGTTTGTGATAAGGGTAAGAAGTTAGATCTTTTGGAGGCTGTAGAAATTAATAAATTTAAAAGTAGTAAAAAAACTTTTTAAATTCTCAACTTGATTTGAATGAATCCCCTTTGTTAAATTAAAAAAAATAAATAAATATTGTTGTATTGTTGCTTAGATCAGTTGGAACACAATTCATAATTTGTTAACATGTCTGAAGAAGGTACAGTGTATCGAAACAGCTGTCACTGAATTATATAATAAATATGAAAATCAAATAAAACTACGTTTTATTTTTATTTAATTAATAAATATGGATTTTCATCAAGTTAACACCAACTCAATTGATTATTTAATGAACAGATTGTTTCGAACTACACACTTGATAATTGTGTGTTCAATATATATATTTATTTAGAGGAATTAAACCCAATGGGTACAACTAGGGCACGACACACACCCAGTTCCAAGGTTCAGATTTTTTAAAATCCCTTACCCGGCCGGAGTGGAAGGTAGGGACTCTACCGACTACGCCACAGCGACTTTTTAAATAATGATTTTACTGAGTTGTTTCATAAAAAATTAATTAATAACCTATAGTGTTGGTTATATTATACAGTTTAATGTGTTTCATTTTTTCTCCACTAGGGTGCATTCTTACAATATTGCGATCCTATTTGGCAATAAGTAATAAGTAATATGATCTAGTTGTAGTGCATCTACATTTGTTTTCAAACATCGCCATTTACATTAAATATATAAATATTTTAAAAAATAGAACAAGTATCACATTTCCAATATTTAGGATGTGATATAACTTATAGAGAAAATAAAGATATAGAAAATAAAGTAAATAAATTTCAGGCTATTTGTGGAACCATAAAAAGATCCATAGGTCGGAAAACAAGGAAAGATACGAAACTTAAATTATATAAAACAATGGCTGTTCCTTTGTTGTTGTATGGAAGTGAAAATTGGATAATGAAATCAAGGGATAAAAGCAGGATACAGACTGCGGAAATGCTGTTTTTACGTAATGTGAAAGGATGCACAAGAGCGGATAGAATAATAATAATAATAATAATAATAATAATAGCTTTATTTTACCTGGCAGAGTTAAGGCCTTAAGGCCTTGTCTACCACTCAACCAGGTTTAAAAAAAAATACAAACAAAAAATAGTCTTAAATCTAAATTACAATATATATCTATAAATATAAACGATTACAAGTTATGAATACAATACAATTAATATTTATAATGTATTTTGATTTACTCTAAATTTAACGAATTAAATATATATGTACAATATATATAAAAAAACAGGAAAAGATTAATGACATAGTATAAAATTAAATAAATAGAGAAAAATTAATTATTAGACAACAGGTAACTGTATAAGCGTGACTTAAAGGTACCAAGTGTGCGGCAACCCCTGATATCTTGAGGAAGGAGATTCCAGGAGCGGGCAGAGGCTACTGTGAAGGAAGTAGAATAGGAGGAAGTGCTATGAAGAGGAATTGTTAGCAGACTGCTATCTTGTGACCTAGTGTCAATATTGTGGTAAGAGGATAACTTCTCAAATCTAGACGCCAGGTAAGTAGGGATGTAGGAATTCAGAAGCTTGAAAAGTAGTGAAAGAGAGTGCAATTTACGTCTGTCAGTAAGACGGAGCCAAGAGAGGTTATTAAAGTGTTCGGAAATATGGTCATAACGGCGGATATTGAAAATGAATCGAACGCAAGCATTATGAACACGCTGCAGTCTCTGCGACAAGTCATAGTTTAGATCATTATATATAATGTCACAATAATCGAAGTGTGGTAACACAAGATTCTGCACAAGGATTTGTTTTAACGAAACTGGGAGAAAATTCTTTAAACGTCTAAGATAATGTAAGATGGAGAAAGTCTTTTTACATATGTGTTTCACTTGTGTTTGCCAGGTTAAATTTGCGTCTAGATGTAGTCCAAGATCTATTACTGAAGAAGAATAAGGGATAATTATATTATTTATAGTAATGTTTGGTAGTGTAGATATGTCAAAGGTTGTAAGCAGTCTTTGTTGTCCCATTAGAATTACTTGTGACTTGTTAGGATTTAGATTTAGACCGATACTTGAAGACCAGTTAAAGATGGATATGAGATCGTCATTCATTTTTGTCAAGCTGTTATAGAGAGAATGAGGAGGTGAATGTAGGTAAATTTGGAGATCATCAGCGTAGAGGTGATAACGGCAGTGCTTTAGTACAGTTGGCAAGTCATTTATGTAGATTGAGAAAAGAAGAGGTCCGAGAACACTGCCCTGGGGGACTCCAGCCGGCACGTTGCGCCAAGACGAAGATCTAGAGTTTAATGAAACGTATTGTTGACGACCGTGCAGGTATGAGTCGAACCAGGATACAGCGCTGTCAGACAAGTGTAGGTGCTTGAGCTTTATCATAAGTAAGTCGTGGTCTACTGTGTCAAAAGCTTTGCTGAAGTCAAGTAAGGTTAAAGGAGTCAATTGACGTCTGTCCACGGCTTCACGAATATCTTCAGTAATTTTTAGCAAAGCTGTGGTTGTGCTATGACCAGATCTAAAGCCGGATTGATAAGGATCAAGGAGGTGATTTTCTTGGAGATATTCAGTCATTTGCTTATGTACAATATGTTCCAGGGCTTTAGATAATGTCGGAAGGATGCTAATCGGTCGGTAGTCATTACAGTTAGTAGGTGTACTTATTTTTGGTATAGGCCGAACTCTAGACTGTTTCCATACAGTAGGGAAGATAGAAGTTATAAGGGAAGCATTAAAAATATGAGTCACTGTGGGTAGTATAATGTCAATGATTTTATTTAGCATTAAAATGCTGATGTTATCTGTTCCTTGTGCATTGGATTTAATCCGCTTGAGTGCTTTTTTAACGTCTATAGGCGAAATGTCGTAAAAGTAAAATTTATCTCTTCCTATATGTGGGGATGGGGATAAGTCTTTAAGAATGTCTATTTTAGTCTTGTTGTCTGGAGGTGTCATGGGTATTGAGGTAAAATGTTCATTTAAGTCATCTACAGAAATGTCTATAGAGTCAGTTGAGGGATTCAACTGTCTAAGTCCCATTGCACGGAGATTTCGCCAAGTGTCCCGTGCACTTATTTGAGGTCCGATTATACTGTGGGCGTGTCGTAGTTTGGCATTGCGTATAGTTTGTGTAGTTGTGTTTCTAAGTTGTTTGTACAGTTGCCAGTTCTCGTCATTTTTATGTCGTCTGTATGTTCGGTATGCTTTGTCTCGTTTTGACATAAGTTCACGTATTGAGTCATTCATCCAGGGTGCAGGGGGGCGGGAAAATCGTCGGGTTTTTACTGGTGCATGTCTATCATATAGTTGTAATATCAGTGTATTAAATGTGTCTACTTTTTCATCAACTGATCTAAGATTCCATATTGTGTACCAAGGTAGTTCTAAAGCGTCTGATTTTAGTTTAGTATCGTCTATGTTTTGTAAATTTCTGTACGTAATCAATTTAGAGCGTCTTTTAGGACATTGGAGTGAGTATTCTACGAATACAATGTCATGAGCAGATATGCCGGGAGCAGGAATTTGTCCATATGACAGTACTTTCTGTGGATGTGTAGTCACTATTAAGTCCAGTAGAGTGTCGGTATTAGCAGTATGATGTGTGGCAGAGAAAGGAACAATTGTCATATTTAAGCTTTGGAACATATTTTTAAGTTGTATGGCTGGTGAGTCAGTCTGAAGAAGATTTGTATTAAAATCGCCTGCGACAATAACGTGTTCATAATGAGGTAATGAATCGTTCAGAGCGTTTTCTAGATCCGAAAGGTGCCTTATTTTTGGAGGTTTGTATACAATGCATAAGAGACATTTTTTTAGACTGGCTTGAATTTCTACGAATAAGAAACTCGGGGCGAGCGGAATATACAGAAGGGGACTTGTGGACAATTCTTGGATTAAGCTCATTTGATATAAAGGCACAAACTCCTCCACCTCTTTTATCTATTCTGTCATTTCTGAGCCGTGTATATCCGTCTAGGTGAACAAGGGACGAAGGTATGGATGGGGTGAGCCAGGTTTCCGAAATTAAAATGACGCTCAGTCCAAGAGATGAAAATATGGTTTCAAACTCACCAAAAGTGGGGACAGAATGCCTTGTGAATTTAGTGAGCGATTTTAAGTGATGATTTATCAATAGAAAAATGCATTCCTAAGTAGACTAGTAGTAGTTGTTTTTGGAGGGGATGGTAGGGATTGAGGAATGTTGCTACCGGTGTTAAAAGCTGTCTGCACAATAAAGAGGGTGCTTGGAGAAGGTGAGTGGAGTCAGGGGTGTGAAGCAATTCATCATTTGTCAGCGCAATGTTGCCCATAGCAGGAAAGTAAAACTAAACAATGTACTGTAATAAACTCTAATAAAATTAAAATAATTTAGTAAAACAAAGAATTTAAAAAAATTAAAGAACACAAGTAAGTTGTCCTAAATAAAAAATAATAAAACTTAAAACTTACCTAAATTAGAAATAAATTAACAAGATAATTGTTAGCAAAGATAAGACAAAATAAAAACATATTTACACTCAGGTCCTATCTAGTTGATATCCGTAGAAAATCTAATTTTGCGTTTTTCGCCATTTACTTTAGCTATGACGGCACCGTCCATTGTCCATACATTTTGAATACCGTATTTCTGTATACTGTCTTGTAGCAGGCGATAGCGACACTTCGTTAGGTCCTCGCGAACAGTGACCCCACTTCCTTTCAACCTTTCTTGCTTAGAAAGACTTCACTGCGCTTGCGGTAACTAACAAATTTCACTATTATAGCCCGCGGTCTTTCAGCATTACTTACACCAACACGGTGACTTCTGTCAATGTCAGTCACTGATAAATCGACACCGATTTTTTTTGGCCACCTCGATGGCTTTCTGGTCAGTGTCCTCTCCGGCCTCTTCTTTCACACCAAAAATCCTGAGGCATTGACGTCTCTGATATTGTTCTAAATCGTCTATTTTATTTTCCAACACCTCAATCTTTCTGTCTTTTTCAAATAAGGAACGAGAAGAATTAAATATATATAAAATTGAAGATAAAATCAGCGAAAATAATAAGAAATGGACAGAACACTTAATGAGAATGAACAACGAAAGAATACCAAAAAGAACCTTCCTGTATAATCCCAGAGGAACAAGAGATGTTGGCCGACCACGTAGAAGATGGACTCCACTTTTAACTTCGCCGGAACAGGCTGCATAGCCTAAACCTTGTAGTAAAAAGAAGAAGAAGAAGAAGAAGAAGAAGAATATTTGAAATAACTATATTTAAATAATGATTTGTGAGTAAACAGCTTAATTTTATTCGTTAAATAGTCCTAACAAATACCAGTCTTGATTTCCAAATCACTAGATAAATTGGAAATCATTCGTGGCATTACTTCTGATAATATTCGGTAAGTGCAGAATCAACAATGAGCAAGACATGACAAGGTTGCTTTTTATTTGAATTAGCCATCCGTGAAGAAAGACGTATCGACTTATACGTTCACCGCTAAAGCGTGCCTGATCTTTTGACTAGCGAGTCCGAGTTACAAGTTGTGGAAATTTCAATATTGATCGAAGAGACCAGGTTGAAAGGCATTATAGCGTCATTATTCGGAGGCCTTGAATGCCTCGTAGCCAATTCTAAAAAAAGTTTTTTTTTTATCTATGGTGATTACGTTTTTATGAACCATCATTTGTTAATTTTTGCAAGGACATGACATGCTGTATACTTGCAGAAAGTCACTTAAGATTTCCTGTGCATGTTAGTAACGGGTTTATTCTGACATTGAAGACTTTTGCTTCCGTAGAAATTTACCTAAAAATACTTATCTTACTTATGACTAGACTTTGTATTTTAGGCTTTATGCCTATTTTTCTTTGAGGAGTGAATAAAAACAATGATATAGGTAAAAGTCAATACTTTTAAGATTCACTCTGCACTACCGTTGAGGTTGTTATGTAAAAAGTTAAAATTTAAAATTTGAACCAGAAATATCAGACCTCCTCAACAAATTATAACTCTTTCCAATAATGTTATTGGAACTGCTTATTAAAGTAGTGGTGTAAAATTCTCAAATATAGATACTTCTAAACGAAGCGGCCGTTGGCGATGGTAGTGACACCTACCTGGCGTATATGTGGAAAGAATTGTTAATGTTTGTGACAAGTCTAGAATGGTGTAGTGGGCTGCACACTAGTCTGGAGAACTGTCCACGGTTCAATTCCTGGTTCAGATACTAATCTTTCTTTTCACTATATCATTATAATATTAAATTATAACTCATTAAAATAATGAACATTCAGAATTTCTTGTTCCATCCTCAGCAGCTGGATGCACCTAGGAGGACTGATATTTCAGGTAGGTGAGTTATACCCTGCTGCCGACGATGGAACAAGAAATGCTGAAAGACCTCCAGTATTTTAATGAATTTTAATTTGCTGGGGACGACTGTTATTTCGGGCACAGATTTTAATATTTTAAATGTTACAAGTAAAAGTTTCATGAAAATTATACCATATGGAATATTTTAGAGCTATGCATTTTTGCAGTTGTGTTATTAGAGAAGAATGTGAAATTGAACCTATAAACCTGTGGATAAATGATAGAAGACTGAATTGGAACGATCACATAGGTAGAATGGAAAACAGTAGATTAGTGAAGAAAGTACGTGACTGGACACCTCAGCAGAAAAGGTCATTAGGACGACCACAACTACGATGGAAGGACGTCACCATACCCCGGTCCTGTAGTGAATGAACACGCAACAAGCTGCCAGCTTTCATGCGTAGAGGAAGAAGAAGAAAGATATTTTAACTCTGAAATAATAATGCATTTTTTACCCATTAGTGCCTATTTCGTGTTTATTGAGCCAAAAATGGTCTTTTTAATTTTTTTGCTGTCTAAAATGTTTAATTTAACAATTAGTGCCTGTTAGTGCTTTTGAGCCTAAATTACCTTTTAATGTAAGCTTAAAAACATAGTAACTTTATTATGTGATCAGTAAATACTTCTTTTTCTTCATCACGGTTTAGGCTTATTTACTACCTGCTCCAGCTCCAAATTGCTGCTGTTTCCATCTTTTCCTTGGTCTTCCCAAACTTCGTCTTCCTCATGGTGAATAGCTGTATGCTACTTTTGGTATTCTATTCTCAGTCATCCTTGTCAAGTGTTCTTTTCAGTTTGTTCTGTATTTCACTATTGTTGTGTTTAATTCCTCTACTTTTAGTTTTTGTCTTATTTCTGTATCATGTTTTTTTTGTCTGTTCTTTGATATCCTGCTATTGGTCTGAGGAATTTCATTTCAGCAGCTTGTATTCTGGCAGATTGTTGTGTTTGTCACTGTCCATGTTTCGGATCCATAAGTAATATAGGCACTGCCATTGTCTTGTATAATTTCATTATAGAGTCTTTTCTGGCTTTATTTTTCAAAGTTCTTTTTAGTGTTCCTGTTATATCCATCCATCCATAGTAATTCTGCCCGAGGACAGGTCCTTCACTGCAATAATAGCATTTTCATGCAATGCTTGCAGCTTTACTAGGGAATTGTACGTGTGGTAGCTTCCCGTTGCTTTCCACACCGGTGATGGTTGATGATGATGATAATGATAAGGATGATGGTGATGATGGCCATATGATTTCGGGGACCGTTTGGGCCTTAAAGTTTTCCTGACATTTGTCTTACAGGTGAGGAAAAACCCCGATAAAAAGCTCATCCAGAAAATCTGCCCCGACCAGGGATCGAACCCGAGCCCGCTGCGTGACAAGGCAGCACGCTACTTCGAGATCACAGCGGTGGACTCCTGTTATATAATTAAACTTATTTAGTTTGTTATTTATATCTGTAAATACTGTGTATTTATTATAGTTAATTTACTATTTTACCAGTTATATTATATGGGTGCGAAACATGGACTCTTACTTTAAGGGAGGAAAGGAGATTACGAGTATTCGAGAATAAAGTACTTAGGAAAATTTTTGGACCAAAGAGAGATGAACAGACAGGTGAATGGAGAAGACTACATAACAATGAACTACATGGTCTTTATAGGAAGCCAGATATAATAAGAACAGTTAAGTCTCGTAGACTGCGATGGGCAGGACATGTTGCGCGTATGGGGAATGAAAGACGTGCATGGAAGCTTCTTGTAGGAAAGCCAGAGGGAAAACGCCCAGTTGGTAGACCAAGAATGAGGTGGGAGAATAACATTAACTATGATTTGAGGGAAGTAGATTATACAGGGAATGATTGGAAAGCATTAGCTCAGGATAGGGATGTATGGAGAGCTTGTGTCCGCGCGGCCATGAACCTACGGGTTCGATAATGCCAGTGAGTAAGTATGTAAGTAAGTAATTTACTTTACTTCTCTTCTTATTCTTCTAAATTTTAGTTTAGCCTCTTACCTTGTACGTATTTTTAAATGCCTTATAGTGGCACCACCTTTCGGGAGAGGGTCTTTAAACTTTGAATCACATACACATATTTTGGCCACATAAGGGCATTGAAAGAATGATCAGCTCAGGCCAAAGCCTCCTCTTTGACAGTAAACATTAAGACGATACGCACCATTCACATACAAATTCATACACAAATGTGCCAAATATGATAATGATGGCCGGATGATGTTCGGAAACCGTTTCGCCTTAAAGTTCCCTGATAATTGTATTACAATTGGAAAAAAATCACGCAGGAAACCTATCCCAACCGAGGATCGAGTCCGGGGTCGTTGCGTACGCGGCAGCGACGCTTCTCCGAGACCACATCGACTGTCTCAAGACAACCCTTGAGGATGCCAGGCGCAGTCTCTGACGAAACGTCGGGGAACTTGAAGCCTCGAGACCACGGCCTACAACCCGCAAATCTTCAAGATCATCATAATATTATTATTGTGGCAAGAAGTAATAGACTCGTAAGTACTAAAACGTACAATTAATAGTAATAACTGGAAGGCGCACAAACGTGCACACGAGTCTATTACCAACATAGAACCCAAACGAATGGTACCTACCCCTCTAAGCTATAATGCATAACATATACACTCGGAGTGGGGATGGCGACTTATGGGAGGAGTCATCGCCCTTATAAGGCGAGGACGCGTGTGAAAACACTCTCACGCTCCTACGTTCCATAATAGTCAAGTTCTTCAGTAACCGTTCGCGAAGGTGATATTAAAACACGTGGGCGGAAGTAATTCATCAACTCCACACCGAGTGAAGTATACAACACTGTAGATATACAATTGTACATACAAATGTATCCAATAAACTAAAATAATAAGTGTGTAATTTAAAACATCCCTGAGTGATCATAATCTACCCTGAGCGAATCGGCACAACATACATTTAATAAAATACAAACAAAACTTTAAAAAAAAGTATAGTGCAATATTGTATGGCTCAGGAATATGGACTCTGAATAAACAGCCGATTAAAAGCAGCAGAAATGAAATATTTACTATTTGTGGCAGGATATAGGCTACTTTATTAAAAAATGAAGTGAAGACATCCGTAAAGAAATATTCACTTTGACAGATAAAATGGAAGAGTATAGGAGAAAACGTTATGAACGTGTCTGCAGAATGTATACCAACAGATTGCATAGGATAAGTCTGAACTATCAAGCAAGAGGAGGGAAAAGAGATCGGGAACAATCACGAAAGAGATGGACACAGTAGCTATAGGCCTAATGCTTGGAGCCGGAATGAACCAAAAATGTTTAATCCTTACAACAAGAAAAATAAGAAAAAAAAGTTAATTTGTGAATGAATTAAAATGTATTTCTATTGAGTAACACTAAGAAATTAGGACTGGAAGTGAATATCAATAAAACTAAATATATGGTCACACGTAGAAATTCATTAAATAATGGAAATGGACAGCTAATGACAAATGAGGGAAATTTGGGGAAGTGGCTGAATTCAAATACCTAGGAACAATAATCACAAATAGGAATGAGATGCACAAATAAATTAAACATAGGCTCAATTATGGAAATGCATGCTATTATGCATTGCAGAGACTTTTGATGTCCCAACTCCTTTCAAAAAACGTTAAACTGAAAATATATAAAACTATTATTTTACTAGTTATATTATATGGGTGCGAAACATGGACTCTTACTTTAAGAGAGGAAAGGAGATTACAAGTATTTGAGAATAAAGTACTTAGGAAAATCTTTGGGCCAAAGAGAGATGAACAGACAGGTGAATGGAGAAGACTTCATAACAATGAACTACATGGTCTTTATAGGAAGCCAGATATAATAAGAACAGTTAAGTCTCGTAGACTGCGATGGGCACGACATGTTGCACGCATGGGGAATGAAAGACGTGCATGGAAGCTTCTTGTAGGAAAGCCAGAGGGAAAACGCCCAGTTGGTAGACCAAGAATGAGGTGGGAGAATAATATTAACTATGATTTGAGGGAAGTGGATTATACAGGGAATTATTGGAAAGCATTAGCTGAGGATAGGAATGTATGGAGAGCTTATGTCCATGAGGCCATGAACCTACGGGTTCGATAGTGCCAGTGAGTAAGTAAGTATTAAAATGTATTTACATTTAATTTAATCGACAGATTCATTTAAGAGTTTTTAAATTCTGGAGGTTATATTTGCTTTGTAAAATGCTTTAAGGCCAAATATAGATTTTTGTCAACAAGGTCAATATTTATAGTTTTACTACTTTTCTCGCTGAAATATCCACGACGAGTTCTATCTTCTTTCCTTTGAAGGTAAACTACTCTTAGTTGCGCAATGTCATCCAGGCTTTTCATGAACGCCACATGTCTTACTCACTTACTCACTGGCACTGTCGAACCCGTAGGTTCATAGCCGCGCGGACATAACCTCTCCATACATCCCTATCCTGAGCTAATGCTTTCCAATCATTTCCTGTATAATCTACTTCCCTCAGATCATAGTTAATGTTATTCTCCCACCTCATTCTTGGTCTACCAACTGGGCGTTTTCCCTCTGGCTTTCCTACAAGAAGCTTCCATGCAAGTCTTTCATTCCCCATACGTGCAACATGTCCTGCCCATCGCAGTCTACGAGACTTAACTGTTCTCATTATATCTGGTTTCCTATAAATACCATGTAGTTCATTGTTATGTAGTCTTCTCCATTCACCTGTCTGTTCATCTCTCTTTGGTCCAAAATTTTTCCTAAGTACCTTATTCTCAAATACTTGTAATCTTCTTTCCTTGATGATCTCCTAGAATGTCATCAATATAGGGAGTAAGAACGCCACATGCCAGAAGAAAAATTTTAACTCTGGATCAGATATATGGATATTTTACTTACCTAGAAGATATTATATCAATATCAGGACCATCTCCGGGACAACGCCCCATTTAAAAAATATATAAATAAGTACCTGATTGTTCTACCAGTTATATTATATGGGTGCGAAACATGGACTCTTACTTTAAGGGAGGAAAGGAGATTACGAGTATTTGAGAATAAAGTACTAGGGAAATATTTGGGCCAAAGAGAGATGAACAGACAGATGAATGGAGAAGAGTACATAACAATGAACTACATGCTATTTATAGGAAGCCAGATATAATAAGAACAGTTAAGTCTCGTAGACTGCGATGGGCAGGACATGTTGCACGTATGGGGAATGAAGGACGTGCATGAAAGCTTCTTGTAGGAAAGCCAGAGGGAAAACGCCCAGTTGGTAGACCAAGAATGAGGTGGGAGAATAAAATTAACTATGATTTGAGGGAAGTATATTATACAGGCGTCCCGCGCCGTAGCCGAGCGGTTAAGGTAGGAAGCCTTGGCGCAGAGCTACGGGACTTGCGCTGGTTCGAGTCTCCATGGTGGAAGAAATTTTCTCATGGTATTTCGGCCAGTATGGGACCGGTGCCCACCCAGCATCGTGAGGCAATTGGGTAGCTACAATAAGTAGCGGCTCCAGGTTGAGGAACCAGCTATAACGGCTGGGGGACTCGACATGCTAACCACATGTCACCCCTACACTGGCTGTTGATCATCTACCTCTGTGATTGACACATGTGGATGTGAAGGGCCAGCAGCCGGCTGGTAAAAGGGCAACCGCTGAAAAGTGGAAAGACCCTCAATCGGAATATTATACAGGGAATGATTGGAAAGGATTAGATTAGGATAGGGATGTATGGATAGCTTATGTCCGCGCGGCCATGAAGCTATGGGTTCGATAGTGCCAGTGAGTAAGTAAGTAAGTAATTACCTGATTTATCAGTCATCCTCTATTAAAATTTATTTATGTTTAAAAAAACTTAAAGTAATAATAATTGTAACAAGAACTCGTTATCTCGGTCAAAAAATTAATTTATTAAGTCGACGTTTCAATCTCCTTGTGTGAGATCATTTTCAAGACATAGTTGTTTATATTACACAGTTACCATCACCAAGACTTTTTTTACAAATTTAAATTAATAAATTAAAAATTCAAATTCATGATTAAAACTATTTTAACAAGGAATCATATGCTTCACACCATCCATTTAAATCTTTTTGTTTATTTAATACTTTATTCTGTTATTTTTTATATAGGCTTCTTCTGCTATTAATCTTTTTTGCTAATTATTTTCTTTGTGTAAAATTGTATTAATCGACGAACATAAGGAGAATATTAGTACGCCAAGTGCAGAATTTTCAGTAATCAGTGAATATGAAATGAAATGGAATGACATAACAATTTTATTATTCGGTAACCTAAACCGAATAATAAAATTGTTATGTCATTCCATTTCATTTCATGATTTTGATGAATTCTATGTTCACTGATTACTGAAAATTCTGCACCTGGCGTACTAATATTCTCCTTATTTTCGTCGATTATTTTTCTAATAAATATTTTTGTTTGGCCTACATTAGACTTTTTACAATCACAACACTGAATTTTGTATACAGCTTCTGTCAATTTATTACTATCAATTTTATCTTTGCCAGTTTTTATTAAATTGATAGTAATAAATTGACAGATGTATACAAAATTCAGTGTTGTGATTGCAAAAATCTTATGTAGGCCAAACAGAAATATTTATCAGAAAAATAATCGACGAACATAAAAAGAATACCATTACATCAGGTGCAGAATTTTCAGTATCAGTGAACGTAGAATTAATAAAAATCATGAAATAAATGGAATGACATAAAAATTGTATACAAAGAAAATAATTACCAATAAAGATTAATAACAGAAATGGCCTATATAAAAAATAACAAAATAAAATATTGAAGAAACAAAAATATTTAAATGGATGGTGTGAAACATATGATTCCTTGTTAAAATAGTTTTAATCATGAATTGGAATTTTAAATTTGTTATTTTTTTTTTTTGCAAATGCCCCAGGTTGTCTTTCGACATTCCTGGTGTTCTCTCCTGGCATGGTGTACTTGTAACCCACTTCTGAGGTTGGGGCGCCTGGAAGGCGAGGTTACGTTGCCCCGATGATATGATGGGTGATGATCATTATCATGGTGCACCAGGAGAGTCCCTAATCCTAAGGTTAATCTAAGATGAATATGAATGATGATGATTGCGATGGCCATATGATTTCGAGGACCGTTTGGGCCTTAAAGTTTTCCTGACATTTGTCTTGCAGGTGAGGGAAAACCCCAATAAAAACCTCACCCAGAAAAACTGTCCCGACCGGGGATCGAACCCGGGCCGGCTGCATGACAAGGGAGCATGCTACCTCGAGACCACAGCGGTGGATTTATTAAAACTATTAAATACATTAAATCAACCTGTCAATTCATTACTATCAATTTAATAAAAACTGGCAAAGATAAAATTGATAGTAATAAATTCAGTGTTGTGATTGTGAAAAGTCTTATGTAGCCAAACAAAAAGATTTATAAGAAAACTAATCGACGAACATAAAAAAATATCAGTACACCAGGTGCAGAATTTTCAGTAATCAGTGGACATACTCGTAGAATTAATCAAAATCATGAAATTAAATGGAATGACATAAACATTTTACACAAAGAAAATAATTACCAAAAAAGATTAATAGCAGAAATGACCTATATAAAAAGAGCAAAATAAAGTATTAAATAAACAAAAATATTTAAATGAATGGTGTGAAACATATGATTCCTTATTAAAATATTTTTAATCTTGAATTGGAATTTTAAATTTGTTAATTTATATTTGTAAAAAAATTCTTGGTGATGGTAACTATGTATATTAACAACCATGTCTTGAAAATTACCTCACACAAGGAGATTGAAATGTCGACTTAATAAATTAATTTAACAGCTGTCACTGAATTATATAATAAATATGAAAATCAAATAAAACTATGTTTTATTTTTATTTAATTAATAAATATGGATTTTCATCAAGTAAACACCAACTCAATTGATTAATTAATTTTTTGACTGAGATAACGACTAGTTCTTGTTGTAATTATTATTATTATTATTATTATTATTATTATTATTATTATTATTATTATTATTATTATTATTAACTAGTCTCAGTGAATAATATTTAACAAAAATATTTAAAAAATTAAAAAGTAGTAAAAACCATACACGCCTTTCAGAAACATGCCGAAGGTGGAACATGTTCTGAAAGATCCACATGGTTTTTACCACTTCATGAAGTTTCTTAAACAGGAATTTAATTTAGTTGAGGACGACTCATATATCAGGTACAAATTTTAATATTTTAACATTTTATTACATAACCTCAACTGTGCTTTCACAATGAATTTTAGAAGTATTGACCCATTCGCTTCAGGATTAAACGATCAATGCATTTTCCCAGAAACCGTATTTAAGTTACCGTAAATTATATTGTCTATTTTCAGACATTCAAAACAAACAAAATATAACGGTACTTGAGATCACAATAATGGCGAAGGCCAAAACACATTCCGATCCGATTCCGATTGAGGGTCTTTGCACTTTTCAGCGGTTGCCCTTTTACCAGCCGACTGCTGGCCCTTCACATCCACATGTGTCAATCACAGAGGTAGATGATCAACAGCCAGTGCAGGGGTGACATGTGGTTAGCATGTCGAGTCCCCCAGCCGTTATAGCTGGTTCCTCAACCTGGAGCCGCTACTTATTGTAGCTACCCAATTGCCTCACGATGCTGGGTGGGCACCGGTTCCATACTGGCCGAAATACCATGAGAAAATTTCTTCCCCCATGGAGACTCGAACCAGCGCAAGTCCCGTAGCTCTGCGCCAAGGCTTCCTACCTTAACCGCTCGGCTACATTCCTCTACTTTTTATAAATGTTAAGAAAACATTACCCTGCCCACCTTAAAGTAGTCTTGGTGGAAAGGCCCTGCGGCTAGCCAAATTAATGACAAGCGGTGAGCGATTCCTTTTGGTTCTCCAGGATGTCCTAGAAAGGAGAACCCCGGGTTCCTGCTTAAGCATTAGCCCCGGTGTGATTTAGATATGATTAGATACCGGTATAATAATAAATAATAACGAATAACCATCATTCTAACCTGCATGGTAGCGACGGTGTGCTCCGACTTGTGTATGATTTCGTAATTTTTTAATATGGCGCTTGTGGCCGTCAGCCAATCAGAGGCTGGTGATTTTTTAAAGTGTGATTTTTTGTATTAATTTGTTAGGATATCGTGATCGAATGATATCCATGGCGTTCTTAATGATTGTTTTAAGCTAATACTGAGATATTGTTAGTTTAGTTTAATTTAAAATTATTATTATCGCGAATTATGTGTTAGCCATTCGCGTGGCTGTCTGGGGATGCCACGCCCCTTTTTTGAAAATGTGTTATTTTGTTCGATTCGAAATATATAATTATATTAATTCTTTTCTGTGATATATTATGTGGTACTTGAATGCATTTGATGTATTTTCAATTAAGTTTGATTATTTACCCCAAGGGATATACAAAATATTGCAAAATATATAAGAGCACAGGTAAGCGAGTGTACTCCTAGAGCAATTATTTTAAGTTTGGAATTAGTACCGACCTTATGAAGGTCTTGACCCAATATCTTTATGTGCTTTTAATGAAGTGTTTTTAATTTTAAATTGATAACAAGGAGAGTGTTCCTCTCTCTGTTTTTTGGCTTAAGTGTCTTGATTGTAGAAGTTTATTATTGTGTGAGTGTATATAAGAATTTACTGCTTTATTTTTATAGAACATATATGCAAGATTATTTTTTCGACGAGGAATATACATGAGTAGAAAGCATAAGTAACTCGGCCACAAATTTCTTAAAGTATTTTATGATGTGTTGTGAATTAATGTGTGATGTGCATTGGTGTCCTGTATTGTAGTGTAGTGTGGATTTGTGTATTTCCTATGTCGTGTATTAGTCTGTTTTTGTGTGTTGGAATTGTGTCTCTCTGTCTGCGTGCTAGGTGTTTAATGTGATCTAATATGTAAGAGATTTCTGTGATATCATCTAGTATAGAGATCTGAGTTTGACGGTCTGCATGAAGTATAATTCTTAGGGCTTTATTTTGAGCTATTTGTAAATTTTTAATGTAAGAGGCTGCTGCGTGTCCCCAGGCTGGACTGGCATATGTCATGAGTGGTCTGATGAGAGCTTTATATAAGTTTATTTTGTGTTTTAATGAGAGTGTGCATGATGTAAGTATAGGGAAGATGTGTGAAGTTCTGGTTTGCGCTTTAATTTTCAGTTGTTTGATGTGATGTTTAAATGTTAATTTTTTATCTGGTGTTACTCCTAAATATTTAACTGAGTCTGTGTATTCAATGTTTGTATTGTTTATATGTAATGTAGGTGGATTTGGTCTTCTTCTTGTGAATGTGATGGCTTGTGTTTTCTCAGCATTTAGTCTGATTCTCCATTTGGAGAACCAGTTGCTGATCCTGTTGATGTGTAGTTGTATTTTTCTAGTGGTGTGATGTATGTCATGATGTGTACAGTATATCGCTGTGTCGTCTGCATATTGTGCTATTTTAGTATGTATTGAGGTTGGGAGGTCTGAAGTGTATATGTTGTATAATGTTGGTGCCAGTACAGATCCTTGGGGAACGCCTGCTTTTATCGGATGCCAGTCTGATATTTGATTATTAAAGATGGTTCTGAAAGTACGCTTATTTAAAAAGGAGTGAATTAATTTAATGTAGCTGTCAGGAATTTTATATTTTATCCGTCTTGTAAGCTGAAGGCCATTTAAATGCGGCGAGTCTACCTCGACTTGTGAGGCGAATGGGTTAATACTATTTAAGTCACATCACTCACTCATATCTCATTTCGATACCAGTGATTAATGGCCATCATGTTATCATTTGGTTCGCGAAATCTTTGAATATTTAATCGAGATTTTTCGGGGCTTTCTTGGGGTTCTCCTGATTCTCGAATTTGATCCCAGCTTCACTCTCCACTCCAATTCCCGCCCCGTTATGTCATTTCATTCATATCATCCTTCACCTCATACCATGCTAGGTTAATAATAGTTTGTTTTCACGAATCACATATGTTGAAAATATGTGGGTGTGGAGATCTAGTGGTGGGCACACAAGTGTGCTTCCTCATGACAGTGAAACTACACAATGTCAAGACGAAACGATCATTCACTCACACATTCATATAAAGCATGACGAATCTGATAATGATTATGATGGCTAGATGATGTTCAGGGACCGTTTGGGCCTTAAAGTTTCTTGATATTTGTCTTACCCCCGAAAAAAAAACATCGCTCAGGTAACTTGTCCCGGCTGGTGATCGAACCCTGGCCCGCCACGAACGAGTCTACGACGCTACCCCGAGACCACAGATATATAAAACATCACTCATGGATATACATTATATAATGTAAATGGACAGTTAATGACAAATGAGGTAAATTTTGAAGAAGTAGCTGAATTCAAATACCTAAGAACAATAAATTCTTCTTGTAAGCCCATGTTTCCCTTAACAGAGATTTAGGCGCTCTCCCCCTACAGGGAAGAATTTGAACCATACTAATTTAGTTACACTTGTTTTCAAGTAGTACTAGGACGGAAAAATTCGGTAAATTTAGCTTAGAGGCCTTTTCATTCAGGCTTAAGCATCTTTTACGAGCCTGAAAATCTTCAGAATCGGGACCCACGGCTTAACGTCCCTCCCGGAGCACTTGCTCCTTGGATTTTTCCATCCTAAAAAAATGCATCGACCCCGGCCGGGTTTGAACCCGCGACCCGAGGCAAAGAGCATAACCACTAGTCCACCGCGGCCGTAATGAGATGCATAAAGAAAACAAACATGCACTTAATTCTGGAAATATATGCTATTATGTATTACAGTACAGGGATTCTTGTCGTCCCAACATTAAACTGAAAATATATAAAACTGTTATCTTCCAGTTATATTACAGGTACATGGATGCGAAACGTGGACTCTTACATTAAGGTAGGAGAAAATATTACGAGTATCTGAGAATAAAGTTCTTATGAAAACTTTTGAACCAAAGAGAGATGAACAGACAGGCGAATGGAGAAAACTGCATGACACTGAGCTATATGATCGTTGCAGGAAAGCAGATATTTTTTTTTTTTTTTTTGTGATCCCACTACAGGCCTCAGGAGGCCCTTGGGGTAGTAGGAGGTTAAGGCTCCCACTTTTTCTAGACAATCGGCACTTTATGTCAGCCGGGTTGTCAGCCCTGCGTGACGGCCGCCTTTACCCCAGAACAAGAGTCTGGTACTCATTTCCGTTAGAGGCTGAGTCGACCCCAGGGCCATAGTGCCGCCAGAGGGATTGGGTCAGTTTAAAAATCCTGACCCCAACGGGACTTCTGAGCTATATGATCGTTGTAGGAAAGCAGATATAATAACAGTTAATTCTCGTAGACTGCGATGGGCAGGACATGTGGCGAGAATGGGAAATTAAGGAGAAATATGGAAAGTCCATAGGAAAATCAGAGGGAAATCACCGAGTAGGTAGTCCAAGAATGAGGGAAGTAGATTGTACAGGGGATGATTGGAAAACTTTAGATCAGGATAGGGGCGTATGAAGAGCTTTTGTCTGCGCGGCAATGGACCTATGGGTTCGATAGTGCTAGTAAATAAGTTATAAAACTTTCTTGTACATTAAAATATTGAAAGACATGCGCAGTAGATTATTATTCTGATAACCAAGTTGTGGTTCATTAATGTAAGTATTGATCAGGCCTATATTACAGGCGAATATCAATTTGACATTTTTACAACTTATCACCTTTTCAAGACCTAAAATTTGGATAATTAAGCAGCAATAGTTGGAATGAAATTTAACTTGTCTCGTTCGTATTGACAAACGATTCTTTAAAAACTACAGTATTCTAGTATCAAGATTGACAAGTCTTACATTATGAAATAGATAACACGAAAGTTCAATATCATTGAACAATTCTTTGAATTAAATATACTTACTTACTCACTGGCACTATCGAACCCGTAGGTTCATGGCCGCGCGGACATAACCTCTCCATACATCCCTATCCTGATATAATCCTTTCCAATTATTTCCTGTATAATGTACTTCCCTCAAATCATAGTTAATGTTATTCTCCCACCTCATTCTTGGTCTACCAACTGGGCGTTTTCCCTCTGGCTTTCCTACAAGAAGCTTCCATGCACGTCCTTCATTCCCCATACGTGCAACATGTCCTGCCCATCGCAGTCTACGAGACTTAACTGTTCTTATTATATCTGGCTTCCTATAAAGACCATGTAGTTCATTGTTAAGTAGTCTTCTCCATTCACTTGTCTGTTCAACTCTCTTTGGCCCAAAAATTTCCCTAGTACTTTATTCTCAAATACTCGTAATCTCCTTTCCTCCCTTAAAGTAAGAGTCCATGTTTCGCGCCCATATAATATAACTGGTAGAATAATAGTTCTATATATTTTCAGTTTAACGCTTTTTGAAAGCAGTTGTGACATCAAGAGTCTCTGCAATGCATAATAGCACGCATTTTCAGAATTGAGCCTATGTTTAATTTCTTTGTGAATCTCATTCCTATTTATGATTATTGTTCCTAGGTATTTGAATTCAGGAACTTCCTCAAAATTTCCCTCATTTGTCATTAGCTGTCCATTTCCATTATATACTGAATTTCTACGTGTGGCCATATATTTAGTTTTATTGATATTTACTTCCAGTCCTAATTTCTAAGTGTTACTCAATAGTGTGTGCATGTTGTCCTTTAGTATCTCCTCGCTATCGGCCAGTAGTACTACATCATCAGCATAAACTAACAGCTTATTAATACCATGCGTTGTAGGCCTTCCTCATTCACTAAAGATTTAATGGCATGCTCTAATACAACATTAAATAATAGAGGAGATTTGAATTAAATATGCTTAACTATATTTTTTGCTGAACTTAAACTTACATTAAGATATTTATATGTCAAACGTCTTAAATACAATCTTCAACGTTTTAATGGTCAAGTCGAAAATCAAAGTTGACACAGCATAACAATTGTTCGGTTTTCTTGGCTTGCGTGCATGACAGTGTGTGTGACTCCAGATACTGGACCTTGAAAATGTGTGATAGATACTTCTTTTATTTATTTTTATTTATTTTACCTGATGGAGTTAAATTCGCAAGGTACCCTCTTCCACTTACTTAATAATAAAATAATAATAATAATAATAATAATAATAATAATAATAATAATAATATAATAATAATAATAATAAATAATAATATAATAATATAATAATGATAATGATAATAATAATAATAATATAATAATAATAATGATAATGATAATGATAATAATGATAATGATAACAATGATAATGATGATAATGATAATGATAATGATGATAATGATAATAATGATAATGATAATCATAATGATAATAATAATAATAATAATAAATAATAATTATTATTATTACTATTATTATTATATTATTATTGCAACATGTTCAACGAATGGAAGATCACAGAATACCCAAAAAAACGTTAAGATATAAACCTGCAGGAAGAAGAAGATCAGGACGTCCACTCAAAAGACTTTTGGATGGTGTTTCTCTTGAGGCCGAAACAGGTCAACAAATGGCCTAAATTCGTGAATGTACCATGATGATGATGATTATGATGATAATAGTAATAGTAATAATAATAATAGTAATAATAATAATCCATCCATAGTAATTCTGCCCGAGGGCAGGTCTTTCACTGCAATCGTAGCATTTTCATGCTATGCTTTGCAGCTTTACTAGGGAATTGTAGGTGTAGTAGCTTCCCGTTGCTTTCCACACCGGTGAAGGATGATGATGGTGATAATGATAAAGATGATGATGATGATAAGGATGATGATGATGGCCATATGATTTCGGGGACCGTTTGAGCCTTAAAGTTTTCCTGACATTTGTCTTACAGGTGAGGAAAAACCCCGATAAAAACCTCACCCAGAAAAACTGTCCCGGCCGGGGATCGAACCCGGGCCCGCTGCGTGACAATAATACTTTATAATTTGATTAAGTAATTAATTTGTTACTCGGCTCAGAGTCATGAGGAAGTACATTTACGTGCCCATTAGATCCCCACAATCTACACATGTGGTTCCCCAAACCAAATTATTAAACCTAACATGAGAAGAGCTGAAGAGCGATATGAAATGAATTAATGATAAATTAAATGGCATGAGGAAGCACATTGACGTGCCCCATTAGATCCCCATTACCAAATAGACCTGTGGTTCCCCAAACCAAATTGTTTTTTATTATCCCACCATGAGAAGAGTTAATAGATGAATGGAATGAATGAACGAGAGATTAAATGACATAATGAGCGAGGCAAGGAGCATGGATGATGTTGGTGGGATGAAATTCGGGAAAAAAGGGGAATCCCGAGAAAAACCGAAAATTCCTGTGTGGCCCATTACTAATACCTCTCCATATCCTCCGATTTGAACCTGGAATCCCAGTCGGGGCAGCCACGCGTCTATCATAACAGCCTTATACATTAAAAAAAATAGGTGTGATAATAATTTGTACAGAAACGCCTACATAATATTCAAGGTCACTTTTATCAAGTTACTTATGTTAACTTTACCGTTAATATACTTGTTAACCTGTCTACTTTACGTCAAGAAAAATGTTAATAACTTTGTTTGTCTAAATGATAATTAATAATCCAACTTAAAATAATTAAAATGTATATTTCGAAGAGTTTAGATATTAACATTGAAGGTACCATGATTAATAATCCTTAAATACTATTTGGGCCCCTGTAATTAAAGTTAATATATAGCGAGGAGATACTAAAGGACAACATGCACACACTATTGAGTAACACTAAGGAATTAGGACTGGAAGTAAATATCAATAAAATTAAATACATGATCCCACGTAGAAATGCATTATGTAATGGAAATGGACAGCTAATGACAAATGAGGGAAATTTTGAGGAAGTGGCTGAATTCAAATACCTAGGAACAATAATGACAAATAGGAATGTGATGCACAAAGAAATTAAACATAGGCTCAATTCTGGAAATGTGTGCTATTATGCATTGCAGAGACTCTTAATGTCCCAACTCCTTTCAAAAAACGTTAAACTGAAAATATATAAAACTATTATTCTACCAGTTATATTATATGGGTGCGAAACATGGACTCTTACTTTAAGGGAGGAAATGAGATTACGAGTTTTTGAGAATAAAGTTCTTAGGAACATTTTTTGGACCAAAGAGAGATAAACAGACAGGTGAATGGAGAAGGCTACATAACAATAAACTACATGGTCTTTATAGGAAGCCAGATATAGTAAGAACAGTTAAGTCTCGTAGACTGCGATGAGCAGGACATGTTGCACGTATGGGGAATGAAAGACTTGCATGGAAGCTTCTTGTAGGAAAGCCAGAGGGAAAACGCCCAGTTGGTAGACCAAGAATGAGGTGGGAGAATAACATTAACTATGATTTGAGGGAAGTAGATTATACAGGGAATGATTGTAAAGCATTAGCTCAGGATAGGGATATATGGATAGCTTATGTCAGCGCGGCCATGAACCTACGGGTTCGATAGTGCCAGTGAGTAAGTAGAGCATGCTATCAAAAATTTAGAGGATGATGTATGCCTACAACTCATTCGTATTAATAAGCTTTTAGTTTATGCTGATGATGTATTATTGGGCGAAGCGAGGAGATGCTGAGTCAACACGCACACTCTATTGAGTAACACTAAGAAATTGGGGCAGAAAGTAAACATCAATAAAACAGTATATGTTCAAAATAAAAATGCATTATATAATGGAAATTGGTGGCTAATGACAAATGGGGTAATTTTGAAGGAGTGATTGAATTCAAATTTCTAGCAATGATAACTACAAAAGGAATGGGATGCACAAAGGAATTAAACATACGCTCAATTCTGGAAATGCATGCTATTATGCATTACAGGGACTCTTGTCGTCCCAAATACTTAAAAAAAAACATTAAAGTGAAAATATATAAAACTATTATTCTTCCAGTTATATTATATGGATGTGAAACATTGATTCTTACTTGAAGGAAGAAAGGGAATTACGAGTATCAGAGAATAAAGTACTTAGGAACATTTTTGGACCAAAGAGAGATGAACAGACAGGTGAATGGAGAAAACTATGTAACAGGTGAGCTACATGATTTTTATAGGAAACCAGTTATAATAAAAACAGTTAAGTCTCGTAGATTGCGATGGACAGGACATGTGGCACGGATGGGGAATGAAATACGTACATGGAAGCTTCTTGTAGGAATACCAGAGGGAAAACGCCCAGTTTGTAGACCAAGAATGACGTGGGAGAACAATATTTACCATTATTTGAGGGAAGTAGATAATACAAGGGATGACTGGAAAGCATTAGCTCAGAATAAGGATGTATGGGGAGCTTATGTCTGCGCGGTCATAAATGTGCGGTTTCATAGACCTATCGAATTGGTTTGTTAGATAGATAGTGATTAATAATCGTTAAATAATATTTATAATTAAAGTTAATATATTTTTGTTTACTTTCAAATAAAATTCTTTCTTGTTCAGCAAAAAAAGATTCGCCCTCTACTGTATTCCATGCTGTCTCCGTCAGCACGAGTCTAGTTCGAGCGGCTGTCCCGACTGGGATTTTAGGTTCGAATCCAGGCGGTTCCGGAGGGATGTTGGTAGTGGGTCACAACGGGATTTTTCTGATTTTCTCGGGGTTCTCCCGTTTCGCAAATTTCATCCCATCAGCACTCTCTAGAGCTACTTCTCTTCCCTCCCCCATCATGCCATTTGATCTCTATTCATTCATTTCATTTCATGTTTCACCTCATCTCATGCCATGTTAAAAAATAGCCTGGATTAGCAAACCACAGGTGTTTCAAACATGTTATTATAGCGATCTAATGGGGTACACTCATGCAGTTCTTAATGATTCTGAGCATGTGTGTCAACTTAGGGCAGAATAGGGCCGAAAGGAAGGCTTTGAGCGACCTGACGTACTTATACTCAGCAACCAAACACGACCCCAGCTGGTGCACTGGGGGAAAGATCGGTGGATCTGCTAGACAGTCCTCCCGGTTAAGTCCAAGGGACTCGTGAACCATTAGTGGGGTAGGCAAGAGTTGAGCGCCTTGTCGTACTAGTTGCTCATCTGTTGGAGCTTGCGAGCTCCGTGCTGGCCCACAACAGCTGCAGAAGGCGTCCCTGGGGGCACACCAGTGCTCGGCTCGGACCAGTCCAGAGGGGAGCTACTGTACTGGTTCCTGGCTCGGCCTACGGGCCCGTCGACAAACTGTGGGGTCGCCAGGAGATGAGCACCTGGATGTACTAAAAGTCTCACACTGTTGGGCTTGTAGCCCTAGCCGGTCTCACAACGGCTGCAGGACACGTCTCTGGAGGCAGAACAGGGGAATGGTCGGTGGATCTGCGACAGCAGTCCTCCCGGCTAGGCTGATGGAGCCCGTGGACCAACTGTGGGGTCGTCAGGATTGAGCGACCTGATGTGCTATGTAGCTCAGCAATTCCCAGATTGCAAACTCCAACACTCTCTCCCTGGGGTGTTGGTTTAAAGA
Organism: Diploptera punctata; assembly: GCA_030220185.1. Lineage (NCBI taxonomy): Eukaryota > Metazoa > Arthropoda > Insecta > Blattodea > Blaberidae > Diploptera > Diploptera punctata. Next base: position 2,084,816 of record JASPKZ010007173.1, read on the forward strand.
GCGAGAACTTGAACGTGGACGTGAAAATAGGATAGGGAGGACTAGAACTAGGACTTGGGAGTATGGTCAGGACGACCGAGATATCCCAAGGGGTGGACGGATGGGCCTAGATGTAAGCCCCTCCTCGAGGCCTTTGGTCCACCCGATAATACATGGCGGTATGAGTTGTGTGTCGACCCAGGAACACCATAACAAACCACACACTACTGTAGAGTAAATTCCACATAATTCATTCCATAAAGTAAATATGGATAATACAATGAACCTAAAATTAGGTTTTATACAACAACGTTATACAACTTACACAATAACATCTGTACCTGTTGAAATACAGAAGATGAAACATTGTTTTTGAAAGGCCTCCATATTTTAACTTACTTACTTACTCACTGGCACTATCGAATCCGTAGGTTCATGGCCGCGCGGACATAAGCTCTTCATACATCCCTATCATGAGCTAATGCTTTTCAATCATTTCCTGTATAATCTACTTCCCTCAAATCATAGTTTATGTCATTCTCCCACCTCATTCTTGGTCTACCAACTGGGCGTTTTCCCTCTGGCTTTCCTACAAGAAGCCTCCATGCAAGTCTTTCATTCCCCATACGTGCAACATGTCCTGCCCATCGCAGTCTACGCGACTTAACTGTTCTTATTATATCTGGCTTCCTATAAAGACCATGTAGTTCATTGTTATGTAGTCTTCTCCATTCACCTGTCTGTTCATCTCTCTTTGGTCCAAACATTTTCCTAAGTACTTTATTCTCAAATACTCGTAATTGCCTTTTCTCCCTTAAAGTAAGAGTCCATGTTTCGCACCCATATATATAACTGATAGAAGTTTTATATATTTTCAGTTTAACGTTTTTTGAAAGGAGTTCGGACGTCAAGAGTCTTTTAACTACTTGACGAAATTCTATAACAGAACCATATTTTAGTTGAGGCGACTGCTTTACCATCGGAAAAAAACATGAAATTTTAACATAAGATATAATGAATATTTTTAAAAAATGTTGATAACGAAGAAAAAATAAGTTTTGCGAAACATATACTGGAAATAGGTCGTCAATTTAACATAATCGAGGATGCCACGACAATTCTACACAAAGAGAGTAACAACGACAAGATCAGCATCTTAGAAAACATGGACATTTTAAAAGGAATATTAACATTATAAATGAGAACACGCCCTCCAGACCTGAACTAATTGTATAAATTATTTGCCGACATCGGTACCAATTAGCAAGCCGAGGATGAAACATTTTTTTGAAAGGCTTTCATGATTAATAATTTAATGAAGATTTTTTATTAAAATTCAATTGTAGTTGAGGACTGATAGAATAAAAGGTAGGCCCTACTATATTATTATTTATAAATATATAATTTTAAATATTTTATTACATAACCTCAATAGAATAAAAGGTAATATATTGTTATTTATAATATTTTATTACGTAACCTCGATTGTGATAACAATGAACATAAGAATGTTGATGATTTACCAGGTACTAATTTTATATTTTAATATTTTAAAATAAAGTTGTATTAGGATAAAAAAATCCGAACCCATCTGTATTAAACTAATCTAACCTGGGTTTCCGTGTTAAAAGGTAGTCAAATGTGGTGTAGCCTAACTTATGAGATTTTATGTCCATGGCTATATTTTATTTATTTATGTACAGAACTTTAATGTTTACACATATTTCTGTGCCTAAAGTTTTATTTTTCTTCTTCACTCTTCTCTATCCATCTAATCCATGTCCTCCAGTCATCTTGTTCTCATTCCAGTTCTTATTTCTTGCATCCACGAGTTTCGAGGTCTTCATTTTCTCCTTCTTCCAGGTGGACACCATTCCAAAGTTTTCCTGGGTAACCTTTCTTCTTGCATTCGTCGTACGTGCCCATACCAATTTAATTGTTTGTATCTTATATATGTACTGTTGAAAAAAATAATATTCATTTTTTTCTCGTATGACAGTATTTCTTATTTTTTTCTAATTTTGAACATCTTGCTGCTCTCCTCAAGAAATCCACTTCCATCGACATAAGTTTTTGTTCTAAGTTTTTGTTGAATTTCCAAACTTCAGCTCCATGTGACAGTACTTCTCACTATTGAATTATATATTTGTAACTTATTTTTTTCTGGTTATATGTCTGTTCCATAAGACTCCATTCATGTATAAATTACCACACTCTCAAATAAACTGCAATTTTCTAAGTATGTTAAAAAAATAGACTACTAAATATTGAAACCTGTACAAAATGATAATGTCTGAAGAGTTCGATATAAAGAGGAAATGTATAAATTTTTAAAGAACAAATTGACTTCAATTACCCGAGTAGGCAGGCTACGGCCAGGACATGTACAGCGCATGACTGATCAAATTACAAACAGGTTGTAACATGCAAGGCTGTTTGGGAAAAGAAGAATAACACCAAAAAGACGATGGATTGATGATGTAATGAAATTATATCACTACATGCACTAAGGAGGCTCTGAAGTAAGAGAATAAGGCTCCCGCCTTTCTAGTTAATCGGAACGAGGTGACAACCCTGCGTGACGACCGCCTTTACCCCAGAATACACTGCTAGAACTCATTTTCAGAAGAGTTTGTTTACATGGAGCTATAACTTGGACTCTCGCAAAAATCAGAAATATCTGATAACTTTTGAAAATGAAGTTGTACTATTTTTAGGTTCTATTTAGAAAAATGAATTATGGAAGAAAAAAATATATTGTATCAAGAACCGTATGTGATAGCAGTAGTGAAGAGTAGACTCTGACCTATTTCAAGAGTAAAACCGTCAATTGTTATAAAAATAAATAATGTTTAAAAACTAAAACAACACGCTTTATTAGAAAACCGAACTAAAAAATGAAAAATAATTTTAATTTCCAACACGCTTGGGATAAAATTAAAGTGGTCAATAAAAAAATCATCTCCAACACATCTAGAATAAAACTAGAGTTATCTAAAAAAAAAAATTACCATCAAAAGCGTGGGGTGCTCTATATCAATTAATATATATTAAAATATAAAATTATGGAATATTCACCTGAAAGGTCCGTCTCCTCAACTTAATTAATTATTTATCTGTAGCGCTTTCGGGACTTGTCCCATCATCGCCAGGATTCAAAACTGGTGTTTCACTGAAGATCTGGTAGAGGGGGTTACATGTATTAGGTTCGTTTTCGTTTATCAGATTGTCGTTGTTGTGAGCTGCTTTCATGATTTCCATCTCTTCGAGTACGTTTATCTTCGCTGGATTATTTTCTCTGCGCATTACTGTTAGGGTGTTTTCAATATTTAACATGCGATGTCCTTCGTGGATAACGTGTTTTGCATAGCTTGATTTTTCAATACATGTAACCCCCTCTACCAGATCTTCAGTGAAACACCAGTTTTGAATCCTGCCGATGATGGGACAAGTCCCGAAAACGCTACAGTTAAATAATGAATTAAGGTGAGGAGACGGATCTTTCAGATTCCATAATTTTTTATTTTCATTTTGAATAATACCTCAACGGAACACATCATGAATCTTATAAAAGTTGATATTTGATAATAAACAGATATTGGTAAAAGTGAAGTCTCTAAGAAGAAAACGCAAAAACCATAAAAGCACCTCACGTTTTTGATGGTAAAATTATTTGTTTTGTAGATAACTCTAGTTTTATTCTAGATGTGTTGGAGATGATTTTTTTGTTGACCACTTTAATTTTATCCCAAGCGTGTTGGAAATTAAAATTATTTTTCATTTTTAGTTTGGTTTTCTAATAAAGCGCGTTGTTTTAGTTTTTTGAACTATTATGTTTTCATTCTTGTTTTTCTTTTTGTTAATACTGTTTTGCCTTATTTTACTTTGTAACCTTCTTCCTTTCTCGCACATATAAACACAAGGACATGACACACACACCCAGACCCAAGGTAATTCGAATGGAAGCATGCATGATTGATTTTTGTATTAAAATCTTTTCGGAACGAAGCATAAATTGTTGATTTTTTACTTTAAAGAAATCTGTCATCTTTTGAAAAAGAATCCCAAAGCGTAGATTTTTTATTAAGGATCTAATTACGTTTTGAAAAATAATAGTAGATTCAGCCTCTAACGGAAATGAGTACCTGATGTGTTTTGGAGGTAAAGGCGCCCGTCACGCAGAGCTGACAACCCAACTGTCATCTTGTGCAATAGTCTAGAAAGGTAGGAGCCTTAATCTTATTTCACCCAGAGGGCCTTCTAAGGCATATAGTGGGATCAACTTATTTGTTGCATAATCAATCCATCAAAACAGTCAATTTCCTATAAAAAAATAATGGCCTCTTCGAAATGAAGGATAAAACCGTGCACTTTTTTTATGAGAAAATCAATCACTTTTAATAATGAAGCCTAAAAACTGTCGATTTATTATTGACTATTTAACTCATGCCCCAAATGGGAGTCAGTGACCAATCACATTTCAATGAATTTTGAATTACAACCTATCACAGTCTTTTTCACTCCGATTTTATCAATTTAATTTTATCACTTTAAAATCAAGCTCCTCCTTTTTAAAATTCTGAATAGGTCATAGCATTATTTTGCAGTGACTGACTCTCTAAGAAATGCGTTGAATATAACAATTTATATATTCAATCCATAGTAATTCTGCCCGAAGGCAGGTCCTTCACTGCAATCATAGCATTTTCATGCCATGCTTGCAGGTTTACTAGGGGATTGTAGGTGTGGTAGCTTCCCCTTGCTTTCCACACCGTTGAAGGATGATGTTGGTGATGATGATAATGATAAGGATGGTGATTATGGCCATATGTTTGGGCCTTAAAGTTTTCCTGGCATTTGTATTATAGGTGAGGAAAAACCCCGATAAAAACCTCACCCAGAAAAACTGCCCCGACCGGGGATCGAACCCGGGCCCGCTGAGTGACAAGGCAGCACGCTATCTCGAGACCACAGCGGTGGACATTTATATATTAAGATGTAAGAATTCTAGAATGCATGTGGCTACCGATTGTATATATAGTGCACGAATGAAACCAAATAGTGCTTGCGGGATATAACATAAAAACATTTTTAACAATTGATTATACCACAAATAAAAATAAACCACTGTTTGCATTTTCTTAAACGTATTATTTCCCAGGTATTCATGTTCCAAAAAAATATAATTGACGTATTTACATCATACGACATCAGAGATTAATTAATACCCTATAATGTTGGTTAGAAACAGTTTGATGTGTTTCATTTTTTCTCCACTAGGGTGCATTCTTACAATATTGCAATCCTTTGGCAATAAATAATATGATCTTGTTGCAATGATGAACAAATTAAACATAATAAACGTTTCTCATTTGTTTTCAAACATCACCGTTTACATTAAATATATAAATATTTTAAAATAATTATATTTGAATGTCCACCGCTGTGCTCTCGAGGTAGCTGGCTGCCTTGTCACGCAGAGGGCCCGGGTTCGATCCCCGGTCGGGGCAGTTTTTCCGGGTGAGGTTTTTCCTCACCTGTAAGACAAGTGTCAGGAAAGCTTTAAGGCCCAAACCGTCCGCGAAATCATATGGCCATCATCATCATTCTTATCATAATCATCATCATTATCATCATCCTTCACTGGTGTGGAAAGGAACGGGAAGCTACCACACCTACAATTCCCAGTAAAGCTGCAAGTATAGCATGAAAATGCTATAATTGCAGTGAAGGACCTGCCTTCGGGCAGAATTACTATGGATGGATATTTAAATAATAATTTTTGAGTAAACAGCTTAATTTTATTCGTTAGATAGTCCTAACAAATGCCACTCTTAATTTCCAAATTATCTAGATAAATTCACTCCTCACTTCGTGACATCGTGAATTTATCGATAATTTGGAAATCACTCGTGGCATTACTTATGATAAATTAATTCACTTCTTCGGAATGAAGCATAAAACTAGCGATAAAAAAGTCCATCTCCTTTTAAAAATGAAGTTTGAATTGTTTTTTAATAAAAAATCGAAAGGCATGTGTCTCTATTAGCAAATAGAGAAAGAGGGATGAATGAAATATCACGGCCTCCTAGATTAAAAACAATAATGATCGTCACCTACCTGAATAGAATATTTTCACTTCTCGCACACATTAAGTTATGCACTTCACGGTTTACAGACCTGAAGCGGAATGGCTGCCAACACGCGAGCGTTTGTAAGTATTCTAGATGTTAATGACGTCACAGTACAGTCTATACACGAAGATTTCAAAGAAACATCGATAATAACATAATGTTATGCTATGTTATTCCTAAAAAAATGGCATGCTTAATACTATAAAGTGGTGGTGTTCAAAATTTTATTTGGATCTATGGAATACTTTTTAATTTACGAAAGTTACAATATCAAAACTAGTTTAAAACTATCAGCACATTTCGTTAAAATATTCTACTTTTATAAGATTCATGATGTGTTTCGTTGAGGTATTATTCAAAATTAAAATATAAAATTATGGAATATTCACCTGAAAGGTCCTTCACCTCAACCTAATTATTTATTTAACTACAGTTAAATAATTAATTAAGTTGAGGAGACGGACATTTCAGGTGAATATTCCATAATTTTATATTTTAATATTGAATAATACCTCAACGGAACACATCATGAATCTTATAAAAGTTTATATCAATAATATAAAAATTACCAAACGTTTATTAAAAATGGGTGTACACTTACTTATCACTTCCTAACGCCGTTCCAACCAGCGATAAAAAATCAAAGGCTAAGTAATATACACTGTGGAGAAAATAGCAGCTAGCATCACAATATTGTCATAATATTGTGATTTGCGTATTTAAATAAATACTTTAAAATTGTCTAATAATGTTATAAAAATTGTTTGAAAAAGTTTAAAATATTAAAAAATATTAGTAAATATAGAAGAAGAGCTATAGTTTACAACAATAAACTAAATAATCAAGGGTAACTAGAAGTGCAGTTCAGCGTTATTATTTCTTTACTATAGTTTAACTTCTCCGTTTTAGGTAAAGTGATCCCACAAAAGGCCTCAGGAGTCCCTTGGGGTAGTAGGAGGTTAAGGCTCCCACTTTTTCTAGACAATCGGCACTTGATGTCAGCCCTGCGCGACGGCCGCCTTTACCCCCAGAACAGGCGTCTGGTACTCATTTCTGTTAGAGGCTGAGTCGACCCCAAGGCCATAGTGCCGCCAGAAGGTTTGACCCTCCGGCTTGTAGCCCAGTGCCTTAACCACTACGCTACGGCGTGCCCCTCTCCGTTTTAGGTACTTTTACGAATCCCACGCCACCCGGGCCTTTCGGGAGAGAATTTTTAAACTCCAGATCACAAACATGCCTTTTTTATCACAAAAGGATGAAGGGCCTCCCAAAATGAATCAGCCCAATGCTTGGACCACCTCCGAGACAATACAAACTTTTAAGTCGAGATACATTATTCACTGGCACATTCATGCTAAATAAGATGAATATCATAAGATGATTATGATGGCCCAATAACTCCAAGCGCGACAGGCCTAGAAGGTCCTTGGCCTAGCAGCCGGCTCCTGGCCTTATGTCCATATGTGTTTATCACATAGGTAGGCAATCATCCCGCCAGTATAGGATGACATGTGGTCAGCACTTCGGGTCCCCCAGTCGTTATAGCTGGTCTTCTCAATCTGGAGTCGCTACTTATTGTAGCTACCCAAATTCCTCACGATGCTGGGTGGGCAACTTTCCCATACTGACCGAAATTCCATGAGAAAATTTCTTCCCCCATGGGGACTCGAACCAGAGCAAGTCCCATAACTCTTCTCCAAGGCTTGTTGCCTTAACCACTTGGGTACGGCGCGGGACTATGATGGCCTAATGGTGTTGGGAAGCTGTTATCATCATCATCTGCATTCATGGATTAGGTCTGTTGACCCGTTCCGACTTCAGCCCATCTCTTTCTAGGTCTGCCCACATCTCGGGTGCCTTTAGGTTTGTATTTTGTTATTTGTTTTGGATATCTATCTTCATTCATTCTGTCTATGTGTTGCTTCCAGTTTTGTCTATATGTATCTATTTTATCAGTTATTGTAAATATTTCAAGTTCCTGTCTTATTTCTGTGTTCTTGATTCTGTCTTCCTTAGTGCACCCTTTAACAGATCTCAAAAATTTCATTTCTGCCGCCGTTATCCTACTTAGATCTTGTTTTTTTATGTATCCAGGCTTCTGAACCATAGAGCAGTACCGGTACTGCCAACATTTTATAAAATTTCAATTGGGTCTCTCTTGTTGTTTTGTTATTTAGTGATCGTTTTATCGTACCACATATTCCCTGGAATTTTGCTATTTTATTATTTATATCATTATCATAATTAAATGAAATGTCACATCCTAGATAATTGAGATGGTTCACCTGTTCTATGATTTTGTTTCCTATTACTATTTTCGATCTGATTTGATTTTTCCCTTGGAATGCCATTACCTTGATTTTTTCTATGGATATTTTGAGATTATATTGTTCACATATATTATGTAGTTTAAAAATATTAATTTGAAGTTCGTCTTCTCTATTTGCTACTATTACCTGGTCATCAGCGTATAATAATGTTTTCAAGTAGTGTGTTTTATCTAATTTTGTTGTTGGGAAACTGTTTGGGGCTTAAAGTTTCCTCACATTTATGTTGCATGTGGAGAAAAAGTATGAAAAAACTCATCCAGGAAACTAACCTCGACCGGGGATCGAACCCGTGCCTGCTGCGTGCGAGGCAATAGTTACTTAGACTACTAGTTACAAAAGCAGAGGTTTAGTGACGAGATGGCCAAGTAAGAGAGTGTTCTAGAGGCTGGGGGTTACTGAACCAAATTTTGTAACGTGTTGTGTATAATATTTTATCTACGTTCAGTGTATTTTAGTATATGTTGTATATTTAGTTATATTCTGCAATTTTGGGTGCTAGTTTTATATTTGAATTGAAAGTAAAAATGAGCGGAGGAGCTGATTTTCACGGTTCATCATGAAACATTTTAAAAACAGTCCAAGATGCGACTATTAATACACTTCCAGAAAAGCTAAGGATAGGTTATTCATGTAGTTATATGAAATCGTCATTAAAGTGTATTTTATGTTTTGAACCTGTATTTTATGTTTTGATAAAGTGTTTTGTTAGACCATAAAGTATATGTTTTTATTACTTAATAACTATGAACTAAAACGTCAGTGATTGTTATAATACAGTAGTAAATAAATAAAATTAATTTAAAATATAAGTTTATTTAGCAATACATCAAATATCGTGTCTACCTACAGATGTATGTCTTAGAGCCTAGACTATCAATAAAATATCATTGATACCTGATGAGATTATAAATAAATAATTAGTTTAAAAAAACTAACACCACACGCTTTGTTAGAAAACCGAACTAAAAAATGAAAAATAATTTTAATTTCCAACACGCTTGGGATAAAATTAAAGTGGTCAACAAAAAAATCATTTCCAACACATCTAGAATAAAACTAGAGTTATCTACAAAAAAATAATTTTACTATCAAAAGCGTGGGTTGCTTTTTATAGTTTTTACATTTTCTTCTTAGAGACTTTACTTTTACCAATATCTGTTTATTATCAAATATATTAATTGATATAGAGCACCCCACGCTTTTGATGGTAATTTTTTTTTGTAGATAACTCTAGTTTTATTCTATATGTGTTGGAGATAACGTTTTTGTTGACCACTTTAATTTTGTCCCAAGCGTGTTGGAAATTAAAATTATTTTTCATTTTCTAGTCCAGTTTTTTAATAAAGCGTGTTGTTTTAGTTTTTAAACTATTATTTATTTTTTAGTTTTTATATTTTACAGAATAAGATAAAAATGTAAATGTCTTTAAATTCGATACTACTGTAGTATGAGCTAAAAGTAATATTCTACTAAAAAAATCCGGATTTGAACCAGCGATCTATGGATTACTGAAATTATATACCACTAAAGTCTACCGCTCTACCAACTGAGCTCTTACAACGATTGAGTAAGGAGTTGATAAGCCGCAACCTATTACACCGGTTTTTATTATTTTGATTTTCTGCTGATTCTGGCCAGGATTTTAGAAACATTTATGAAATTATTGTATTGTCATTGGTCCTTTACAAGTATACAAAGTTTCAAGTCGATCCAATGATTTTAAGTGGGTGAAAATCGCGTTGAAAGACTCCGTTACATAATTACACAAACACTTTTTGTATTTTCTGATGATTCTGGCCAGGTTTTTGGAAAAAAGTAATGAAATTATTGTATTGTCATTGGTCCTTTACAAATATACAAAGTTTCAAGTCGGTCCAATGATTTTAAGTGGGTGAAAATCGCGTTGAAAAATTCCGTTACATAGATATATACAGGTCAAGCTAATATAAAGTGTGTAAAAAATACAAGTCCAACACTTTTAATGAAATTTATTTGTAATGAGATGTTAAATATATAATTTTTACCTGGTAAGTCAGTCGTCCTCAACTAAGTTATTAAAATTCTTCAAGTTATTCAAATATGGAGGCCTTTCGAAAACAATGTTTCATCTTCTGCGTTTTAACTGGAATTGGTGGTGTTATATTGTTATATAACAGTTTCAGTTAATATGCAGAAGATGAAACATTGGTTTCGAAAGGCCTCCATATTAGAATAACTTGAAGAAGTTTAATAAGTTAGTTGAGGTAAATATTATATATTCAAATATCATTACATAACCTCAACAGTGCTTTAATATGAATTTCAAAAGTGTTGATGTATTTGTAGTCTTAAATTATTGTTAGATAGAACACACCGTACTCACAATAAAATATTAGCTTTATTTTTTTATAGTTTAAAATAGATGTTACAATTAGACATTCATATGTTATTACCTGATCATAATATTTATAAAAACTATCGGCTAAAGATAAGAATGCAAGCCGAGAGAATGGATTATGCGCCATGAGGGATTTACTAATTCACTTATCTTAATAAGTTGTTGAACAGACAAGCAGATTAGATAAAATAAAACAAATAAAATAAAAAGAAATATGTCATCATCTTCATGAGTTTACTAGGGCAACACTGTGTTGTAAATCAACGATCCTAGTGGTAACTATTGTAATCTTATAGTAGCCTGTTGTTGAGTAGTCTTTGTTGCATAAATTTGTAATACGGCTTTTATGACAAGAATGCATTTTAGTGAGAATATTTCACTTTATAGGAGTAACAGTTTTTTATTTCAATGTTTAAGCCTATAATTAAATGTTGGCATTTAGCAATGAAAGCCAAATATTACATGGAAAGAAAACATAACGACTGAATTAACTGAGTAGCTCAGATGGTTATAGCGCTAAACGAACAAAGTTTAGAAACTCAGGTTCAAATCCCGATTCAAGCATTTATTTTTCTTTTCATATTATATATATCCATCCATCCATAGTAATTCTGCCCGAGGGCAGGTCTTTCATTGCAAGCACAGCATTTCCATGCTATGCTTTGCAGCTTTACTAGGGAATTATAGGTGTGGTAGTTTCCCATTGCTTTCCACACCGGTGAAGGATGATGATGATGATAAGGATGATGATGATGATGGCCGAATGATTTTCGGGGACCGTTGTTCCCTAAGCTTCCTGACATTTGTCTTACAGGTGAGGGAAAACCCCGATAAAACCTCACCCAGGAGCCTGTCCCGACCGGGAATGGAACCCGGGCCCGCTGCGTGACAAGGCAGTATGTTACCTCGAGACCACAGGACGATACATATACAGAATTTAAATGTTTACACATCTTTCGTGCCTAAAGTTTTATTTTTCTTCTCCACTCGTCTCTATCCATCCACACTATGTCCTCCAGTCCTCTTGCTCTCGTTCCAGTTCTTATTTCTTGCATCCACGAGTTTCGAGGTCTTCTTTTCATTCTTCTTCCAGGTGGACACAATTCCAATGTTTTCCTGGGTAGCCTTTATTCTATTATTCGTCGTACGTGCCCATACCAATTTAATTTCTTATATCTTATATAATCTACTATTGAATGCCTAATATTCATTTTTTCTTGTATGACAGTATTTCTTATTTTTTTCTAATTTTTGAACATCTTGCTGCTATCCTCACGAAATCCATTTCCATCGACATAAGTTTTTGTTCCAAGTTTTTGTTGAATTTCTAAACTTCAGCTCCTTATGTGACAGTACTTCTCACTATTGAATTATATATTTGTAACTTATTTTTTCTGGTTATATGTCTGTTCCATAAGACTCCAATTAGCATTGCTATTATATATATATATATATATATATATATATATATGATACGATATGATATGATAAGAAAAATAAATGCCTGGACAGGATTCGAACCCGGAACTCTGGGTTGGTACCCCAGCGTGTTATCCATTACACCACCAGGCGAATCCAATTCAAACACTTATTTTTCTTATATATATATATATATATATATATATATATATATATATATATATGGAGCGGATTTTTATGTACTAAAAGTTAAGATTGCGACATAGTATAACGAGAAGTTAGGCTTATGACTGTCTTTTGTTTTGGTTCCACACACAAACAGTTGAATAATGTATACTATTTGCATTGCAATCTTATCTTTTATTATATATAAATCCGCTATCTATATATATATATATATATATATATATATATTCCACCGCTGTGGTCTTGAGGTAGCGTGCTGCCTTGTCACGCAGCGGGCTCGGGTTCGATCCCTGGTCGGGACAAGCTTCCTGGGTGAGGTTTTTTCGGGGTTTTTCCTCACCTATAAGACAGATGTCAGGAAGCTTAGGGCTCAACGGTCGCCGAAAATCATCTGGCAATCATCATCATCCTTATCATTATCATCACCATCCTTCACCGGTGTGAATATATACACACATACATACATGCGTATACACATACATACATACATACATACATACATACATACATGCGTACACACACACATTTGTCTTCTAGACCTACTTATCTTGTGGACCGTGCTGTTCAAACAATTTCGATATAACGAACATAAGACGTAAGGTTCAATATCCAATATTACTAATACCATTGACGTATGGTATAATGCCATTGTGTATTTAAAAGATAAAGAAGTTTCCAAGTCCCGCGCTGTAGCCGAGCGGTTAAGGTAGGAAGCCTTGGCGCAGAGCTACGGGACTTGCGCTGGTTCGAGTCTCCATGGGGGAAGAAATTGTCTCATGGTATTTCGGCCAGTATGGGACCGGTGCCCACCCAGCATCGTGAGGCAATTGGGTAGCTACAATAAGTAGCGGCTCCAGGTTGAGGAACCAGCTATAACGGCTGGGGGACTCGACATGCTAACCACATGTCACCCCTACACTGGCTGTTGATCATCTACCTTTGTGATTGACACATGTGAATGTGAAGGGCCAGCAGCCGGCTGGTAAAAGGGCAACCGCTGAAAAGTGGAAAGACCCTCAATCGGAATCGGAAGAAGTTTCCAACTGACCAATGTAACTTAATAGGCCTACTTACGTAACTGACAATACAAATAGCTATAACTGCTACTTGTGTTCACTCTCTCCTACAACTGTGATTAATGTTATCGTTAACTTAAAATTTCACTTTCATTCTTATCGTTATCTGGTAACATGACTCTGCAGGAAGCGCTTTTCCTTTCATAAAAAATAACAAAAAGGAACTAAAGTAAATGGGTTAAATTGAAGAGACAACTTTGATAAATACTTCATTATATTCCATTTTAGAGGATTATGCATTTTGTTAAACTTCTAGCGTGACCAGAAAGTTCTTGAGAATATTATACACTACCCGGCGTGCTTTCCTACGCCTACGTAAATTAAATATTAAAGGTTAATTGCATTGTAATAGCAAACGCTGAGACGATGGAAACATGGCGGTTGCTATATAGTCAGTTTTTAATTTCGGATTTCAACTAAACCTCCACTTCTAATTGTCGGATTTAGTTCATTTTTGGAAAATGCCTACCTCGCTTTATTTTAATAGGATATACTGAGTTTCGTTGTGAAGCATCGAAAATTGTGACCGCTAGAGCGATTTTTAAATTTTCACTTCAAGTGAACTCCTTACTAACTCACTGGCACTATCGAACCCGTAGGTTCATGGCCGAAAGTAAAGTGATTCCACAACAGGCCCGGAGGCCCTTGGGGTAGTAGGAGGTTAAGGCTCCCACTTTTTCTACACAATCGGCACTTTATGTCAGCCGGGTAGTCAGCCCTGCGTGACGGCCGCCTTTACCCCAAAACTAGTGTCTGGTACTCATTTCCGTTAGAGGCTGAGTCGACCCCAGGGTCATAGTGCCGCCAGAGGGTTTGGGTCAGTTTAAAAATCCTGACCCCAACGGGACTTGAACCCTCGACCCTCCGGCTTGTAGCTCAGTGCCTTAACCACTACGCTACGGCGTGCCCCCCAAGTGAACTCCTAATGATTTTAAAAGGTCTAATTGTGAATCTAAACCACTCAGGGACCCATTCAAACACACACAAAACGTTTAATCGAAATAGGTCCAGTTGTTTAGGTAGTTTTTAATTTTGGATTTCAGGTAAACCCTACTCTTAATTACCGGATTTAGCTAATTTTTTGATAATAACTACCTCGGTTTATTTTAATAATAATAATAATAATAATAATAATAATAATAATAATAATAATAATAATATTTCTATTTAATGTATATAATATTTCTATTTAATGTATACATTAATGCTATCATCAGATACTGGAGATTGACAGTTCATGGTAATATTCCTGTCTCAAGACACACAGTTTTAGACACACTCTTATATGCAGATGATCAGACTCTTTTCGGCAATAATGAAGATGAATTACAATATTCCACTCATCATCTTAATATAATAGCCCAACGATTTAACATGGAAATATCAACAACAAAATCTAAGATTTCTAGTCTTATATGTTGGTTAGAAAATTGATCAAGAATGTTTTAGACCTTGATTAGACTCTCATATATAGCCTACATCTTAATTAGACCTTTGAGATACTATGCTTGGTTCATTAATTATTTTATTTTTATTATTAAACAATCTCACATTGTTTAATATAGTTTTATTTTGTTTATTTCATTAATTATTATTTGCAACATTATGAATCCTGCAGGAATATATTGGCACAAGCAAAAAATCCAAAATTCTTTGCTTTCCCAAATAATCCATAATTTAAAAAAATGCATTTTCTAGATAATGAAAATGGTAACTCGAAAACGACACATGGAACCCCAATGATCTAATTACAGACGGATGTCTCAGAGCCTAAAATATAGATCAGTATCGTAACGAAAATGTAAAACCAGGCTATTTTTATTGAATAGTGCTAGGTGCTTAAACTATTGTTAGTTACTGTTTGTAAAAAAAAATGAAGAAAACTTGTAATATTATAATTGTGTTTTTTTTGTTTCTTTTACAGGTAGGTCACAAACAAATGTTCCCGTGGTGAGTGATTCATTAATTAAATTGACACCTTCCTCGAATAATGTATTTTTTTATTTAGTAGATATATTCAGCATGTAGGTTATTGCATGTTTTCTTCATATGATTATGTTATAATACTGACATAATATCACCTGCTTCGAGCCATTTTTTCACGAAAGTTTAATTAAGTTTTGGATATTACTAATTTCACAATAAAACTACTGTTTTGTAGAAAAGAGTTTAACACGTTCTAACCACAAAATACATAATTTTATTTGTGAAACTGATACAGAAGAGTGGTTACAACATCATGGATAAAAAAATAGTGTTTTTATAGTGGAGTTAGAAAAACCTGATTCTAAGCAAATTCTAATTTCTAACTGAATTAAAAACAATCTAATTACCGTTGCAGAAACTAAACATCCAAGCATCTATAACAAATTATTCAGTACGCCGCAAATAAACACGCTAGAATATTATTTTTGAGTGTGTTTTTAGTGTTTTTTTGGAAGAAGTGCATTTTTAAATTTTTAAATTAGGATATTATTTATTTAATAGAGACAGCTGTGAGTTACAGGCTCTTTATGGGAACCCGGATGTAATAAGATTAATTAAGTCTCTTAGACTGCGATGGGTAGGACATGTGCCACAAATGGGGAATGGAAGAGCGGCGTGGAAACTCCTTGCAGAGAAACCCGAGGGAAGACGCCCAGTAGGCAGATAAAGAATGAGGTGGGAGAATAACGTTAACCCTTAAATTGGCAAAACACAAATTTCTTCTGTTAGTTATTTAAATGTGGCGGATCACAGTGAAAACTGAATCTTGTGTAACTGTTATTATTAGGTATATTGTATAATTAGATACACATTTAAGTGGTTTATTTTTGTTCGTTTTCTTCTGAATTATTTAAAATATCAAATTAATTAAACCAACTGATGTATCCAAAAGGATACATTACGAATTTAAGGGTTAACCATAATTTGAGGGAAGTAAATTATATAGCTCACGATAGGGATATATGGAGAACTTACATCTGCGTAGCCATGAACCTGCGGTTTCTATAATGCAAGTAAGTTATTTGGTTAATGTAGACAGCTATGGGGCTGCACTGGCTTTAGCTTCTTGAGGTAAGAGATTTTCTCATGGAATTTCGACCAAGTTGGGAACGGTGCTTACCCAACATTGTGAAGAATTGGGCAGCTGCAGTATTTATATATTTTATTTTACCTGTTGGAGTTAAGACCATAAGGTCTTCTCTTCCACTTCACCAGGGTTAAATTATACATATAATAACAATTATGAATTATCTACATGTTGATTAATAATACATAATAAGTGTAGGGTACACAATATAGAATTGAAAAGGGGGAAAAACCTATGATAATAATATAATAACCTATAATTGGCTTGGTAAATAAATTTTAAAATATTATAAAATAATACAAGTATATATGAAACAAGGTTATATATTATACTGTCTAATGAAATATTTAGTGAGTTTTTTTAACTGTTTTTGAGTCAGGCAATCCTTGATATACGAGGGGAGGGAATTCCAGAGTTGGGTGGCTGAAACAATAGGTTGTAGCACCAGATTGAGAAACCCATTTATAAAGGCGAGGATTCACATGTCACCCGCTATACTGGCTGGATCTGTAAATAACACAAGTGAATATATTTCCAGTACCAGTTGATAAGTCAAGGTCATATTAGATCTGTCGCGCGCCATTGAGATTATTATTAACTCCTGGCACGACAGGCCTAGAAGACCCTTAGCCTACCAGCCGGCTGTACTGTGTTTAAATAGTTGTCGAAATGTGGTATTTGTACTTTGCGCCCATATGGAACTAGCCTCTTCGTTCACAAGAATGTCTGAATATGAGGCGTCTCTTGAACAAAGGAAATATTGTAAAACTATTTGTAAAAATATATTTTTTTATTCAATGCCACCACTTTGTCATTTCGACATTCTGGTATACTCTTCTGGCATGATGTTATTGTCACCCACTTCTGAGGTTGGGGCGCCTGGAAGGCGGAGTTACGCTGCTCCGATGATACATGGTATATGATGATGATGGTAATGATGCACCAGGAGGGACCTTAATCTTAAACTTAATGGATATGTTAATGATGATAATGATGGCCAGATGATGTTCGGGGACCGTTTGCGCCTTAAAGTTTCCTGACATTTGATTTACAGGTGAGGAAAAACCCCGAAAAAACCCATTACACAGGAAACTTGTCCCGACCGGGGATCGAACCCGGGCCCGCTGCGTGACAAGGCAGCACGCAATCTCGATCTCACAGCGGTGGACTTTCGTAAAAATGTTTAATGTATTAATCACAACTTGCCGTATCGGTGGACGCATGGCTAGTGCGCGCGTTCGCCTTTATTAATAGATCTATCCCAGGTTCGAAACCTGGCGGTTCCGGAGGGGTATATCGGAATTTTCGGAATTTTTTAGGGTTCTCCCGTTTCTCGAATATCATCCCTCCAACACTCCTATTCTCCTTTCCCTCTATTTTTAATAATAATTGTAACAATAATCATAAAATTGTCAGGAATTACTCAGGAATATATCATTGAAACTGAGATATCTTTAAAATTAAGGTGCACAAGTGGCAGGTTGACCACGAAGACGAAACCAAAAAAAAAAAAAAAAGACTTAAACACATGGACAGAAGAAAAGAAAGAAATCCCATAGCCAAAAATAAGGGAAATATGGAGTAAAAGGAAACGGATCTAAGTATTTTGCGTAGTCTTACATATACTAATTCGCAATAAAAAAAATATTAATAGCTTTATTTTTCCTGGCAGAGTTAAGACCTTAAGGCATTGTCTACCACTGAGCCAAGTTAAGAAACAAAATACAAAAATTTCTCTTACATCTAAATTACAATAAAAAATTAGTACATGGTATATCTACAATAAAATTATTATTTACAATATATTTTGATTCATTATAGATGTAATTAATGAAATATAAAATGCACAAGATTGAAAATTGAGAAAAAAAAGTACTATTAATGACATAGAATAAATTTAGTTCTGAAGAAAAATTAATTATTTAAGTTTTCGATGGTTTTATTTAATTTTAACACATTCCAATTCTGGATGGAATATAATTTATGAAAGAAAAAATTAATGTTTGAGCCAGGATTTGAACCCTGGTGTTTGAACCGAGATTTTACCCTGGACCCCTAATTCTACGTACTAGTGTAATGTCCAATTACACGATTCAAACGAGGATGCAAACATTAACATTTTTTAAACCTTTTTTCCTTCTTGTTTTACCTTTTTTTTAACTTTCTGTTATTCTCATATATCCCTCCATGGTATCTTTACCTTGTCGTGGTGGAGTGGCTTGCGTGCTTAAATGATCCTGAGAGCTATGCCGGCGGTAGCATTGCTGCCGATAGGGTTACCCATGCCGGACTGGTCGAAGGTGATAAGCCAGACGAAAAAAGTACCTTGGGCGAAAGAGTGACGATCTTTCACCGTAAAAATACAACCGTCAAGAAATGCGGACATGGGTTCATCTGGGGTAAAATTTTCCGGAGGTCAAATAGTCCCCCATTCGGTTCTCCGGGCGGGGACTACTTCAGGGAACCCATGCCAAAGGCTCAAACACAGGGACATGTTCCTAGGAACATGGAATGTTAGGACTTTATACAATAGCGGGGCACTAGAGATATTAACGCAGGAATTGGATAAATCGCCCTTGGATATAGTCGCTTTACAGGAAGTTAGGTGGCCAGGAGAAGGTAGTCAGGAATCAGGAAGCTTTGCATTATACTATGGGGGTGCAGAAAGACCTGCATTTGGAACGAGTTTTTTAGTCAGAAGGAGGATCCTATCCGCTATCCGAGATATTAAATTTGTTAGTGATAGGATATCATACATAATTCTAAAGGGTAAACGACATGATTTTATAATTGTAAATGTACATGCCCCCACAGAAGATAAAGATGACAAGATCAAGGATGAGTTCTATGAAGAATTAGAATGCTTATTTGATACCCTTTCACGATATCATATGAAAATTGTCTTAGGAGATTTTAATGCAAAAGTGGGGCGGGAAGATATATTCAAACCAACAATAGGCAAATTCAGTCTTCATGAAGATAGTAACGACAACGGGGTTAGATTAGTCACATTTGCCACAATCAAAGAATCTCATTGTTAAGAGCACAACATTTCAGCATAAGGATATTCATAAATACACCTGGACGTCCCCAGATGGAGAAACTCGGAACCAGATAGATCATGTATTAGTGGATAAACGCTGGCACAGTAGCATCATTGATGTTAGATCAGTTAGAGGGACAGACTGCAATTCGGATCATCATCTGGTCAGAGTGAAAATCAGACAACGGCTATCGCTTATGAGAGGAACGAACGCTAAAGATGATTCTGTAAATATGAATTAAAAAACTTGAAAAATGATGAAATGCGGCAAGAATACCAAATCAAAATAGCTAATAGATTTGAAGTACTGGAATCTTCAGATGACAATGTGGCAAACGAAAAAGAAACTGATATAAATAAAGAATGGGAGGCTATAAGAGATACTATTAAATTGTCAGCATCAGAAAGCATTGGTTGTTTAAAAAAGAGGCAAAACAAGAAATGGTTTGATGAGGAATGTGCCGACATTGTAAAGAAAGAAAGCTAGCAAAAATGAAATGGTTACACGAGCCAAATGAGGTAAATTTAGAGCAATTGGGTAGTGTTAGAAGGGAACCACCAAGTTACTAAAGAGTAAAAAGAGGGAATATTTGAGAGAGAAGATTAATGATCTTGAAATGAATGCAAAAAATAGTAACATTAGAGAATTATATCAGGGAATTAGGATAGAGAAGAAGGGGTTTCAGGCTAGACACAAATAATTCGGAAGGAGGAATGAAAATGGGGATATGATTGCAGATTCTAGGAGTATATTATATAGATAGAAAGGTTACTTTAATCAGCTATTAAATGTACATACAGAACAGGACATTGAGGAGGATAAGTTACAGACAGCAGAAATGCTAGTCGCAGAGCCAAGTGCATTAGAGGTTGAAATGGCGATTGAAAAATTGAAGATGTATAAAGCATCAGGTTCAGATGAGATCCCAGCAGAACTGATAAAATCAGGGGGAGAAAAATTGATGGACAAGATACGCTGGTTGCTTAGTATGATTTGGGAAAAGAAGCTCTTCCAGATGAATGGAAGGAATCAATTATCTTACCAATTTATAAGAAAGGAGATAAAACTGATTGCAACAACTACAGGCATCTCATTACTTTCAACTTCGTACAAAATTCTAACAAATATATTAGTAAGCAGACTTACTCCCTATATTGATGACATTCTAGGAGATCATCAATGTGCATTTAGAAGAAACAGGTCTACAACAGATCAGATTTTCAGTATAAGACAGATTTTAGAGAAGAAATGGGAATATAATGGTACCGTACATCAACTATATGTAGACTTCAAAAAAGCATATGATTCAATTAAGAGGGAGAAGTTATATAGTATCCTGCTGGAGTTCGGAATTCCTAAAAAGTTGGTTAGACTTATACGAATGTGTCTAAATGGCTCAAAGAGTAGGGTGCGTGTAGGCAAACAGTTTTCAGACACTTTTGAAATCCAGAATGGGTTGAAGCAAGGAGATGCACTATCTCCTCTACTATTTAATTTTGTACTAGAGCATGCCATTAAATCTTTAGAGAATGAGGAAGGCTTACAACTCAATGGTATTAATAAGCTGTTAGTTTATGCTGATGATGTAGTACTACTGGCCGATAGCGAGGAGATACTAAAGGCCAACACGCACACACTATTGAGTAACACTAAGAAATTAGGACTGGAAGTAAATATCAGTAAAACTAAATATATGGTCACACGTAGAAATTCAGTATATAATGGAAATGGACAGCTAATGACAAATGAGGGAAATTTTCAGGAAGTGGCTGAATTCAAATACCTAGGAACAATAATCACAAATAGGAATGAGATGCACAAAGAAATTAAACATAGGCTCAATTCTGGAAATGCTTGCTATTATGCATTGCAGAGACTTTTGATGTCCCAACTCCTTTCAAAAAACGTTAAGCTGAAAATATATAAAACTATTATTCTACCAGTTATATTATATGGGTGCGGAACATGGACTCTTACTTTAAGGGAGGAAAGGAGATTACGAGTATTTGAGAATAAAGTTCTTAGGAAAATTTTTGGACCAAAGAGAGATGAACAGACAGGTGAATGGAGAAGACTACATAACAATGAACTACATGGTCTTTATAGGAAGCCAGATATAATAAGAACAGTTAAGTCTCGTAGACTGCGATGGGCAGGACATGTTGCACGTATGGGGAATGAAAGACGTGCATGGAAGCTTCTTGTAGGAAAGCCAGAGGGAAAACGCCCAGTTGGTAGGCCAAGAATGAGGTGGGAGTACAACATTAACTATGATTTGAGGGAAGTAGATTATACAGGGAATGATTGGAAAGCATTAGCTCAGGATAGGGATGTATGGAGAGCTTATGTCCGCGCGGCCATGAACCTTCGGGTTCGATAGTGCTAGTGAGTAAGTAAGTAAGTATTCTCATATATAGACACAAGGACAAGACACACACCCAGACCCAAGGTGAAGATTCAAAATCCCCTACCTCACCGGGAATCGAACCCGGGTCGCTGGAGTGGAAGGTAGGGACTCTACCGACTACGTCACCGCGACGGACTTTCAACTTATACAATTCTCGTTCGTCCGAATGCTAATAGGTGTCGCTACCATCAAGCCAACTGACGGCTTCATTCAGAAGTAACTATACTGAGAATTTGTATACATTAGTTTTAGCGGTAAAGCTTTACATTTTGATGTTTTATTTAAATTAACACATTCCAATTCTGGATAGAATATAATTTAAGAAACATAAATTTGAACCCTGGACCCCTAGTTCTACGTACTAACAAGTAACTGTATAAGCGTGACTTAAAAGTGTCAGGTGTGTAGCACCCTCATAAGAGTATCTTACGTCATTTCATTTCTCATTTATTCATTTCATAACATCTTTCACCTCGTCTCATGCTAGGTAAATAAATAGATAGGTTACGGTAGTGACACACAATTGTTTGAAAATGCGTGCTTGCGGATTGCCTCATTACTCCGAATCTGAATAATAAAAAAAAAAGGGCAGAAGAGGCCGACGAAAATGTTTGTAGTCCCCTCTCGCGGTCAGAGGCCCAACCCAAAAATGTCGGTATGGATCATGAGAGTAGAATCTGGTGAGCCGGACTTTGAAGACAACCTGCAACTTAGATAACGCCGTAGAATACACTTTGATTCCACTCATCTCGTAACACTGGGGCAGCGCAATAGTTATTTTAACCCGAGGTGCTCGGACAGTCTGCACTCCTAGTCTGAATAAAAAAATAAATAATCTGAACTTATTTTAGTGCATTTCTAAGTAAATCAGTGAAACATTTGCGATAAATAGGTCTGCGTTCGCCAGGAAAGGAAATGGAATGTGGAACCGGATGTTGTTATCAAAGAAAAGATATGATGTGTTAATTCAGTATGAAAAAGAGTTTTTATTCATCGTTAAACTTATATCTGGCCCATCTGCATTAACTGAAGCAACGCAACGTAAGTAAAAGTGTCATTAATAGAACCAGATTTTGAAGGGAATGTTTATATATATTATTATATATTAGTAGGCAATTATAACGCTATTTATATTATATTATTATCCATCCAACCATAGTAATTCTGCCCGAAGGCAGGTCCTTCACTCCATTCATAGCATTTTCATGCTATTCTTGCAGCTTTACTAGGGAATTGTAGGTGTGGTAGCTTCCCGTTGCTTTCCACAATATTATTATATAGCACGAAATAATCTGTATAAGAATTTACGACGATTGTAAATATAATAATAATATTCTCAACTCGTGTCCAATTCTGGATCGGGTAGAGTCGATAGATGAGATGAAGGCTCTATATTTTAGGGGTCTGTGAACGGCAAGAGTGCCGGCCGACCACGCATGACGCTGCAAATGAACGAAATGGATGACATGATTATGAGAAATAGTGGAATTAAATTTATTGCAGGGGAAAACGAGAGAAATCCCGAGAAAAATTACCCAAGTTCCGTTTCGTCCAACACGAAAACCATTTGAAGTGACCGACACTCGATCTCGAGTTCCTAGCGGTGAGAGGCGAGGGTCTAATCGCTTGCGCCACCAAATGTTGGTTTCAATTTACTATATTTAATGTACAGTATTCGTTATTGTTAGTTATCCGTAAAAGAATACCCGCCATGTGCTGCTATGCTTGCACAGGAATCTACTTTTTCCGATCTTCTTGCCATTGATGAAAGACAAAAATGGTTATTGTGAGTTATCCGTAAGAGATAAACATATGTTGTCGCGGACTTTTTTGTAGAGCTTTTTGAGATATTCAATTCTGTGTACATTAATTTTGTGTATCTGTTATGATTTAGGCAGTGTAAGCCATTTAAGCGTCCAAAGAGCTACTTATTTTCACGTTTTCCACTACAAAGGGCGATTTTTAAGGGTGTAGGAGTTGAGTATCACAACTCTCTTATAGCCTATGTTCATCCCGGGAATCTCCCGAACAGTTATCAAGAAGCCCCATCATAATCGGATCAACGGTATTGCCGCGCATTAAGTACGAACAAACAAACAAACAAATAAACAAACAATAATTCATTTTTATATATTAGATTATCAGATAGGATTTATCAACATCATCATCCGTCACGAATTAAGACCTCGCAGACCTGTTTTGGGCCCGTCTAGCAGTCTTTTAAGAGGTCTTCCTGGTCGTCGTTGTCCTTTGGGTTTAAATTGCATCATGATATTTGGGATTTTTTAATCTATTATCCATTCATTTTACATGGTCTAGCCAGTTTAATTCATATCTGTTGAGTTTTTCTTCTAATTATTCTAAAATTTCTTAATATTTTTTTCGATCTGAAAGAGTGTATCCTGCTATCCGTCTGAGCAATTTCATTTCCGTTCCTTTGATTCTGCTCCTCTCTCGTTTTCTTAATCTCCAAATCTCACCTCCATATAAAAGGGAGGGTAATGTTAAAGTATTGTATATTTTTATTCTTGTGGAGTTTTGTACTAATTTAGCTTTTAATGTATTATTTATTATTCCTGGGATTTGGGTAAATTTGATGATTTTCTTGTTCACATCCTTTTCATTTATATGGTTTGGATTTATACGAAGTATAAATGACTATATATGTATGTACATAATTCATCATCATTCGGTATCATGGCAGCTGCCGCCGTCTTCAGGAAACCAAATGCCATTCCACTCTATCCATCCATTGATCTTCCTCCATTCCTCTGATATTCATAGCTGCTTGTACCCCTTCTATCCAAGTTTTCTTCGGTCTTCCTCTCTTCCTCCTTTCCATTGGGATCTATTCCATAACCATTTTTTGCAATCTTTGCTCTGGCATTCGTTTGACATGACCATACCACTGCAATCTTTTCTTTTCTATGATGTCTGGCTCCTCTTGTACACCCATAATTTCCCTTATTTCTTTATTTCGTATTCTATCCATTCTAGATTTTCCAGCTGATCTTCTTAAAACATCCATTTCTGTACTTAAAATTCTTTTCATTTCCATGGTAGGAATTTGCCAGACTTCAGCACCATATGTTAAAATGCTCTGAATTATGGTTTGATATGGACGAAAGATTCTCAAAATACGGAGTGATTGACTAATATTTTTTTATATAAATGGTTCAAATGTTTTCTAGCAGGCATTATAAAATACTTTACCACTTGTGGATAGTACTTAATTTGGTAAATCATATGCAATCGTAATTTTACACAGGATTTAAGATTTAGTGATATTTTATTTATTTAATATACCTAATGAACAAATACTGTATATAAACCACACTGAAGTTGCCATCACTGAATAGAACATGTTAATCTTTGAACCCTGTGTAGTGGCTCTGCTAATTGCCTCTATCTGACATCCTGTTGTCAAGTATAAGAAATTCTATTGTCACAAGTGGTTGATTCATAATGTCAAAGTGGAGGCTCAGCGACAAAGAAAATAATGTGTATATCACAGAACTTATTTTCAAAATTCTATAGATATTCAAGAATCCAAGTTTGAAATACACATGCTAGTAAAATTAATTTTAAAAGATTATCTGTCAAGCATAACTTTGAAACCATAAAATACGGAAAATATTTAAAATAAATCGGTTAGTTGTATAACGATATGTGATTTTTCTGAAATATGTAAATAAAAGCTCTATCCCCTGGAAATGGACAAATATGGTAAATTCAATGTGTCTTAAAGCACTCCAAATACCTAATTCATAAACATATAACGACATTTTAAATTTAACTAATGTAAAAAACAAATGTGTGCGTAAATAGAAATTATATCTCTGGCTATTACATAAAATCTTTCAAATTATTCTTTATTTAATTACAGGAATTAAAACAAAATGGATACACTGCCGAGAGATCTTCTTCAGGAAATAGAATGTCCAGTTTGTATGGATCTTATGATGCCACCCATAACACAATGTGAAAATGGCCATAACATTTGCAGTAAATGCAAACCAAATTTGGAAAATTGCCCGTCTTGCAGAGCAGAACTCACTGCAGTTAGAAATTTAACAGCAGAAAGTTTGAGCAGAAGAGCGAAACATCCCTGCAGAAACCATTCTGTTGGATGTAAGGAAGAATTACTTCTGGATATTAAAGAAATTCACGAACAACATTGTTGTTATCAACGTCCGAAATGCCCTTTTAACATTGTTGGGAAGTGTTGTTCAGAAGTGAACTTAGCAGAAATGAAAGAACATATTTTAAGTGTCCATACTGAAGAAGGTGACATCAGAGAGGTTACAGAAGGAAGACAGAGCTTTGGACTTACAGGTTATAGTAAATGCAGTGATATGAGGGGTGGATGGTGGCAGGCAGTGTTTACTTTGGGGCAAGTGTTCTTCCTTTATTCTACAGTGATTGAAAACCTGTTTTACGTGTGTTACATGCATGTAGGTTCTTCGGAAGCAGCAAGTAATTTCAAGTATAGAGTTACCCTTACAACTTCAGATGGTGCTGAAACTGCTTCTATGTGCTTAGTATGTCCTAGTTTCCTTCAGTTTATGCAGGAAGGTTTCAGAAACGCTTCGTGTGCAGTTTTCCCAGTGACTTTTGCTAGTAATTGTGTTACTTCTGAAGCCATATTGCCTTTTGAATACGAAATATTTATTTCTGAAACATAAATTCCATTTCCAATATACTGAAGCATATGCTCTAGTATCCTTCAGTTTATGCAAGACGTTTTCAGAAACGCTTAGTATGCAGTTTTTCCAGCGGCTTTTGCTAGTAATTGTGTTACTTCTGAAGCCATATTGTCTTTTGAATACGAAATATTTCTTTCTGAAACATAAATTTCACTTCCGATGTGCTGAAGGATATGCTCTAGTTTCCTTCAGTTTGTGCAAGAAGTTTTTAGAGACGCTTAATGTGCAGATTTTCCAGTGACTTTTGCTAGTAATTGTGTTACTTCAGAAACATTTTTTTATACGAAATACTTATTTCTGAAACGTAAATGTTACTTTAGATGTGCTCAAGTACATGCTCTAGTTTCCTTCAGTACATGCAAGTAAGTTTCAGAAATATGTGGTATGCTGTTTTCTTCAATAACGTTTGGTACTTTTGATGCCGTTTTAGCGAAGTGCAAAGAAACGATGTTATGAAGTTTGTTTTCATGATTTTTTTAAATACAGATCTTTACTGAAAATGACCATGGCATATATATTGTATGATTGTTAATTTTCTAGCGGCACCAATTTTTTTAGGAATCAAACTTAGCATATAATAATAAAAAAGCAATATTGACTATCGCAACGAAACTGTGTGTAGGATATTGAAATAAAATGAGTTAGGCATTCTCCAGAAATCAGTGAAATCGTACCATTAGAAGTGGGTGTTTACTTGAAGCCCGAAATTATTACTCCAGGCGCCATCGAGTTTGCTTTCTCGCAATGTAACCATACAATTTAATTAACTCTTAAATTTGCAATGTATCCTATAAGATACAGTGATTAATTTAATTTAATATTTTTTAATAAAGCAATGTAAAAATAATTATTTAATTTTGTGTCAAATTATATAATAATATGCATATGTTTCTTCGGAAAAAAACATTGTAAAATTTGTTGACAGTTGAATTGTTATATTAGTCAACAAAGACCGGAATAGGATAGGCGTGTTTCGAAATTATGAGCAGTGGCATCGTGTCTACGTCACAAGCATTCAGTTTCTTTCTATAATATACCTAGTCCTGTAATGCACATGATTGGGTTTGGTTCAACTATCATGACGCGAGTAAATAGGGAAATACTGCATAGTCAAGCTAGGCAGATTATATACAACGTGATTAAATTTGTAAGTAAAAGTATTAAGTCCATTTCGCGTATCATGCTTCACTTCTCTTTTTTTTGGGTTGTACGGTATAAGTCCGGTATTAAAGGCACGGAAAACGCTAACTAATTATAAATAAAATTGTGTTAAACTCCTAAGCAAGATAACAGTGTTATTATTTCCTAATCTGTTTAATAGGCTGACATAAGTGTTGCCACTATTAGTTTAAGCGGTATTATTTATAAATTACTGTTTATCATAAAACAAAAGCCTATTGTGATAAACAAATTGATGCGTAATGCAATTTAGCAAATTACTCATTTACCGAATGTTTAAAGATCTTGAGACACGTGTTTTTGGTACAGCTGCATAGTGTTGTACTCGTATACATTCAATTTTGTTTCTATTAATATCCGTTTGATTATACCGTTCATTTTATTGTATAATAATTTACAGTGGAATTGATGGATGTTTCAGCTTCTGGCAGTTCGGTTTTTGAGAATAAATTGGGGATTTGTGTTGCTATAGCAACGCATTCAGTTTTAACAATCGCCAATCGCTGCGTTATCATTGCTTACCCTCCTGCCCACAGACTTAAACATTCCCACAAACTATTTTGAAACGTTGCAAGTTATTCCAAAATACAACTATGTGTTTTTAGTTTAGATTTTTGTCAATTGTGCTTAGTTTTGGTTTTTGTTGTGAATGTCAGTATCCTGTTAATTAGCGAGCATCTCTCTGTTATAATTATTTGTTAGTGATTGTGTCTATTTTTACTATTTATGGAGATATTACCAAGTCTGAAGTACAGATTTCACAACATATACACACCCACTGTTTATTGTTGCAGACATTTTTTTCTAACGCCATCAGGTTGCATGTTATGACATTTCTGGTTTTCTCCCCTGGCATTGGCGTAATTGTAACCCAGTTGTGAAGTTGGGGTGCCTAGAAGGTGGAGTTACGTTACCCCGATGATATGATGGATGATAAATGATAATGAAGCGCCAGGAGAGTTCTTAACCTAAATTTCAGACCATGGGCAACAACAGGAATAATTGAGTAATTTAAAATACCTGAGAGAAATACATTTGTTGATTTTTTTTTTTGCGTTTCTGTTTGACGTTCAAAAATCCTTGGCTGAACTATATTTTACATCTCACTGTGCTATACCATACACTATCCATATGACACGGTTGCACTATTTACTTTTGGGATGCTATGCCACTATGCCACCAACATAAATACAAATAAAAAAGGCGGAAAAAACACACTATTTATTATTGCAATATGTGAATAATTACCTAAGAGAAATATAGTTGTTGATTTTTCCAAAAAAAAAATGCGAAAATGTCTTAAAATGAACTGAGAAGTTGAACTCAATGTATTTGTGATGTAAAATGTGTATTAGTCATTTCTCAGAGAGTTTAGCCAACTTATCACAAAAACCCGCTGACAAGTAAACGCTAAACTAATCTGGCGTACTAACTAGCCCATTTTCTCACCCTAACTTGCTCAAACTAACACTAACTTGCCTATCTAACACAAATTTGGCCGTTTTCTCACCCTAATTTGCCCACTAATGTATGTGAACTTTTGAAATAGAATCCCCATATATGTGAGCAAATATGTTGGCAATTGACTCTAGCGGGGATGTGTGTTATCACATTGGCCAACACGACGCTAAAAGTCTTTTTTTTTCTATCGAATGTTCACGGTGACACGGTGGCATAGAATAGCCTTTGCTCTTTCCATTTCTACTAACATTTCCTATGATTTTATTTTATAACACTCTGAAAATATTTATTTCTATAATTTTAAAATATTTATCTATATACGTAACATCCCAATAATTTGTTGCAAGTTCTACAGAACCGTAGTGCGCATGCGCAAGGTTTTGTCAACAGATAACAGGACTATCTGTGCTATCGATATAATCAACATTCAAGATAAGAAATGTCATTACTACTTTCGTATTAGGCCTATGTTAGATTACTGTACATCGAATTAATTTATATTTTATTAAAATAATAATTGGAAGGCTAATGGAAGAAGTGGAAGTGGAAGGCCTAGAGAACGATGGATAGATGGAGTGAAGAAAAAGTATGGAAACTAGAGATTTGAGGGAAAACAGAAACCTCTGGCGACAAATCACATTGGGTTGAAGGAGAAACACTGTATTGTGAAATATTCCTAAATTAAAAAAAAAATATATATATATATATATATATATATAAATGTTTTATTTTGTCAAATTATAAAATTACAAGTTAATGTACATTTTTTTTTAAAGCGTGTTTTTAATTTTGCGAAGATTGGTCATGCCGATTGCACAGATAGTCCTGCCATCTATGGAGCAAGTTCGTAATCCTTTCTCATGCCACTGTTATTCTGCATGACTTTGAAGAATTCCTGGTGAGCCATGAACTGCTGTTTTAAATTAGCGAACACTAATTTCTCATACCAGCTATTTAAATATGTCGGACCGTAGCGAAAATAAAGTCATTAGGGCCTATAACTGTAAGTTATTACTGTAGATTGTGTAATTCGACACAAATTTGAGTAATTTATAGACCATCGGTTGATTAATGTCTTTGACATCGTCCGATTCCTGATAGCCAATTCAGTCGGTCCATCCAATCTCCTGGTTGTAGATGTTTCTCCTTCATGTATAAACATATTACCTGACTCCAGGAGGTTTTAGGTCTTCCTCTGCCTCGTCTTCCCTCAGGTTTCCATTCCAAAATAGATTTTGGTAGCCGATCCTTTTCCATTCGCTGGACATGTCCGTACCATCTTAATTGCTGAGTTTTAATGTAATCTAAAATAGTGTCTTCAATCTTCATTTTCTCCCTTATAACCGAGTCAGTAATTTATACTCGTTCATTAATTTTTTCACGAAGTATACGTATACTTACTTGCTTACTTACTGGCACAATCGAACCCATAGGTTCATGGCCGCGCGGACATACGCTCTCCATACATTCCTATCCTGAGCTAATGCTTTCCA
This sequence comes from Diploptera punctata, assembly GCA_030220185.1. Classification (NCBI taxonomy): domain Eukaryota; kingdom Metazoa; phylum Arthropoda; class Insecta; order Blattodea; family Blaberidae; genus Diploptera; species Diploptera punctata. The sequence continues at coordinate 2,115,680 of JASPKZ010007173.1, forward strand.
ATCATTCCCTGTATAATCTACTTCCCTCAAATCACAGTTAATGTTATTCTCCCACCCCATTCTTGGTCTACCAACTGGGCGTTTTCCCTCTGGCTTTCCTACAAGAATCTCATTCCCCATATGTGCAACATGTCCTGCCCATCGCAGTCTATGAGACTTAACTGTTCTTATTATATCTGGCTTCCTATAAAGACCATGTAGTTCATTGTTATGTAGTCTTCTCCATTCACCTGTCTGTTCATCTCTCTTTCGTTCAAAAATTTTCCTAAGTACTTTATTCTCAAATACTTGTAATCTCCTTTCCTCCCTTAAAGTAGTAGTCCATGTTTCGCATCCATATAATATAACTGGTAGAATAATAGTTTTATATATTTTCAGTTTAACATTTTTTGAAAGGAGTTGGGACATCAAGAGTTTCTGCAATGCATAATAACACGCATTTCCAGAATTGAGCCTATGTTTAATTTCTTTGTGCATCTCATTCCTATTTGTGATTATTGTTCCTAGGTATTTGAATTCAGCCACTTCCTCAAAATTTCCCTCATTTGTCATTAGTTGTCCATTTCCATTATATAATGTATTTCTACGTGTGACCAAAGTATACGTATAACATCAGTCAAATATAGCTTATACGATACATTGCCCATTTAAGGGTTAATTTCACTGTAAGTCTAATGTACACATTTCCATTATTTGAAATTAGAACCTCCTGAATAACTATTATTTTTATTTTCTCACAGTTATATCTAATGACGTTAAATATATAGTTTTATCTGCTTGGACGTTAATGTTATCAGCTTTTATCACAAAATATACTTTGATATTATGATTTTTCTTGTCAGCTTAATCTTAGTTTTGCTGTTACGTCGAAACTAGCTTCTTTGCAAATCTGGTAAGTTGTATAGTGTTACTTTTATGCTCTATTTAGAGAAAGAGAAAAATTACTTACACGAAGTATTGAATAACAATTTTTATTCCAAAAAACTTGATTCTTGTGAGGATAACTGTGCTACTTGATGTGTTTAAAGTTTAGGAAGAAATTGTTAAACGGGTTTTCGTTACATTAATATTTTCCAAACACACTAGTGGTTAACAAAAAAAGTATACAATCTCTCTCTCTCTCTCTCTCTCTCTCTCTCTCTCTCTCTATATATATATATATATATCCATCTATAGTAATTCTGCCCGAGAGCAGGTCTTTCACTGCAATCATAGCATTTTCATGCTATGCTTTTCAGCTTTACTAGGGAATTGTAGGTGTGGTAGCTTCCCGTTGCTTTCCACACCGGTGAAGGATGATGATGATGGCCATATGATTTCGAGGACCGTTTGGACCTTAAAGATTTCCTGACATTTGTCTTACAGGTGAGGAAAAACCCTGATAAAACCTCACCCAGAAAATCTTCCCCAACCGTGGATCGAACCCGGGCCCACTGCGTGATAAGGCAGCAAGCTACCTCGAGACCACAGCGGTGGACGTATATATATATATATGGGGGCACGCCGTAGCGTAGTGGTTAAGGCACTGAGCTACAAGCCGGAGGGTCGTTGGGGTCAGGATTTTTAAACTGACCCAAACCATCTGGCGGCACTATGGCCCTGGGGTCGACTCAGCCCCTAACGGAAATGAGTACCAGACGCTTGTTCTGGGGGTAAAGGCGGCCGTCACGCAGGACTGACAACCCGGCTGACATAAAGTGCCGATCGTCTAGAAAAAGTGGGAGCCCTAACCTCCTACTACCCCAAGGGCCTCCAGGCCTGTTGTGGGATCACTTTACTTTACTTATATATATATTAATTTCATGATTTCCTCCCTAGCGAATGCGGTTTGAGATCTGGCGGGATAGTAAATTTTAATTGTAATATTTTTAAAACCAGCGCTAGGAAGGACAGTCATATACAGTTTTTAAACCATATAGTGTCAACCATATACCTAGATTAAATACCAAACTCCTCCAAAGTACATAATTTGAGGAGGCATGTTGTACTATCGGTAGCGATTCGTCTATCAGATGAGGACGTTAAAACTGGTGTAGCCTTTGGTGCTCTTCGTCAGAAGTGTGCTACGTGCCAAAATCTTGTTTCAACTTTTCCCTTATCTTCCTCAAACAACGCACTTACTACATAGGCCTAAGCGCAACCTACACACCTTGCTATACACAACACAAGCACAAATCATCTATGTAAAGTGCTCTGCTTAGGTGCTGACACATTAACGCCATCAATCCGTCTAGCGCGGAACTCGAAACAGAAAAAGTGCAATAGCTTCATTGGAAAACATATACATACACAGACGAACGCGTACACTCACATATACACTTAGAAATTAGCAGAGTTTGGTGTAGGATATTTGTGCACCATACCACAGCAAAAATTGTCCAAATATTTAATAGATTCGGTAGAATCATTTACAGCAGACAAGTCAATCCTGGTGTATAAGTGGTTTTCATGGCCGCATCTGGTTCCGATATTCGCGGATTCTAACCAGCTTGAGGTCGATGGATTTTTAAACGGGTAAAAATCCCGAGTACATTTCCTTCACAAGGAAACTAAATTCGTGGTTACCCTGTTATAAATTACGGCTTGTAAAAGAACCTAAAGCCTGAAATGAGTATATGTTATATATATATTATATATATATATATATATCCATCCATAGTAATTCTGCCCGAAGGCAGTTCCTTCACTGCAATCGTAGCATTTTCATGCTCTGCTTGCAGCTTTACTAGGGAATTGTAGGTGTGGTAGCTTCCCGTTACTTTCCACACCGGTGAAGGATGATGATGATGATGATGGCCATATGATTTCGTGGACCGTTTCGACCTTAGGCATTCCTGACATTTGTCTTACATGTGAGGAAAAAACCCGATAAAAACCTCACCCAGAAAAACTGTCTCGACCGGGGATCGAACGCCCGCTGCGTTACAAGGCAGCACGCTACCTCGAGACCACAGCGGTGGACTATATATATATATATATATATATATATATATATATATATAATAAAGGTTTCATTTTTTTCTGTGATTATTGAACAACTTATCATTAACGTGCTTATATTCGTTACTGGCCTCTTAAAACAAGTCCATTATCACCTCTACCTGCTTGATAGCTGATAGTATCTTAAGGAGAGATTGTCTTGAGAAGGAAAGAAAGTAGCTCATTATATACTTACATAAAATGGCTTGTTGTAGCTAAAATTTCATTTTCTTTTATACACCGTGTCCTTAAAGTCCTGTAACTAACTCACTGGCACTATCGAACTGGTAGGTTCATTGCAGCACGGACATAAGCTCTTAAAGTCCGGTAACAATTCTCTTATTTAATTACTCAAAAACGAAACATCATACAGGTTTCGTTTATATGTCATATGAAAGAGTATCTCGTTGCACGTATGGGGAATGAAAGACGTGCATGGAAGCTTCTTGTAGGAAAGCCAGAGGGAAAACGCCCAGTTGGTAGACCAATAATGAGGTGGGAGAATAACATTAACTATGATTTGAGGGAAATAGATTATACAGGGAATGATTGGAAAGCATTAGCTCAGGATAGGGATGTATGGAGATCTTATGTCCGCGCGGCCATGAACCTACGGGTTCGATAGTGCCAGTGAGTAAGTAAGTAAGTAAGTATGAAAGAGTATCTCAAATGGTTTTTGTGCAATGTCTGGGTCCACAATCTCTCAATATGGGAACCACGTATAATTCGGCATGTGTCTGCATGGTAATCCAGTTCTTGCAATAATCTTTTGAGCATATCCTCAGATACAGTGGTAGTAACTTCTTCAATCCTGCGCTTGAGGTCTCGTACGTGGGGATACATAAAAGATAATGTGTATGTGCCACCTTTACCTCAAAATGTACGAGACCTCGGGCGCAGGATTGAAGAAGTTGCTACCACTGTATCTGAGGATATGCTCCAAAGATAATGGTAATAACTGGATTACCGTGCAGACATATGCCGAGTTACACGTGGTTCCCATATTGAGAGATTATGGACCCAGACATTGCACAAAAAACCATTTGAGAAACTCTTTCATATGACATATAAACGAAACCTGCATGATGTTTTGTTTTTGAATAATTAAATAAGAAATGTGTTAACGGACTTTAAGGACACGGTATATTACAGAAGACTATTTAACTGATGTCCCAAATTGGAGTTAATGACCAATCGCGTTTCAATGATTTTTTATTTACAACCAATCACAGTCGTGTTTGGCCTAGAATTTACCAACTAAACTTTATCATAATAAAGAAAGCACATCCTTTTTAACATTCTGAATAGGTCATAGCATTATTTTTCAGTGACTGACTGTAAGAAATACGGCTACCAAATTGTATATATAGTGCATGAATGTCAACACATAGCGCATGCAGGAGTTAATATAAAAAAATTGTAACAATTGATTATACCACAAAAAAACCACTGTTTGCACTTTCTTAAATGTATTTTTTCCCAGATAATAACATTCCAGAAAAATATAATTGTCATGTTTACATCATAGGACATCAGAAATGAATTAATATATAGTTAGATGTGTTTCATTTTTCCTCCACTAGAGTGTATTCTTACAATATTGCGTTCCTTTGGCAATAATATGATCTGGTTGCAGTGATGAACAAAAGAAGCAAATGAAGCGTACCAATCGTTTCTCATTTGTTTTCAAACATCGCCATTTACATTAAATATATATAAATATTTAAAAATAACTATAGTTAAATAATGATGTGAGTAAACAGCTTAATTTTATTCGTTAAATAGTCCTAACAAATGCCACTCTTGATTTCTAAATTCTCTAGATAAATTCACTCCTCACTTCGTGAGTTGTGAATTTATCGATAATTTGGAAACCACTCGTGGCTTTACTTATGATAAGAAAACTGTACCTCAATAAAGATATACGATGATTAAACTTCAATTATTAGAAATTAATTAATTCACTTTGTGAATTGTTAAGATATCTATAATATACCCTCCACACACACATTTATATACTATATAATAATTTTATATATGGTTGTGTATAAGGAAAGAATAATCAATGTTTGTACGACGAGCCTCATAACCCATTAACGTACAAAATTATAGAGGTTTCGGGTTCAAATCCCGGTTCGGGCGTTTATTTTTCTTTCATGTAATATATATGTATATAACAAAAATATGTTAATAATATCAGATAATTCATTTTTAATAATAATACAAGTACCTTTTTATATCTTCTTCCTCAATTAGAATTGATTTTTCTTTAAAAAAATTCGTTAATTATTACATTCATGAATGCATTTCAAAATATGTTTCATCTTCTGCATGCTATTTGGTACCAAATAGCAAGCCGATTTTTTTAAAACAAAAATCGATTCTAATTTAGAAAGACGGATATGAAACAGATACTTATATTTTTATTAGAAAATAATACATAATCTCAATTATGATAATAAATTAATGTTAAAAATTACAGATAATTCAAATCAGATGTGTATTTTTTATAGCGAGTCACTTTTTTCTTCTCGTCATGACCCTATCATCTTAAGTTCTTCTTTAGGGCTGAGATGGATGTTGTATGTTCTCACTAGTACAAAGGGCTCCATAGTATTCAAAGTTTTAAAGCCTCAAGAAGTGTAGTTTTGCTCTTATTGCAACGCCAATTACCTAAATTTTTAAATAATGCCGTTAAATAAAATATAAATAATTAGATATGATTTCAATAATTCATTACACTTATTATTACAGATCCGAGATGGAAACACTTCCACGAGATCTTCTTAAAGAAATAGAGTGTCCTGTTTGTTTGGAACTGATGTTACCACCTATAAGTCAATGTGAAAATGGCCACAACATCTGCAACAAATGTAAACCAAATTTACTAAAATGTCCAACATGCAGAGGTTTATTTACAACTGTAAGAAACATCACAGCTGAAAATATCAGCAGGATGGTGAAAATTCCCTGCAAATATTATGCTTTAGGATGTCTTGAAGAATTTAAGTTAGACTCCATATCGATACACGAAGAAGAATGCTGTTTTGGTCTTAGCATGTGTCCATTTTACATCGTTGGAGAATGCTGCCACGAATGTCCAATAAAAAAAATGAAAGAACACATTACAAGAAGCCATGTTAATTCTGTGAAACAAGTAGGGTTTGGAGTAACGAAAGGAGAATTCACTTGGAATAGCGATATAATTGCATCTGGTGGCGAAAGTGGTCAAGCGTTATTGGTAACAGATCAAATGTTCTTTAAATATACTTTTACAGTAAAAAACATATTGTATATGTGTGTAATGCACGTAGATTCAGAAGGAAGGGAAGATAGATATAAATATAAAATAACTTTGACTACAAATGATGGATCGGAAAGTATCAGTGCTTTGTTAAAATGTCCAAATTATAGGAAATTCATATTGAAGAAGGAAATTGATGGAAGATGCATGGCTGTTTTTCACACAAGTTTTGCTAACAGTTGTATTAATTCGAATAACAAACTTTCTTACGAAGTTGAAATGATTCAATAATGTTCAACAAGGTTGAAGAAAGATGTTGAAGGAAGTGTATGGCTGTATTCACACACGTTTTGGTAATAGTTTTATTAGAAGATCGTTGTTGAAAAAAAATATTATGGAAGAACATGGCAATATTTCACAGAAGTTTTGATAATAATTGTTCTATTAATTCGAATGATGAACGTTCTTACGAAGTTGAAATAATATAAACATTTTATAATTGAGTAGGACAAAATGTTTTTACATATCACATCATAAGGTTCAATGTTTTCATGTTACCGATTTCAAATGCCTTTGTCTTCATCATCAGTTAAACTCCAGCTGTTGAAATTTTGCCATTAACTCCATCGTCCGAACCGCCAACTGGTGTCTATTTTATGAACTTGGGGATTAAATTTTGCTCGCCGGGAACTTCAAAATTTATGGATCGACATGTGTTCTTCTGAATGTATACCTTTTCCTAAACTGTTAATTCCAAAGGCTTCTCTAAAGATTTCAAAATTTTAGTTTCTCTTCCAATTATGTAATTCTCTCGCAAACTATGAACTGTAATTGCCTTTTTTTTAATTTCGACATTTTTAATATTTCTAAAGTGTTCTACTAAACTTTTGAAAAGTTTAGATTGATGGTAATTTATTGGAATCACATTCTACTCAAAACTTTAATACATTTAATATAACCTCATACCCTGATAATATATTGAATAATATTTATTGTGTAAGTGAGATGTTGGGGAATCATGAACTTCCAAAATGTTAAAAACAAATGTACTAACACATTATTTAATTTATTGTATTCAGGCAAGCTTTTTTTCATGCAGTAGTTAATGCTAATAAACATTTTAATTTGTACAATTATATTATAATTTTATTTTTCGCCTTTCTTAATCAGTTAAGTTTTAATATGTGGACAAAAAAAGACATATCTTTATCCTATCTTCGAATCGGAATGTTCTTGACTATTATGTTATAGATTATTTCATTTTTAATGACGTTTCTTCTCCATTAAATTGGGTTATGCATACTAATTACTTTCTTTGATTCATTGACTTTTCTTTCTGCATCCAAATCAAGTGTTTCATATTTTTTGTAAGAACTGATTCCAAGTTTTTAAACGTTGATTGTTTTTAATTTACAAATTATTTATTTCCGAAATATCAGAGAGGTCTGTGCTTAAATGCTCCGTTTTTCATAGTTGACTTCCAGTCTTCATTTTTAATATAAAAAAGTAAAGCGATCCCAATACGGAACTTAGGAGGTCACTGCGACAGTTGGAGGTTAAATGCTCCCATCATTCTATTTATTTATTTTATTTTGTTTATTTATTTACTTATTTATTTATTTTATCTGATGGAGTTAAGACCGTAAGGCCTTCTCTTCCACTTCACCAGATAATCGGCACTAGTAGTAGTAGTAGTAGTAGGACTTTATTAGACAAAAACTAAGATATTTACAATATTATTTACAAATATGGGTCGCACGGGCAGTAAGTCATACGTGCTGTTGACAGTCCGTTACAATAAAGTAATAATTGGTACTAGTGTAAAGAAAAATAAACAACAAAAAGCAATAACATTACTATTACATAAAGAAAACACAATAATATTACAATTAAATAATAACACAATAGCATTATACACTAATTAATTTATATATAATTGTTAAGAATTAATGGTATTGCATTTTGATAACATATATTTATTCATGAATGAGTGTTGTCCTTATTTTCCGCGTTTTGTCCAGAAATTTACCGAGGTTTATCCAATTTTCTGGATTTATAATAATAATAATAATAATAATAATAATAATAATAATACTTTATTTATTCTGGCAGAGTTAAGGCCATAAGACCCTCTCTTCCACTCAACCAGCACAAATACAAATAAATATTCGACAAATATAGATATACACTATACTAATTATAAGCAGTTAAAGATACAATAAATGTAGCAATGTAAATGTCATGTACAAACAACATTTTATAGGGTAATAACAATAATGATACGATAATAATAATAATAATAATAATAATAATAATAATAAATATAAATATGATACATTATACGGGAAACACAATTAATATATATATATATATATATATATATATATCTTACACTGGATAATAATGAAGTCGAGTTTAGAGCAAATATAAATTTAGATTTCTTTTTAAAAGATGCCAATGTCCGGCAGCCCCTTATTTCTTGTGGTAGGGAATTCCAGTTGCTAGAAGTGAAGATGGTATATGACATGGAGTGATGTGATGTCCTATGTTGCGGTATATTAAGTAAGAGACTATGTTGTGATCTTGTGTTTAAGTTATGGTTTGAGGATAGATACTGGAAACGGGATGATAAATAATTGGGAATCGAGGTATGTAGGATCTTAAATAGGAGAATTAGACAGTGCGATTTTCTTCTCTCTTTTAGATGTAGCCATGACAATTCGTGGAATAATGGAGAAATGTGATCGTATCTTCGAACATTAAATATGAATCTGATACACATATTATGGACACGTTGCAGTTTGTCCGACAATCCGTCACTTATGTCAGTTAGTAGAACGTCACAGTAGTCAAAATGCGGCATCACTAAAGTTTGGATTAAAATTCTTTTAAGAGTTGTAGGAAGAAAATGTTTAAGTCGCTTTAGGGAATGCATTATGGAGAAGATCCTTTTAGATGTTTGTTTTACTTGCACATGCCAATTTAAATTAGAATCTAAGTAAAATCCCAAGTTTTTAACGACGTCGATATAAGGAATTTGTTCATTATCTAATGTGACAGCCGGCATATTGCCATTGTTTATGAGGTGTAATAGCCTTGGATGTCCGATAATTATTGCTTGCGTTTTGTTTACATTTAGTTTCAGCCCATATTGTCTGGACCATAAAGATATATGCCTGAGGTCAGTGTTTACTTTGTCAATATATTCATTAATTTCGTCAGGCCTAAAGTGTGTTGTAAATCTGTAGGTCGTCGGCGTAAAGATGATGCTTGCAGTTTTGTAGTTTCTTGGTCACGTCATTAATATAAATCGAAGAAGAGAAGAGGAGCGAGGACGCCGCCTTGAGGTACCCCTTTCCTCACCAAGCGCCAGGAAGAAATGCGATTATTAACAGAAACTGATTGCTGACGATTAGTGAGGTAAGATGCAAACCAATCAAGGCAGTTTTCCGACAGATGTAGTGTCTTTAGTCTCGCTAGCATTAAGTCTATATCTACTGTGTCAAAGGCTTTGCTGTAGTCGAGTAGGACTATTGCGGTGAGTTTGCTTTTGTCCATTGAGTCTCTTATGTCCTCTACAATGTCAAGTAGTGCAGGTACTTGTATGATGTCCTGTTCTAAAACCAGACTGATGTTCATCAAGTAAGTCGTGTGTGGTGAGGTAGTCTGTTAACTGTGAGTGTATTATGTGTTCCAGTGCTTTAGATAAACAGGGAAGAATACTAATTGGTCTATAATCATCGAGTGTTGTGGGAGTGTTTGATTTCGGTGTAGGACGAACTATAGCCATTTTCCAGAGTCTGGGATAAGTCCCGGTCATTATAGAGGCATTAAAAATGTGGGTTATTGTTGGGAGAATAATGTCTATTATTTTTTGCAGGAGAGTTATTGTTATATTGTCTATTCCTTGTGCTTTAGATTTAATACGTAATACTGCTCTTTTGGCGTCATCAGGTGAGATATAGGATAGATATAGAATACCAATAACTCGTAGCATGCCAATATTTCCCGATTTGAATTTAGAAATCTTTCCGGTAATAATTGACGTCTCCAATATTCTAAATCATTACATTTTCCTAATATATGTATCTCATCTTCAAAGTTCCCGCACATAGGACATATTCGCATATCGTGATTGTAAGCCGGGCTGTTATCCCTGCGTGACGATCGCCTTTTCCTCTAGAAAATATGTCTGTAGGGCCACTTATTTCCTTTAGGGACTACGTTGACCATAAGACCATGGTGCCGTCAGAAGGTTTTTATATTGTTTTAACATAAATGCTTCAACATTTATGAAGACAACAGCCGGCTGGTCTTCAAGCCATGGATTTATTTTACTGTTAATGACGTCTGTATCATAAACCAGACTGTATTCAAAATAAATGAATTATAAGATTTAAACTATCAGCAGTAGTTAATACAAATTATATTATAGGGTAAATAAAGGTTAAAGTTTCAATATGTCGACACAACTCTCTCAGTATATGGTGTCTTCCTCGTCTTGTAATATCTTTTCTCTTCTTCCAGAATAAAATACTCACAATTATTTTATTATAGATTTTCGCGGTTATAAGTATGATAAAGAAAGGTTTCTTGGATTTTCCGCGTCTAAAGTTTGAGGTTGGCCGATGACCACTGCATGATCCCATTTTATGTCCTTGGCAACGGCTTTTGGGATTATGCCCAAACGTTGGAACCAGAAATATAGCTACAACCCATGTTTCGCCAATTGTACAACATGGAGTATTTACAATTTTGTGATTGTTAAATTGTTGTAATTGATGGAAGATGTTCGTGAGGAATTCTGCAACGTTGTTTGTGTTGAAATGAAACTACGGAGTAGCAGATTGTAGTATGGCTGGTCAATCTCTGGAGAACATGTTGCATTCAGTCATCAGATGGTAGGCCGTCTGTAGTGATTTTTCTGGACAGTTGCAATAAGGTGAAGCAGTTTTGTTCATTTTGTGTAGATAAGAATTAAGTAGGCCAAGGTTGGTGAGAAATTGTATGGTTATGTAGTTAGGCTATAGGGATAAGGACAGGGACAGTCTGTGGGGTGTATTGGGGATGAAAATTTTGGTTTGAGAGGCGTCATTAGATTTGGTGTAAATAAAATTCTATATTGTTTCGTATTACTAATTTAATAACTGCTTGCTTCGAGTTAAGAGGGATTGAGTTCTAGTCATTAGTAGTTTTGTAACTGGCGGCGATTTTAGAGAGGTAGTCAGATCTCTCCAGTCCCGATTATTATTGAGGAATGCTTTGAAATTGAAACTGGAAGTAAACGTCCATCCATCCATCCACCCATAGTAATTCTGCCCGAGGGCAGGTCTTTCACTGCAATCATATAATTTTCATGTTATGCTTTGCAGCTTTACTAGGGAATTGTAAGTGTGGTAGCTTCCAGTTGCTTTCCACACCGGTGAAGGATGATGATGATGATGAATGATAAGAATGATGATGGCCTTATGATTTCGGGGACCTGACATTTGTCTTGCAGGTGAGGAAAACCCCCGATAAAAACCTCACCCAGAAAAACTGCCCCGACCGGGGATCGAACCCGGGCCCGCTGCGTGACAAGCCAGCACGCTCCCTCGAAACCACAGCGGTGGACAAGTAAACATCAATAAAACTAAATATACGTTCGCACATATAAATGCATTGTATAATGGAAATGAACAGTTAATGACAAGCGAGAGGATTTTTGAAGAAATAGCAGAATTCAAATACATAGGAACAATAACTACAAATAGAAATGGCTATGTGGTCGATTACTGGTGTTTATTCCATATGTTTCTCCCTCAACTGAGGAGGGCATCTTCAGTGGCGAGTATTTCGAGTAGTTTTCCCTGATCGGAGGCTCGACTGTGACATTCACAGTCACAGTCGAGCCTCCGACCAGGGATCACTACCTGTAGTACTCGCCACTGAAGATGCCCTCCTCAGTTGAGGGAGAAACGTATGGAATAAACTCCACGACCACATAGCCCGATATCTCATACATAATATTAGGATTACCGGCCGTGATAGCCTTGATTCGACTAGAAATGAGATGCATAAATAAATTATTCTGGAAATGAATGCTATTATGCATTACAGGGACTCTTGACATCCCAACTTCTCTCACAAAACGTTAAACCGAAAATATAATAATATAACTGGGAGAATAACAGTTTTATATTATAAAACTGTTATTCTCCCAGTTATATTATATGGATGTGAAACATGAAGCTTTACTTTAAGGGAAGAGAAAAGATTACGAATATTTGAGAATAAAGTTCGTAGGAAAATGTTTGGACCAAAGAGATATGAACAGACAGGTGAATGGAGAAGACTGCATAACAGTGAGCTACTGTATCGTTATAGGAAACTAGATATGATAAGAACAATTAAGTCTCTTAAATTGCAATGGGAAGGATATGTACCCCGAATGGGGAATGAAAGAGGGTATGGAAGCTTCTTACAGGTAAAACAGAAGAAATACGACCAGTTGGTAGACCAAGAATGAGGTGGGAGAATAGCATTAACCATGATTTGAGGGGAAGTAGATAGTACAGGGGATGATTGGAAAACATTCGCTCAGGTTAGGGATGTATGGAAAGCTTATGCCCGCGCTGCCATGTACCTAGGATTTCGATAGTACCGGTGAGTTAGTATTTAGTTAGTCAAAAAGAAGAAGAAGAAGAAGAACTCTCTCATTCCCTCGAAGACCTGCAAGGCATTTGACCCAGTGGAGGTCTATCTTAGATTTTTTAGGCTAGTTTAAAATACCAGACCCCCATCGGGACTCGAACCCCCAAACTTCCGACTTGTAGCGAATTGCCTTAACCAACTACGCTAAGATATGCCCCTTCCATTTTGAACATTCTTCCTATAATCTTCTGCCCATGTAATTTACTTTTGTCCACCGCTGTGGCCTGGAGGTGGAGTGCTGCCTTGTCACGCAGCCGGCCGGGTTTCGATTCCCGGTCGCGACAAGCTTCCTGGGTGAGGTTTTTTTTAGGTTTTTCCTCACCTGTAAGACAAATGTCAGGAGGCTTTGTGGTCCAAAAAGTCCCCAAACATCATCTGAGCATCGTCATTATCATCCACGGTGTGGAAAGCAACAGGAAGCTCCCACACCTACAATTCCTTTGTAAAGCTCAAAGCATAGCTTGAAAATGCTATGCTTGCAGTGAAAAATCTACCCTTGGGCAGAACACTATAGAATAGTAATTTAATTCGTTCGAAATAAGAAATAGCCACAACTATATAGTACCTAACAATAGTTTGACTGCCAGCGTATTTCATTATTTTTTTAACACTTTTCATTGGAATTATGGATTTCTATGACATGACATATTTTTATTAAATGTAAGTAAAGCACGTGTATGTCCTTTATGATTAACATTGAGTGGTTTTAATGCCGTCCATTCAATAGAGCAAACTTTATCATTTCCAGCTGCCCAATATTAATTACCAACCAACCATATTTTAGAGATTTGAAACATTTTCATGATTTCTCAGATGTGATTGGATGATCCGAAGCTGTGAAAGGATCCCAGTCTTCCAGTCCTACCAATTTTAAACTCACTTCCCATAATTTCTTCGTCACCTGCGAGTTACCTGTTCTCCAATACCATCCTTTCCCACATCCGCTGTAAAATATAAAATACAACAAATAATAATAATAATAATAATAATAATAATAATAATAATAATAATAATAATAATAAAATTGAAGACACTATTTTAGATTGTATTAAACCCTAACAATTAAGATGGTACGGACATGTCCAGCGAACGGAAGAGGATCGGCTACCAAAATGTGTTTTGGAATGGAAACCTGATGGAAGACGAGCCAGGGAATATGTTTATACATGAAGCAGAAACATCTACAATCAGGAGATTGGATGGACCGACAAAATTGGCTATTAGGAAATGGACGATGTCAAAGACATTAATTAATCGATGATATATCCATATAATAATAATAATAATAATAATAATAATAATAATAATAATAATAATAATAATAATAATAATAATAATAATAATAATAATAATAATAACAACAATAGTAATAATAATAATAATAATAACAATAGTAATAATAACAATAATAATAATAACGATGACGATGATGATGACGACGAGGATGACGATGACGACGGTAACATTAATAAAATTACATTTTTTTTTAAATTTTATAGAACAAGAATATATAATAATTGATTGATTTAAACTGGTAGACTTAAGACCATAAGGTCTTCACTTCCACTCAACCAACGAAAATATTAAATACAGAAAATATTTACACAAGGTCATAATGTACATAGTAAGTAAGTAAGTAAGTAGATATACAAATTAAACTAAAACACAGAATGTGATCATCTTATTTTTTCGTGCAATACTAGCTTTTAACTTGCGGATGGTCATTGTGCCTTATTTTTTTCGTACAATGATATCTTTTAACTTTCGGATTGTCATTGTAAGTTATTTTTTCATATTTATCAGTAAATAAAAATCTCAGACTGACGAAGTGGGAAACCTAAAGAACCATAATATTCTATCAATTATAACGGGAAGCTACCACATCTACAATTCCCTAGTAAAGCTGCAAAGCATAGCATGGGAATGCTATGATTGCAGTGAAAGACCTGCCCTCGTGCAGACTTACTATGGATGGATCCTGCCCTCGGAAGGAAGGAAATAGAAAGAAGACAGGAGCAGAGAATGACAGATGGAGGAAACCTGACTTAGCGTGCCAGCGGACCCTTTTCACCGGGAACGACAAATCCCGGAACAGCTTCCCAGCGCAGCGGGTCCTGTAGAGAATGTCATAGACCCTCTGTATAAAGACAAAGAAACCGTGGCCAATAGTATCATTATACTTCTCTAAAGATTTTAGGCACATTATAACATAGAGTATAAAGTTTGAGGAGAAATTAGGAAGTGAAGAGAAACTATTATATAATAGCAAATAGCAATGAAAGAGAAAATTTAATATTGGAAGAAGGAATTAAAAAAAACAAGTGAAACAAACTAAATATTTGGGAATAGCTACGGATAACATTGAAGGTATAGGCAAATAGAACATAACGCATAGAATGGAATTGAGTAGCAAAATAATATCGTCGCTAAATTCCATATGGTGGCATAAGCATATTTGGAAAGAAAAAAAAAATATAGGTAAAACATTGGTGGAATCTGTTGCAATGTACGGAAGTGAGGTATGGACAATCAATAAGTACTACAAGAATGGACTAATAGCTCTAGAAATGGATTATTTACGCAGAAGTGCCAGAAAGTCAAAATTATAACATGTCACGTATAAGGAAATTAGAATGGAAGCAGAAGAAAGCATAATTGAAAGAATTGAGGAGAAGGAATTAAAATGGTTAGGACATATTTTAAGAATGGAAGATGAGTGATGGCCGAAACTACTATATCTATGGCAACCGGCCAGAAAGAAGAAAAGAGGGAGACCAAACTTAACATGGAAGGAAAACATGAGGATAGTAATGCAAGCAAGAGAGCTAAGCATTAAAGATGCCCAAGATCGTAGGCTTTGGAGATTTGGCACGGGAAGACGGCAGTAGCTGTAAAAACCCGAAGATAGATAGATAGATAGATAGATAGAAGAGAAACTATTTTCAGTAGTGGAGTGTACTTTACCTGTAATATGTTCCGGGTTTCAAGTTCTCCTCCAATGCACAATATATGGTTGTCTGGGCTCCTTGATCTGGTGTTATGAAGAAACTTTGCACTATGTCCTTGCCGGATTTCATGATGGAGGAAGTTTCCCAATGTCTTGTTAATTCTGTGCGGACTATTCCAGGATGCAAGGCGTATGTCATAACCCCTGTATCTGAATTCAAATTAATAAAGCAGGTTACAGTAGTTCCATGTTACTAATACCTTGATACTAACATATACAGAGTGAAAATTATTTAAATCGACAAACTCTGGGAGGTTGTAGGGGACACCAAAACAAATATTTTTCCTTAATGTCATTTTTTCCTATGATGATTATTTAAACCGGTAGAGGAAGATTTCACTAGTGGCAAATTAATTAAACCAACAAACACTTTTGCATTTTTTATTACCAAGAGACAACACATTAACACAACGCAATTACTTAAATTACAGTAGAGGTTCAGAAATGCCTGCATTGACATGTAATCTAAGGTTACACCGGCAGATCGTGTTCTGTCTAACGGGCAAAACCTCCAGGAGTATCGTTAATTGCTCCTGCTGCTACTACTATCCGGGCAACCAGATCCTTTTCTGATGCAACAGGAGTTGTGTAAGCAAGGTTGCGTATCTCTCCCCACACAAAAAATCCAAAGGGGTCATATCTGGGGATCGAGCAGACCATGGTACAGGACCACCTCTGCCAATCCTCTTTTCTGAAAACCATTGGTTCAAGAATCGACGCACACGATGACTGAAATGTGCCGGCGCCCTGTTATGTTGGAACCACATGCGTTGTCTTGTAGGGAGCGGGACGTCATCCAGCAATTCTGGCAATGCTCTGGCGAGAAAATTGTAATAGTATCTGCCATTTAATGGTCTAGGTAGGAGATATGTCCCAATTAAACAGTCCCCAACAACACCAGCCCTCACATATTAATGTACTCACTCCAGGTGTATTGCTCCATTAGTATACAGATACAATTCACTACTACACTGGTGGACAAAACAATTCCTACCATCAACAGCAGTTGCAGTCATGACAACTGAAGAACGTAATACGCTCTCTGCCGGTTTAAATAATCCTCTAAGGAAAAAAATGGCATTAGGGAAAAATATTTGTTTTGGTGTCCCCTACAACCTCCCAGAGTTTTTCGGTTTAAATAATTTTCACCCTGTAGAGTTAAACAATTCTGCAGTTGTTTAGAAGTTGATTGGATATAATCTACTACCTCTATATTTAATATTTAGAGGAACTTCGGATAATGTGGACCCTTATTTTGAATTTGTTGTTTTTCTTCTTTTAATTAAGAGAGTTGAATTTTGTTTAATTGCAGTAATTATCATTAATGTTATATCTATGAAATATCATTGTTATTTTATTCAATAATGGAAACATTTTCATGATTTATAAACTGTTTTACATTACAAGAAAGGTCCACTTTAACCTCCATATTCGGGTAAAGCGGACCCCAAGAGTCCACCTTAGCTTTTAGTCTATTTTTGAGTTTATTTACTCTATTAATGTATACAGATAGCACAGATTCATTTGAAAATATTTGACTGATCGTAATTTAAAAAAAGTTGATATTTATTTTATTTTATTTCATAAATATCACAAAAAGTATTGTTGATTTTAACATCCACACGTCATTCAACTGCAGAAAGTGACGACTTTTGGGTTTAGTAAAATTACATCATCATCATCACTCCAGGGATTAGGCAACTGCCCGTTCCGACTTCATAATGCATCAGCCCAGCGTCTTGTAGGTCTTCCAACATCACGTCTTCCTCTTGCTTGATAATTTCTTGCTAACAATGGACATCTCTCCTTACTCATTCCATCCATGTGATCAATCCATTTCTGTCTGTAATTCGTGACCTTATCCAATAAAGGCTGTACTTTCAATTCTTCTCTTATATCCTCATTTCTTATTCTATCAAGTCTTGTGCATCCTTTTACTTGTCTTAGGAACCTCATCTCCGCCGTCTGTATTCTATCCTTCTGTTTTTTCACTGGAGCCCAAGTTTCACATCCATACAATATTGTGGGAACCGCCATGACATTATACATTTTTATCTTGGTTTCTTTTCTAATTTTATTTTTGAATGTTCTCTGTATTGTTCCACACACCGTCTGAAATGTATTTATTTTGGAGTCAATATCTCTTTCCACATTGTAGCCAACATCACAGCCCAAATATTTGAAACTAGACACCTGTTCTATACTTTGATTTTCTAAAAATTACAAGGCTATTAAATAAAATTAAGTGCATGGTTTGTACTGATAACATCCTCATTGATAAAATATACATGTTCGCGTAAAGTGGGTCCAGTGCACTTTAACCGCCTCAATGAAGGTCCACATTAACTGAATTCCTTTATTATGTTTAATTATTCCATACAGCCGCCATATCACATAATGATAAACCAAACCCATCAGTATATTAAAACAGCAACTACCAATATACTATATTTAGGAGTTTTTTCAACATTTGTAATATTCAGTAGCAGATATTAAGGACCACTTAACTCATGCCCCAAATGGGAGTCAATGGCCAATCACATTTTAATGATGTTTTTATTTACAACCAATCACAGTTGTGTTTCGCTTCGAATTTATCAACCAAAGTTTATCATATTAAAGAAAGCACCTCCTATTTAACATTCTGAATAGGTCATACCATTATTTTGCAGTGACTGACTCTCCAAGAAATACGGCTACCAAATTGTATATATATATATATATATATATATATATATTGCATGAATGTCAACAGATAGCGCATGCGGGAGATAATATAAAAACATTTGTAGCAATTGATTGTACCACAAAAAAAAACTATTGTTTGAACTTTCTTAAACGAATTAGTTTCCAGGAAATGACGTTGCAGAAAAATGTAATTGACATATTTACATCATAGGACATCATAAATTAATTAATACCTATAATGTTGGTTATACATTTCTTCACTAGGGTAGATTCTTACAATATTGTGATACTTTGGCAATAAATGATATATTCTGGTTGCAGTGATGAACAAAAGAAGCAAATGAAGCGTACCAATCGTTTCTGATTTGTTTTCAAACATCGCCGTTTACATTAAATATATAAATATTTTAAAATAACTATAGTTAAATAATTATTTGTGAGTAAACAGCTTAATTTTATTCGTTAAATAGTCCTAACAAATGTCACTCTTGATTTCCATATTATCTAGATAAATTTGGAAATCACTCGTGGCATTACTTATGAGAATTTAAGTTATAGACCGATAATCTTGCCTCTTCCTGTTCGTAACGAGAGATATCTCCGCATATTAACTTTTTTGACAAGGATATCGATTGAACAATATACGATCGATATGGTACAGCAAGAAATGCCAAAAGAAAACAACTTAAAATTACAAAAAAAAAAAAAAAAGGTTAGTTCTGTTGTTCTAAAAAATTATTAAATGTATTATGAATCTGCATTATTGTTAATAGTTATTTCTCATACAATCATCAGCTATTGATTTTTCCCCAGCCCAAAGAGATTTACCAGTAAATATATGATATTTATAACTATTCAGCCTGCTTAGGAACCGCCCAGAGGTCAGATTGGAATACATTAACCTCACATTCAAAATTCCTAATGAGAGATATCTCCGCAAATTAACTTCTTTGACAAAGATATCGATTTAACAATGTAAGGTCGATATAGAACAGCAAGAAATGCCAAAATAAAACAATTAAAACAATACTAAAAAAAAAAGGATTAGTTCTGTTGCTCTGTAAAAATTATTAAATGTATTTTTTTTTCAATGCCATCACATTGTCATTTCGACATTCTGGTATTCTCTCCTGGCATGGCGTTACTGTACTCACTTCTGAGGTCGGGACGCCTGGAAGGCGTAATCATGAAAGTGATTATGATGGTAATAATGCGCCAGGAGAGGCCTTAATCCTAAACTTAATGAATATGTTAATGATGACCAGATGATGCTCGGGGACCGTTTGGGCCTTAAAGTTTCCTGACATTTGTCTTACAGGTGAGGAAAAATCCAGGAAACTTGTCCCGACCGGAGATCGAACCCAGGTCCGCTGCGTGACAAGGCAGCATGCTACCTCGAGACCACAGCGATGGATAATTATTAAATGTTGTTTAATGAATCTGCATTATTGTTAATAGTTATTTCTCATACAATCATCTGGTATTGGTTTTTCCCAAGCCCAAAGAGATTTAACAGTAAATATATTATGTTTATAACTATACAGCCAGCTTAGAAATCGCCTGGAAGAATGATCAGAATACATAATCTCACATTTGGTAAATATTAAACGTTATAATTATTTTTAGCTTCCAATGTTGTATTATTCGCTAAGGGCCGGTTTCACCAACAGAGGTAACTGTATGACGCCAGTTTAAGCTATGCATTATACACGGGGAAAACTGGCGTAATACAGTTACCTCTGTTGGTGAAACTGACCCTTAATAGCCAGTCCAAATACAAAGCGAGGTTGAGTTTTTCATTAGGCAAAAATCACTCACGACTCCGTCGCTCGTGATTTTTTTTTTCAGAAAAGCACAACCACTTGTTAGATTACTGTTTCTGATGCTCTCTAATTTGGAGCATCATGCAGATCTTCTTAAAAATAATTTCTGTATATTGTAATTTTGACTTTATATTTTGATCTTTTTGAGCTTTAATAAATAGGGGATTTCAAGAAATTTGAAATTAATGGAAAAAGTTTTTTTTAGACTATTTAACTCATGCCCCAAATGGGAGTCCAATCAGATTTCAATGATTTTTTATTTAAAACCAATCACAGTCGTGTTTCGCCTAGAATTTACCAACTAAAGTGTGTCATAATAAAGAAAGCACCTCCTTTTTAACATTCTTAATAGGTCATAGCTTTATTTTGCAGTGACTGACTCTGTAAGAAACACGGCTACCAGATTGTATATATAGTGCATGCATGTCAACACATAGCGCATGCGGGAGTTAATATGCGTAAAAACGTTTGTAACAATTGACTATACCACCAAAAAAAGAAACCACTGTCTGCACTTTTTTAAATGTATTTTTTCCACGGTAATATTATTCCAGAAAAATATAATTGTCATATTTACACCATAGGACATCAGAAATGAATTAATATACAGTTTGATGTGTTTCATTTTTTCTCCACTAGAGTGCATTCTTACAATAATGCGTTCCTTTCGCAATAAATAATATGATATGGTTGCAGTGATGAACAAAAGAAGCAGATGAAGCGTACCAATCGTTTCTCATTTGTTTTCAAACATCGCCGTTTACATTAAATATATAAATATTTTAAAATGACTATAGTTAAATAATGTTTAACAGCTTAATTGTATTCGTTAAATAGTCCCCAACAAATGCCACTCTTGATTTTCAAATCCTCTAGATAAATTTGGAAATCACTCGTTGCATTACTTATGATAAATGTGCACGTATATGCTGAAATTCGATTTTTTTATCTTCACCACTGCGGTGTAATATTTTTTTTTTATTTTGTAGAGAATGTAAATTAAATAGAACATCAAAATCGCATTTATCATAACATATCAATGATTAGTGTTTAGTCTCTTGTAAATGTAATATGATATAATGAATTGTTACATTATATTGTAATTGTTGGCAACTTACCTTTCAGTCTTTCCGCTAATTCCTGGGTAAACATTAGATTAGCTAATTTACTTCGCGCGTACGCTAATGTAGAGTTGTATCTCTTTTCCCAGTGCAAATCTTTGAAATCAATATATCCAACTGAAATGTAAAAATAAATAAAATGCAGAACTAAACTGAATTCAGATAATCAAGTGAAATATAATAATTTATAAGGTAAGCTCTGTATGAAATAATACATGAGCATGTCATTTGGACTACAAGTAAAAAAGTATTGGTAAATTACAGCACAAACCATGTAAATAATAATAATAATAATAATAATAATAATAATAATAATAATAATAATAATAATAATAATAATAATAATAATAATAATAATAATAATAATAATAATAGTAATAGTAATAATAATAATAATAATAATAATAATAATAATAATAATAATGATAGTAATAATAATAATAATAATAATATTAATAATAATAATAACAATAATAACTATCTCACTGGCACTATCGAACCGGTAGGATCATGGCCGCGCGTACATAAGCTCTCTACATCCCTATCCTGAGCCAATATTTTCCAATCATTCCCTGTATAATCTACTTCCCTCAAATCATAGTTAATGTTATTCTCCCACCTCATTCTTAGTCTATCTACTGGGCGTTTTCCCTCTGGTTTTCCTAGAAGAAGCTTTCTTGCACGTCTTTCATTCCCCATTCGTGCCATATGCCCTGCCCATCGCAGTCTACGAGACTTAACTGTTCTCATAATAATAATAATAATAATAATAATAATAATAATAATAATAATAATAATAATAATAATAATAATAATAATAATAATAATAATAATAATAATATTAATAATAATAATAATAATAATAATAATGATAATAATAACAGTAATATGACGACCGAGCATGAAAAAGGACAACTCTTGGAAGAAAAAAAATATTTTGCTTTTTAGCACATGGAATGTACAAGGGATTAACTATAAAGATGATCAATTAGATGATATATTGTGCAAAAAGGGGATTTCATTAGCTGTAATAACAGTAATAATACTACTACTACTACTACTACTACTACTACTACTACTACTACTACTACTAATAATAATAATAATAATAATAATAATAATAATAATAATAATAATAACATGCAAAAAAAGGAAAATAAATATTTACGGATATCTTTTCAGAATGAACTCTAACAGATTAACCAAACAAATCTTTGATTTTTCCGTAACCGCAAAACAAAACGCAACTAGTTTAAAGAAACTGAAAAAATACCTAGTAGAATTAAAGATTACAGCAAATTCACTAATCAATCGAACAGCTAAATGAATTATTTAAGATGAAAACATAGGATTCAAAGATAAATCTACACAAAAATTCAAACATATTATCTCGGAAGAAAAGACAAAAAGTACAGAAACAATGTAGAAATGCTGGGCAATCAGAAAACAACAACATACAGAGAAATGATTGATCCAATTTGATTTCGTAAATTTCGACTACGTTAAATTTTGAATGGTAAAAATTTCAAACTGATTGTGGTATATTCATTGATGGAAATACCTAATAATAACAGTTAAGCACGATTTCATTTTCAGTGCGGTTCGCCACATTTAAATAACTGATACCAGAAATTAATGTTTTACAAATTTAAAGGTTAAAACTGCGCGTTTGAAGTTTAATCGAGAATATTTGCAATTTTTTCTTGGGTGGGCCTGGGACCAGCAGCTGGCTACGGGCATTGTTAATGGAATTAATTAGGAATTTAAAACAGTTGACAACTTGGTATTGTACTTACACCAGTGCATATGTGAAGATACGTTAACGATGCGCGCTTGTTTACTGCCCAGAATCCTCGGCATCAGCAGCAAAGTAAAGAGAAAATGGCCCAAATGATTTACACCAAAATGCATTTCAAATCCATCTTCAGTCTTCCATTTTGGACACATCATAACACCTGGGGAATATAAAGTTACAATGTGCTTTGTGACATATTTTAACTTCGAAATAAAATAACATATCTGGAAGACGTATACAGTATAAGTAAACGGATGGATCCATTGTATGAATTAGTGGGTGGGTAGATGGTTGAATGGATGTATTAATTAGTGGTTGCATTAATGAATCGATGGATGAATGAATCGACAGTAAGGGTAGACGGATGGGTGATGGATAAATGTATAGAATAGATGGATGGGTAGTTCGACAAATAAAAAATTATTATTGAATTATATAATCTATCCATAGTAATTCTGCCCGAGGGCAGGTCTTTTACTGCATTTATAGCATTTGCATGCAATGCTTTGCAGCTTTACCAGGAAATTATAGGTGTGGTAGCTTCCCGTTGCTTTCCACACCGGTGAAGGATGATGATGATAATGATAAGGATGATGATGATGATGATGTCCGGATGATTTTCGGGGACCGTTGGGCCCTAAACTTCCTGACATTTGTCTTACAGGTAAGGAAAAATCCTGAAAAAACCTCACCCAGGAGCTTGTCCCACCCGGGAATCGAATCCGGGCCCGCTGCGTTACAAGGCAACACGCTACTTCGAGACCACAGCGGTGTACAATTATATAATAACAATAATAATAATAATAATAATAATAATAATAATAATAATAATAATAATAATTTTTCTAAGCCCATGTTTCCGTTTACAGAGATTTAGGCGCTCTCCCCTACAGGGAAGGATTTGGACCATACTAATTTAGTTACACTTGTTTTCGTATAGATGTTATTTGAGTGGTCCGTGGTCAGCGTTCCGCCTCATACTGACATCTAGGACACCAAGGTAATATTAGGACGGGAAAATTCGGTAAATTTTGCTTAGAGGCCTTTTTATTCAGTCTTAAGGATCTTTTACGAGCCTGAAAATCTTCAGACTCGGGACCCACGGCTTAAAGTCCCTCCCGGAGGACTTGCTCCTTGGATTTTTCCATCCTAAAAAAACAATCGACCCAGGCGGGGTTTGAACCCGCGACCCTTGGGACCAGAGGCAAGGAGCATAACCACTATTTTTTTTATTTTTTATTTAGAGCCCCACCACCACCCCCAGGGTTACCTCGGGCATAATGCCCTTATAACCACTAGTCCAGCGCGGCCGAAAATAATAATAATAATAATAATAATAATAATAATAATAATAATAATAATAATCATCCGGTATCATAACAGCTGTCGCCGTCTTCCGGTAACCAAACGCCATCCTCTCTGTCCATCCATTGATCTTCCTCCAATCCTCTGATATTCATAGCTGCTTGTACTCCTTCTATCCAAGTTTTCTTCGATCTTCCTCAATAATAACAATAATAATAAAATACTTTATTTTAACTGGCAGAGTTAAGGCCATAAGGCCTTCTCTTCCACTCAACCAGCGAATAGTGAAATTATACAAAAGTTACATACTTATTAGCAGGGAAAGTACCTTGGTTGGCATTGTAGTGCTCTACAGTGAGCACAATATAACTGAAGCTGGAGTAAGCATGCGATGTGACGGCGCAAGACACCAACACAGCCTAGTGCGCAGCTGCGATGCATACGAGAGTGAACAGAATAGACACAATGGTTGTGTGTAGTATACCTCATTTCCCAACCAACTAAGGTACTTTCCCTGCTTATTGCAATTTTAAAATATTATTAAAATACACGAGACTAAACAAAAGACAATGATGTGTTCTAACAAAATATGGAATAAAATAAAATAAAAATAATATAAAATTAAATTAATTAAATAAAGATAAAAGTTAAAAATTACAATGTACCTGTTGGCATGTGCCGTCGTCCTCAACTTTGATAAAATGGTGAATATAAAATTAACTGGAGCGCTTTCGGAAGTTAACTTCCATCATCAGCAGGTTGAGCTTCTGCTACTCATTGTTTTTTGCGATTATGTATACTCCAAGTTCACCTCAACGGAATTTGATACGAATTTTATTAGTATTAAGTAAGTAATGCTTCCTAGATGAATATTTATAGATATATACAAATTGCTGAATATAGTTTGTTATACAGTTAATATTTTCATTATGTAGTGAGATACAAAATTGATACCAAACATTGCACTGTGCATTCGACTGTCACAGGGCAGGGAGTGACTGTACGTCAAGATTTGTTGAAGGATTTTGTGGAACTTGACGCTAGGCTGCGTTGGTCCTATTCTTGCGGCCGCCATCTGTACCGTACGTAGTCACTGCAACCACTTAGCCTACCATGATTGAATACAACATAAATCAGCGCATTTCTATAGTCGGATCGTGAGTAAGATTGTTTTAAAAATGGCGGAAAACTGGTTCAGTATTGAAGAAGAAAAAATTGTGTTCCAAAAGAGTTTTTACTCAAGAAAATATCGATTATATTCGTGCAAGAATTGAATTAAGTCCTAGAAAAGCCAGTCAGCATATAGTAATGAAGTATGGAATGAATAGTAATGATAATTTATGGTTGTATAATGGTACTGAAATTTTATCTCTAACCTGCATTGTTGATGAGAAGGTTAATTTGCGATTCGGTGCGCAGTAAGTGTTGTGCGCATTCTCTGACAGATGCAAGCGACGCTAGATCGAGCCTCACCACCACAACTTCACCTATGCCTGTCATACCCTTGGTCATCTTGCGAATGTCTTCTGCTGCAGCGTTTGCTTTCTCTAGATCTCTGCATGCCATAATCACACGTGCGCCTACAATAACATACTCAAGTAACAATAAATTAATATACCCCTAATAATAATAATAATAATAATAATAATAATAATAATAGAAATAATAATAGTAATAGTAATAATCATAATAATCATAATCATAATCATCGTAATCATAAACATAATCATCGTAATCATAATCACAATAATCTTAATCACAATAATCATAATCACAATAATCTTAATCACAATAATCTTAATCACAATAATCATAATCACAATAATCTTAATCACAATAATCTTAATCACAATAATCTTAATCACAATAATCATAATCACAATAATCATAATCACAATAATCATAATCACAATAATCTTAATCACAATAATCATAATCACAATAATCATAATCACAATAATCATAATCACAATAATCATAATCACAATAATCACAGTCACAATAATCACAATCACAATAATCATAATCACAATAATCATAATCACAATAATCTTAATCACAATAATCACAATCACAATAATCATAATCACAATAATCATAATCACAATAATCTTAATCACAATAATCACAATCACAATAATCATAATCACAATAATCATAATCACAATAATCATAATCACAATAATCATAATCACAATAATCATACTCACAATAATCATAATCACAATAATCTTAATCACAATAATCATAATCACAATAATCTTAATCACAATAATCATAATCACAATAATCAATCACAATAATCATAATCACAATAATCAATCACAATAATCATAATAATCGTAACAATCATAATAATCATAACACTCATAATAATCAAAACAATCATAATAATCATAACAATCATAATAATCATAGCAATCATAATAATCATAACAATCATAATAATCATAATAATAATAGGGCATAATAATTATTTTAACTAGAGATTTTATTTAATGCAGTTGTTTATACTCAACCAAATAATTTGATTTTTTCCTATTTATACATTTGGTTACACATAGAAAATTATTATTTAATGTAAATGGACAATTGGTGACAAATATGCAAAAACTTGAAGAAGTGGTTCAATTCAAATATCCAGGAACAATATGGGAATTATAAAAAAATAGCATGTGCTTCCAGAATTAAGCCTGTGTCTATTATGCATTACAGAGGCTCTTGTCATCTCAACCTCTCTAAAAAAAAGTTAAACTTAATATACAGGGTGTAACAAAACTCAACGGCAAAAATTCAGGAATGGATTCCTCATATTCTTCTTCTTCTTCTTCGGCTTTCCCCCACTTATAGGTTTGCCGTCTTCAGTTTCCATTTATCTCTATCATTCCAATCTTCCTCTTCCAAATTCCTATCATTCATTATAGTTCTGACGTAGGTTTTCCATTTCCATCTTGGTCTGCCACGTTTATTTCTTCCAGGGGATGACCATTGGTAAATATTTTGTGGCCTTCTTTCATTTTCCATTCTTTGTACATGGCCATACCATTTAAGTGTTTGATTTTCAATCCTCTTAACAACAGATGTGGTGACATTCATTTCTCTCCAAAGGAATTCATTCTTATTTTATCCTGTCTTGTTTTTTGGAGGCTTCTTCTAAAATAATTAAATTCAACTGTTCTAATTTTATTCTTTTTTAATTCCGTCAAAGACCAAGTTTCACTTCCACATGACAAAATATTCTGTATTATGCTCTTATAAATTTTCGTTTTAGTTTCCTTTGTAATATTTTTATTCCAAATTATTCCATGTAATGTCTTAGCTACATTTTTTGCCATTGCAATTTTAGTCTGTACATCTCTCTCACATGTACCTAAACTTGTAATTATTGACCCAATATATTTTAAAAAATTCACTTTTTTTTTATTTTCCCTGTTTTCAGTATGAGGTCATCCACATTCTTTCCCAAACACATATATTCTGTTTTCTGTAAATTTATATCCAGTCCCCATTTTTTATATTCTTCAATTGGTTTAATTATCATATATTTCATATCATCTTGATCCCCTGCAAAAATTATTTGATCATCTGCAAACAACAATGAATGCAGTACTTTTCCTCCTATAGGAATACCCATTTCAGAACATTTTTTATACCACAAGTTAAGAACCTGGTCTAAATAAATGTTAAAAAGAATTGGTGACAAACTGCATCCCTGCTTAAGACCTTTATTTACTGTGAATTCCTCTGTTAAATTATTCTGTATTTTTACTTTAGTTTTTGTATTAATATAGATCCTCCTAACAATATTAATCCACGTATCACAGATATTCATATATTCGAACTTTTAAGAATGTTAGTAAACCACTGAAAATCGATATAATACTCACTTTCTCAGCTCACTGTAAACCACTGAAAACATGTCTTCCCATCATACTGTAAACACTGAAAACAGATTTCAGACAAACCGGTCACTTACGGCTAAATAACCTAAACATGTCGGTAAATCATTTGCAGGTGCTAACAAGTATTTAGGTGGAAAACAATTTTATTCGCAACATGCTTCCTTATTTAGAGTGTGATGTTCTCAATGGTTTACAGTGTGCTGAGAATGTATTATGTTTGTTTTCAGTGGTTTACTAACATTCACAAAAGTTCAAATAACTCTATAATTTTAAATTTCCGGACACATATTCTACTAGACTTTTTTTTTCTCAATATGAGGACTTCATTCCTGAAATTTTGCCGTTCAGTTTTGTTACACCCTGTATATAAAACTGTTATTCTTCCTTTTATATGTCTGTTACATGTATAATCATCATCATCTTCACTCCAGGGATTAGGCAATTGCCCGTTCCGACTTCATAATGCATCAGCCCAACGTCTTCTAGGTCTTCTAACATCACGCCTTCCTCTTGCTTGATAATTTCTTGCTAACAATGGATATCTCTCCTTACTCATTTCATCCATGTGATCAATCCATTTCTGTCTGTAATTCGTGACTTTATCCAATAAAGGCTGTACTTTCAATTCTTCTCTTATATCCTCATTTCTTATTCTATCAAGTCTTGTACATCCTTTTACTTGTCTTAGGAACCGCATCTCTGCCGTCTGTATTCTATCCTTCTGTCTTTTCACTGGAGCCCAAGTTTCACATCCATACAATATTGTGGGAACCGCCATAACATTATACATTTTTATCTTGGTTTCTTTTCTAATTTTATTTTTGAATGTTCTCTGTATTGTTCCATACACCGTCTGAAATTTATTTATTTTGGAGTCAATATCTCTTTCCACATTGTAGCCAATATCACAGCCCAAATATTTGAAACTAGACACCTGTTCTATACTTTGATTTTCTAAAATAATTTTGGTTCTCACTGGATCTCTTCCTCTAAAAGCCATGGTCTTCGTTTTCCTTACAGAAATCTTTAGATTACATGGATGATATACATGGAACAATTCGATGTTTTTATAGGAGGAGGAAATACGGGAATTTGAGAATAAAGTTATGATTTTTTTTCGACCGTAGAGAGACGAAAGAGCAGGTGAATGAAGGAGCCTATATAAATGCGAGCTGCATGATCTTTATGAGAAACCAGATATAATAAGAACAATCCAATCTCATAAACTGCGATGGGTATGACGTGTGGCATGAACGGGGAATGAAGGAGAGGGCATGGAAACTGCTTGTACGAAAACCAGAGGGGAAGTATCCAGTTTCGAGGCCAAGAATAAGATGGGAGAATAACGTTAACCTTCGTTTGAGAAAGGTAAATTATACAGTAGATAATTGGATGACATTAGCTGAGAATAGGGATTGTGAAATGTCCGCGTGGGCATGAAGTTATGGGTTCGATAGCGCCAATGAATAAGTTGTGTGTGTATAGGCTATATATATTGTATTAACTTCTCCAATCTTTCTGTCTTCTTCTAACAGACCAACATTTTGCATTAACTATTTAACTCATGCCCCAAATGGGAGTCAATGACCAATCACATTTCAATGAATTTTGATTTACAATCAATCACAGTCTTTTTCACCTCGATTTTATCAATTTAATTTTATCACTTTAAAATAAAGCTCCTCCCTTTTAACATTCTGAATAGGCCAGATCATTATTTTGCAGTGACTGATTCCCTAAGAAATACGGCTACCAGATTATATATATATATATATATATATATATATATATATATAGTGCACGAATGTAAACAGGTACTGATTGAGGTGGTATAATAGAAAAATATTCGTAGTAATTGATTATACCACAATAAAAAGAAACCACTGTTTGCACTTTCTTAAACGTATTATTTCACAGGAATTTACGTTCCAGAAAAAATATAATTTACATCATAGGACATCAGAAATTAATTATTATGTTGGTTATAAACAGTTTGATGTATTTCATTTTTCTGCACTAGGGTGCATTATTACAATATTGCGATCGTTTGGCAATAAATAATATGATCTGGTATCAGTGATGAACAAATGAAACATGACAAACGTTTCTCATTTGTTTTCAAACATCGCCGTTCACATTAAATGTAGGCCTATAAATATTTTAAAATAACCATTTTTAAATAATGATGTGAGTAAACAGTTTAATTTTATTCGTTAAATAGTCCTAACAAATGCCATTCTTCATTTACAAATTCTCTACATAAATTCACTCCTCACTTCGTAGGTTGTAAATTTATGGATAGTTTGGAAATCACTCGTGGCATTACTTATGCACATTCAAAATAGTTCCGCTAATTTTTACAGTGAGTCCTAATGAACTATTGATTATAATGGCACGCTTGACCAGTTCCAAGATTCATTAATTAAATATGTCTAGGGTATATGCATATATAAGGGCGTAAATGCCCTGATTAAAGCTTCTTGGAAAAGCAAAGTGAAGCTATGGACCTGTGTATTAGATTTACAACTCATGAAACGACTTCAAGACTGAAATAAAAGCCTCAAACCAGATTTGCATTCCGACGCTAATTATCCGAGCTCTTAAAGAGCGTCATTAAACTAAATACCGGTTAATAACTACATGTAAATTTAGCCTTATTTATCGAAAAATATTTATTTATTTACCGGTATTATCCTGGTGCAGTTAAGACCAAGTGACCTTCTCTTCCACTCACCAGGAAGTTTTTTTTATTATATCCAATACATGAAAACCCGTTTTTTTCCTTACGGTATGTAAGAGTTATAATTATGTCTTCTTCTTCTTCCTTCCTTCCAAGTATTAGGCCAAGGTCTGTTACGTTCCTAAATAAAATTTTCCCTCCAGCGTTTCATAGGACGGCCCAGTGATCTTCGTCCTCTTGGTATATAATTATAAACAGCTTTGGGGATCCGATTTGAACTCATTCTTTTTAGATGGTGTTTCCAATTTAGTTGGTATTACACATCCAAGTTAACTGTTCACGGGCGGAGGGGAAGAGTTACAGCGCTAGTGTCCCCAATCTACTCAATCTGTGGAAGGGATGTAGGAGAAAACTGTACATCCTATCACGTACTGAAATTTTTCAGCTTCAAATGTGGGAGGAGAATCTCTAAACACGTATGAAAGATCTTAACATGGATGTCAAATTAGTCATTTAAGCACGGAACGCTCAAGCAGTCGGATCTTCGAAAGTTTCTCTATGCCATCTGGTGTAACCCGCTGTTCTGCGCATGAATGTTTTAATTATGTAACATCTCTAATCCTCATTTTTTTGTATTCTATCTCTGATTTCCTTTTGTAGGTAATTCCGTCCGGCATTCTTCTCTTTAGGTTTTTTTAGCATTGTATATTTTAACAGTAGAATGAGGAGCTGGTCCATTGCTACAACCCTCAACCTGTAGGACCAGATAATTTGTAATCAAGGTTGTCTTCCTCTAGCCTTTAGAGAATCAACACTGAACTATAAGGCAGTAGCTGTTAGTTTTGGTTCGCCTCGGGTATTTCATTTCCCCGATACCACCCATACCTGGGAAGCATTCCCCTATCCACCACCTGGAGAGGTGCCGGTGGGGGACTAACGACCCCACAAAACAGAATATCTTTCATTAAATACAACAGATGAGCTAAAGTTTAATTCAGGAAGAACACGTAATGTTAAAATTTTTAAATATTTATGATCTATTTTAGATAAAAGTGAGAATTCAACTACAGAAATTGAAAGAAGAATAACTGATGGAAGAAGAATCATTGGTTTGTTGAACTCAGTGCTTTGGAATAGAAATATAATATACAGAACGAAGAAAACTATATTTCAAGTTCTGTTACAAAGCATTTTATTAATTGGGTCCGAAACCTGGACAGTAAGTAGAAAACAAGCCAACAAGCTGTTAGCAATAGAAATTGATTTTTGGGGGTGATCGACAAGAATTTCAAGAAGGGATAAGGTCAGAAATAGTACAATAAGGGAAATAATGCAAGTTTAAAATAACATATTAGGAAAAATAGAAGAAAAACGTTTGAAATGGTATCGACACCTCATAAGAATGGAAGAAGAGAGAATGCCAAAGAAAGATCCTTAATTGGAAAGCTAATGGAAAAGGTGGAAAAAGCAGGCCTAGAGAACGATTGATGGATGGAGTGAAGAGAAGTACGGAAGCTAGATATTTGAGGGAAGAATATGCTTTAGACAGCAACCTCTGGCGACAAATCTCTTTGGGTTGAAGGAGAAACACTGTCTTGCGGAATATTCCTAAATAAAAAAAATGTAACTATGAAATAGATTAAAAATGAAATAGTAGAACAAAATACAATTACATAAGAATATTGTAACAAAGACGGACCGAGTAAAATTAAATTATAGTTGTGAATAAACACTATTTACAAAATAATTGAACTAATTGTAACATTTCTGTTGTTGAGAATATGATGACGAGGACTGGAATAATCTTTTTCATTAAAATTCAAATATGATTCAAGTTTGTAACGTTCAAACCACAACATTTGAAAATTGAATAAAACATGTTTGACTGTTTGAATTTCTTCTCTACATTTACACAATGCATCTGATGACATTTTAAATTTATATAAATATTCCTGATATTTTCCACGTCCGGTTAAAAATTGAGTTAATGTGAAACTGGGAACTATATTTGGGCATTTAAGTCTGTCGTATACTGTTGTTTATTATATATATGGCTTAACTTGCCAAAGAGAGAGATGGAGATATAAGGTTTAGATCCTTGACCGCTTTCGCTCAGTTACAAACGAAAGAACGGATCCTATTGCCAGTTTTCATCTTCCCCCTTACCTAAGGCTGTCCATAATATTTTCAGTGTAAAACGGGACATGTGCAAAAAATTAAAGGAAAAACCTGGGACATTAAAAAAAGTGGGACATTAATAAAATATTAAAATAAATGTTTTTCTTTTTACCACGACACTGTTGCCAATACAAATGTTTAAGAATCAAGCATTCACAAATAAAAGAACACTAAAGTCAATGTTTTTTACGTTTAAAAGTATTTATTTATCCCTGCAAAGGATATATAAATCCACTAACTAAATCTCTTTCATCTAAGTTATAGGCTAACTGTATTTCTCCACCGCCAAAGTGCCAGAAGAATCACCAGGAAATCTCCGACATTGGCTGTACTGACCATGGATTGACAATTTGAAAAATATACCCGTTACCAATATATGAGAGTAAAAAAACACACACACACACACACACACACAGATTATAGGCCAAACAGTGCATCGTGGTCATACAACTGGCGCTTTCTAACGTTCATATTTATAATTACATAGCAAAGAACAAAACGATAGTCGCCATTCATAAATACATTGACAAAGTATTATTCCAAAAGCGGGACATTTGAGCATCCCCAAGAAAACTTTCGGGACAGTGGAACATTATAAAAAAACAGGACTGTCCTGGGAAAAACGGGACGAATGGACACCCTACCCTTAACCCGACAACACTGGTGCGAGTGAGAGAGGTGAGTACATTCTTGCCAAGTTAAGCCAAGGAGACAATAGAATTAAGGCCTCTCCTGGAGCATCATTACTATCATCATCACTTATAGATCATCTGTTCACCTTCCAGGCGCCTCATCCTCATAAGTGAATTGCAATAACACCATGCCAGCGGAGAATATCATCAATGTCGTAATGACAAACTGGTGGCATTGAATATGCCTATAAAAATCATAATAATTATAAAAAATGAAACATTTCACTGAACTGATAGTAATGGAAGTAATATATAATATTTTTAGTGATGTTTTCCAGAGACTTTTAATGTCCCAACTCTTTTCAAAAAACGTTAAACTGAAAATATATAAAACTATTATTCTATCAGTTATATTATATGGATGCGAAACATGCACTCTTACTTTGTAAAGATTTATTAAACACACTGTGTACATTATATACAATTACTGGAAGTTATTGTCATCAGCATAGAATTTTAAAGGCTTACTTCTTGCTATGCAGTCAATAAGGTGGTATTATTGACATTTTTGGTCGCTAAGCTTGCAGAGGAATTGGTTCGATGCGAGGTGGAACCCTTTTATGGTACATACTCTGGTAGTGGAATCCATGTGTGGCGGTCCTCGTGAACACGTGTCTTAGGGAGAAGTTTGGTTCCTTCCATTCTTCGGTGTTCATCGCTGGGGTCAGGAAGAATCCGCGATCTATATCCTCTGCTTTTTCTTCTCTCTATCTCTCTCTCTCTCTCTCTCTCTCTCTCTCCCTCTCTCTCTCTCTTTCTCTCTTATGTGTGCTTCGTAGGCCGGGGTGTGTGGCATGTTATATTGTAACGCTATTTCTCTGATGAAGAACTCACTCTTGGTTAGATGGTATATGGGTCGGGAGCTCGTTGACCTTCAAACCCTAAGTACTCTCCGGAGGTAGGCAATTTTGACCATTTCCAGTCTTTTCAGATTTGCTATGGTTAACCGAGTCCAGAATGTGGTGATTGCATAGCACGCTATTGGTGATATCTTAATATGAAATAGTCTTATAGCTCTTTCGATTGACAGCTTTTCGACATTTCGAATGTCAAATGTGGCCTTTATTGCTGAGTTGCATCTTTCCTGGATGTGCTTGGTGAATGATTTTCCTGTGACTTGCAACGTTAGACCGAGATACTTGTGGAAGTTGGCCAATTCTAGTTGGGCATTTCCATACTTGAATTTGTCATCCCTGTTTACGTTTCCTCCTCGTCTAAATTGCATAATCTTAGTTTTGCTTGTGTTAACTTCTAGTTCGTTGCTATGCGGCCAATTGTGTATTTTCCAGGCTAGTCTGAAGAGCTACTTTATTTCTGGATAGGATGACTATATCATCTGCATAGAGGATGACCGTGGCTTCCGGTGATGCTACATCTTGGACTACGTCGTGGGTTAGCAAGTTGAAGAGGAATGGGCTAAGAGGATCCCCTTGAAGCACTCCGTTTGATGGACTCTTACTTTTAAGGGAGGAAAGGAGATGACAAGTATTTGAGAATAAAGTACTTAGGAAAATTTTTGGACCAAAGAGAGATGTACAAACAGGTGAATGGAGAAGACTACATAACAATGAACTACATGGTCTTTATAGGAAGCCAGATATAATAACAGTTAAGTCTTGTAGACTGCGATGGGCAGGACATGTTGCACGTATGGGCATTGAAAGACTTGCATGGAAGCTTCTTGTAGGAAAGCCAGAGGGAAACTCCCAGTTGGTAGACCAAGAATGAGGTGGGAGAATAACATTAACTATGATTTGAGGGAAGCAGATTATACAGGGATTGATTATAAAGCATTAGCTCAGGATAGGGATGTATGGAGAGCTTATGTCCGCGCGACCATGAACCTACGGGTTCGATAGTGCCAGTGAGTAAGTAAGTACGATGTTTTGCGATAACGCCATGCCATGAGAGAATATCATAAATGACTTAATGACAACCTGATGGCATTGAATATAAAAAAAAATCACATCATCATCATGATACAGGGATTAAACCTGTTGGCTCGTTCCGGTTTCATGAAAGCTAGAATTGTTAAAATTGTTCAGACCATCTTCTGTGTGGGCGTCCAACATTTCTCCTTCCGTGCGGTTTATAATTTAACAATAATTTTAGAAATATTTTTTCTGGCGTTCTATCAATATCTTCTTTTCAGGCAGGCGTTCCTAAATCTAATTAGTAATTAAGTAATGACACGAGTGATTTCCAAATTATCGATAAATTCACGACTCACAAAGTGATGAGTGAATTTATGTAGAGGTTAAGTTATTTACTCACAAATCATTATTTAACTATAGTTATTTTTTAATATTTAATGTAAACGGCAATGTTTGAAATCAAATGAGAAACGATTGGTACGCTTCATTTGCTTCTTTTGTTCATGACTGCAACAAGATCATATTATTCATTGCCAAAGGATCGCAAAGTTGTAAGAATGCACCCTAGTGGAGAAATTTATATCCAACCTTATTGGTATTAATTCATTTCTGGTGCCCTATTGTAAATATGTCAATTATATTTTTCTGGAACGTCATTTCCTGGAAAATAATTCGTTTAAGAAAGTGCAAACAGTGGTTTATTTTTTTGTGGTATAATCAATTGTTACAAATGTTTTATATTATCTCTCGCATGCGCTTTTTGTTGACATTCATGCGCTATATATAAAATCTGGTAGCCGTATTTCTTAGAGAGTCAGTCGCTGAAAGATAATGCTACGACATATTCAGAATGTTAAAAAGGAGGTGCTTTCTTTATTATGACTATTTAAACTCATGCCCCAAATGGGAGTCATTGACCAATCACGTTTCAATGATTTCTGTCTTACAACCAATCACAGTCGTGTTTCACCAAATATTTATCATAAGTAATGCCACGAGTGATTTCCAAATTATCGATAAATTCACGACTCACGAAGTGAGGAGTGAATTTATCTAGAGAATTTGGAAATCAAGAGTGGCATTTGTTAGGACTATTTAACGAATAAAATTAAGCTGTTACTCACAAATCATTATTTAACTGTAGTTATTTCAAAATATTTATATATTTAATGCAAACGGCGATGTTTGAAAACAAATGAGAAACGATAGGTACGCTTCTACTGCTTCTTTTGTTTATCACTGCAACCAGATCATACTATTTATTGCCAAAGGAACGCAATATTGTAAGAATGCTCTCTAGTGGAGAAAAAATGAAACATCAATTTGTATATTAATTCATTTCTGATGTCGTATGATGTAAATATTACAATTATATTTTTCTGGATTATTACCTGGGAAAAAATACATTTAAGAAAGTCAAACAGTGGTTTCTTTTTTTGGTGGTATAATAAATTGCTATATAAATGTTGACATGTATGCACTATATATACAATCTGGTAGCCGTATTTCTTATAGGCTCAGTCACTGCAAAATAACGGTCAGACCTGTTCAGAATATTAAAAAGGAGGAGCTTTGTTTAATATATGGTAATTATAACACTGATAAATATTTCGTGAAACACGACTCTGATTGGTTGTAAAACAGAAATCATTGAAACGTGATTGGTCATTGACTCCCATTTGGGGCATGAGTTAAATAGTCAATATTAAATTTACCATATTAAAGAGAGCTCGTCCTTTTTTAACATTCTGAATAGGTCATAGCTTTATTTTGCAGTGACCGGCTCTCCAAGAAATACGGCTACCAGATTGTATATATAGAGCACGATTGTCAACACGTAGCGCATGCAGGAGTTAATATAAAAACATTTGTAGCAATTGATTATACCACCAAAAAAGAAACCACTGTTTGCAATTTCTTAAATGTATTTTTTCCCAGGTAATAATTTCCAGAAAAAATATAATTATATTTACATCATACGACATCAGAAATTAATTAATATTCAATTTGATGTGTTTCATTTTTTCTCCACTAAACTGCATTCTTACAATATGGCGTTCCTTTGGCAATAAATAGTATGATCTGGTTGCAGTGATAAACAAAAGAAGCAAATGAAGCGTACCAATTATCTCTCATTTGTTTTCAAACATCGCCGTTTACATTAAATATTTTAAAATAACTATATTTAAATAATGATTTGTGAGTAAACAGCATAACACTTCGTGAGTCGTGAATTTATCGATAATTTGGAAATCAAGAATGGCATTTGCTAGGACTATTTAACGAATACAATTAAGCTCTTTACTAAAAAAATAATTATTTGAATATAGTTACCGGTGTTTTAAAATATTTATATAGTCAATGTAAACGGCGATGTTTGAAAACAAATTGGAAATGTGAGGTTATGTATATTCACTGCAACTCGATCATATTATTTATTACCAAATAGGATCGCAATATTGTAAGAATGCACTCTAGTGGAGAGATAATAAACACATCGAACTATTATAATCAACATTATGGGTTATTCATTTATATTTTGAATAAACAACTCAGTACAATCACTGAATCTATTCATTATTTGCTATATTCAATGTATTTGTTGGAGAAAAATAATGGTCTAACTTGTTCAGAATATTAAAAAAGGAGGAGCTTTCTTTATCACAAAAGCAGGAGCTGATAAAGAGAAATCGATAAAGAGCGAGGTGAAACACGACTGTCATTGGTGTAAAACGGAATTCATTGAAACGTGATTGGTCATTGACTACCATTTGCGACAGGAGTTAAATAGTCATCCTAAATACATACCAACATTTCATGGTCAATGCCAGCACACGTTGATCTTTAACCTTTAACATGACACCGTAAGAAAGAATCACATGGAGTTAAGTCAGTGACCTTGGAGGTCATGGAAAAAGATTGAACGTTATTTTTCATCAACTGATATGTATTTCCTCTAGAGATAAAATTTACAACTTACGTTTTGTCAACAAGTACGTATGAAAACTAGGAAATATACTCTCTCCTCTGATACAAGTGTTTTCGTCATCAATATTATGGTTACTGTCCTACAAATCCACAAAACTTCAGAGAGACTTTTGATTTGCTCTGTATTATTGTTAATTAATTGAATCCGATTTTACAGCTTAACTCTTATTTTGGTCTTGAAGAGGTAAAATCAATTATTGTTAAATAAAACCTTATATTCTAAAACTACGGGGTGCACATAAAATAATATAGTGAACTTAAAGTTCTTGAATTATACTTTAACTGTGACAAAAACAAAACTCATGATAAAAGAAAGAGTGACACCTCCAGTTTACATTATAAGTTCATAGGTGTTCAATGTGAGCCCCATTTGTTACATGACACACATCCAACCTGTAGGCTATAGTTCTTCCCATAAATTAATAAGCATATCTGGATTGATGGCAGTAACAGCATCTCGAATCCTGTCTCTCAACTCGGACAGGTTAGCAGGCAATGCAGGCTCTGTCCTTTACAAAACCTCAGGGGAAAAAATCGCATGGGGTGAGATCCAGTGATCTAGGAGGCCACTGGGGATAAGCCCTGTCATCTGGGCCACGACAACCAATCCAGTAATGACAATATGGAAGGCCTTACAAAAACGCTTACATATGCGTTCATAACGTTTACAATAATTGTTACGGGTTCTAAAGCCTACTGATTACGCTGACTTTCCGCTTGGAATGTTGCAGCAATAACATTCTCCTCAGACACTCTTGGTCGACCCAAACTTTTGCCTTTACACAGACAACTGGTTGTTGCGAACTGATTACGCTATCGACGGATGATGTTGGCATTGGGGGGATCACGATTAAACTGCCTACGAAACGCAGGTTGAACTGCCATAACAGATTTATAACTCTCAACTGAAAACAAAACGCTTTCTGCTGAGGAGTTGCCATATTTGTTATTATTGTTGCCATAGAAACAAAAGAAAGCTTCTACTCACTCACACAACTAACACTATCTTCTTTCCTTATTCATTTCAGTCTATACACAACTTTCTATGCCTCATCTGAGTGATAATATTATTACTTGAAAATACTATATTCGTTTATGAACACACTGTATAATATGTTGAATAGGTTGCGGGGGGTTAGTCTTTACGTATTTTACGTCATAAATAATCCACACAGATGCCGTATAATATTTCAATTTCACTTTATTTAATTCTACAAACTTTCACTAGCAAATTGTTCATAATTTGGACCAACAATTATTCTTGGTTCAAAGTTTATCTCACACACAATTATTTCGCAGTCTCTGATGAGTCCACTCACTACAATTTGCCCTCTCTTTGTTCACTATATCGCTGCTAATTCACAACTGACTGATCTCCTGCCTACGCCACCGATATATATAGGGCAGCGCAGGAAAACTTCTAGGCCCAAGGTCGAGACACTTCCACACGGAAACCTCTCGCCACCGATCTTTCCCGAAAATGGGAGCTAGAGATTTTTGGAATGACAACCAAGACAATTCAGTGATCTGCGCGGATCTTTCGACTCGCAAATCTATTCGGACTAATGCGAGACCGCTTCTCGCCTTTGTCCGCGTAATTTTAAAGTCGTTATTATGACGCATCATAATATTTAGGTATTGAAATATTGAAAGCAATGGTATATTAAATGACGTATACGTACCTCTCTTTACAAAGTCTAGGACAGTCTCCTTCCCTATTCCAGTATTACATCCTGTTATTACAGCGGTTTGCCCCTCCAGTCGGGTGTTACTGCTCCATGTACTGAGGAAAGGCCACATATTTGACCTATAACAGTAAATTAAATATTTACTACTTTACATAGAAGTAAGCTACATGATCTTTAAAGAAACAAGATATAATAAGAACAGTTAAGTCACGTATACTGCGATGGCCAGGGCATGTGGCACCAATGGGGATTGAAAGAAGTGCATGGAAATTTATTTTAGGAAAACCACAGGGAAAACGCCCAGTTAGTAGACCAAGCATGTGGTGGTAAAATAACATTAACCATTATTTGAGGGAAGAAAATTATACAGGGATGTTTGGAAAACTTTTAGCTCATGATAGGGAATGGACAGCTTATGTCCATGCGGCTATGAACTTACGGGTTCGATAGTGCCCGACAGCAATTAGTGTATTAAATGTATGGGAAATATCGATTGAATTTTGATCAGAGGCCCTAATTTAGGCTTAAGATTCTTTTTATGAGCCCGAAAATCTTCAGACTTGGGAACTTGGGGACTTTTTAATGCCCCAGGTTTGTCTTTCGACATTCCTCGTTTCTCTCCTGGCATGGCGTACTTGTAACCCACTTCTGAGGTTGGGACGCCTGGAAGGCGGGGTTATGTTGCCCCGATGATATGATGGGTGATGATGATGATAGGTGCGCCAGGAGAGTCCCTAATCCTAAGCTTAACGTAAGATGAATATGAATGATGATTGCGATGGTCATATGATTTCGGGGACCGTTTGGGCTTAAAGTTTTCCTGACATTTGTCTCACAGGTGAGGAAAAATCCCGATAAAAACCTCACTCAGAAAAACTGTCCCGACCGGGGATCGAACCCGGGCTCGCTGCGTTACAAGGCAGCACGCTACCCCGAGACCACAGCGGTGGACAATTTGTAAAGAAATAAAATTTAGAAAATGTTAAATGGGTTGGTTATTTGCTAAGGAGAGAGAATGATCTTTTTATAAGCCCATGTTTCCCTTAACAGAGATTTAGGCGCTCTCCCCCTACAGGGAAGAATTTGAACCATACTAATTTAGTTGCACTTGTTTTCCTATAGATGTCATTTGAGTGGTCCGTGGTCAGCGTTCCGCCTCATACTGACATCTAGAAAACCAAGGTAGTACTAAGACGGGAAAATTCGGTAAATTTTGCTTAGAGGCCTTTTCATTCAGGCTTAAGGATCTTTTACGAGCCTGAAAATCTTAAGACTCGGGACCCACGGCTTAAAGTCTCTCTCGGAGGACTTGCTCCTTGGATTTTTCAATCCTAAAAGAATCCATCAACCCCGGCCGGGTTTTAACCCGCGACCCTCGGGACCAGAGGCAAGGATAACATCACAAAAATTACATTTGATTGCAACCCCCAAGGATTGAGAAGGCGAAGAGGAAGACCTAGGGCAGCATGGAGTAATACCATCAGGGATGAAGCTGAACAGGCAGGGATGGCTTTGAACGCAATTAAGACATTGGCAAAAAACAGAGTTCGTTGGTCAGCTTTTATCAAGGCCCTATACTTCCCAGTGGAGTGACCAGGACTACTGCTATACATTACACATAAAAAAAGTCCGTCACGCAGGAATTGTGTAAGCTAAATGAATTCCTCAGCAAGTCAAATTTTGTTGGTTTAGTTATGATGCCGGCTTATTAAAAGTGTCGGACTGCGGTGAAAACAAAGAACGACTTTTAATTTCGTGTTTCAAGTAAACTCCTACTTGTAATGGTTGGATTTTGTTGATTTTTGAGAATACCTCCCTCGTTTTATCCCAACTGCATATACTGAGTTTCATTCCGAATAGTCGAAAATTGCGATCGCTAGAGCTATTTTTAAATTTTTGTTTTAGGTGAATCCCTACACCGAATGGTCCAACTTTGCTGTTTAACAAATTCGACCTTACATTTTTTAATGTATTGTTATATGCCAAGTTTGTTTCTGATAAAGAAAAAATTGCGACCGCTAGAGAGAGAGAGAGAGTTAACACACACACACACAAATATATATATATATATATCCATAATAATTCTGTCCGAGGGCAGGTCTTTCACTGCAATCATAGCATTTTTATGCTATGCATTGCAGCTTCACTACAGAATTATAGGTGTGGTAGCTTCCCGTTCCTTTCCACACCGGTAAAGGATGATGGTGATGGCCGGATGATTTTCGGGAACCGTTGGGCCCTAAGCTTCCTGACATTTGTCTTACAGGTGAGGAAAAACCCCGAAAAAAACCTCACCCAGGAGCCTGTCCCGACATTCGGTTTTATTTGGAAGTGATATCTTATAACAACACCGTTTCGTCATAGTTTTCAGGGTACAGTACAGTACTCTGAATAAAAAATTATTTTAAGATTGGAATTAGTAAATATAACACAATAAAATATTATATCATGATGTTGAGTGATTTCCGGGTTCTGTGGCCGTGGTCCATTGTGTTTTGCCGTCCATAGTGGTGTTGATACCAGACGTTTCGCCCTCAACTGCGGAGGGGCATCTTCAGTGGCGAGTGCTTCTAGGCGTGTTTCCTGGTCGGAAGCTCTACTTAGAGTGAACGCTGCGGGTGTTGTATTGATAATAGTGGTGGGAGCAGGGTGAGCGGGCGTGGCTCTTGCTGATTGGCTTATAGGTCGTCTCCTTGTTGTCCTAGTGGTTGATGCATTTATTTTCTAGTGTACGGTACCAGGCCTTAGACAGTTTAATACCTTCCTCTTTTTGTTAATATTTTCCTTATGCTTGTGTATTTCTATAGCCTCTCGATATAATCTAGGGAAATAATAGGGAAGTTGTGGCTAAAAACTTGTGTATCATCGAATAGAATCTGGTGTCCATTCATAATGGCATGTTCTGCTACAGCCGATTTATCCATTTTCTCCTTGTCTGCAGTTTCTTTTGTGTTCTGATAAACGGGTGGCTATACTTCTTTTTGTGGTCCCTATGTATGGTTTACCACACGAACAAGGAAGTCGATATACGCCGCAAGTGGAGAGAGGTGGCCGAGGATCCTTAGCTGAGCGAAGGCAGTCTTCTATTTTTCTTGTACAAGAAAAATAGAAGACTGCCTTCGCTCAGTAAGGATCCTCGGCCACCTCTCTCCACTTGCGGCGTATATCGACTTCCTTGTTCGTGTGGTAAACCATACATAGGGACCACAAAAAGAAAGTATAGCCACCCGTTTATCAGAACACAAAAGAAACTGCAGACAAGGAGAAATGGATAAATCGGCTGTAGAGAACATGCCATTATGAATGGACACCAGATTCTATTCGATGATACACAAGTTTTAGCCACAACTTCCTATTATTTCCCTAGATTATATCGAGAGGCTATAGAAATACACAAGCATAAGGAAAATATTAACAGAAAAGAGGAAGGTATTAACTGTCTAAGGCCTGGTACCGTACACTAGAAAATAAATGCATCAACACTAGGGACAACAGGGAGACGACCATTAGCCAAATCAGCAAGAGCCACGCCCGCTCACCCTGCTCCCACCACTGTATCAATACAACACCCGCAGCGTTCACTCTAAGTAGAGCTTCCGACCAGGAAACACGCCTAGAAGCACTCGCCACCTGAAGATGCCCTCCGCAGTTGAGGGCGAAAAACGTCTGGTATCAACACCAAACTATGGACCACGGCCACAGAACCCGGAATCACTCAACATCATGATTACCGGCCGTGAAAGCCTGCATTCAACTACCAAAAAAATATATATCAGTTTATTCAATTAATGATGTGATAGTTTTTATTATAATATTACATTTAAATTGTAATGAAAAATTGGTAACAAAATAAATAATTTGTTTTAAGGGAGGAAAGAGGATTACGAGTATTTGAGAATAATATTCTTAGGAAAAATGTTGGATCAAAAA
This sequence comes from Diploptera punctata, assembly GCA_030220185.1. NCBI lineage: Eukaryota > Metazoa > Arthropoda > Insecta > Blattodea > Blaberidae > Diploptera > Diploptera punctata. The sequence goes on from JASPKZ010007173.1 coordinate 2,160,267, forward strand.
GAGATGAACAGACAGCGAATGGAGAAAACTACATGATAGTGAACTACATGGTCTTTATAGGAAGCCAGATATAATAAGAACAGTTAAGTCTCGTAGGCTGCGATGGGCAGGACATGTGGCACGTATGGGGGATGAAAGAGGTGCTTGGAAACTTCTTGTAGGAAAACCGGAGGGAAAACGCCAAGTTGGAAGACCAAGAATGAAGTGTGATAATAACATTATACATGATCTGAGGGAAGTAGATTATACAGGGATAATTGGAAAACGTTAGCTCGGGATAGGGATGTATGGAGAACTTATGTCCGCGCTGCCATGAACCTACAGATTCCACAGAGCCAGTGAGTTAGTTAGTTAGTTATAAAAATGTGTTTAATAATTCACAGTAAAAGTAAGTAACAGAGCTATTTACTTCTCGCTTCAGCAATAAAATTCTATAAATGAACATCTGCTGCGTAAGAATTAAAATATCGCCACTTTTATAAATTTACGGTACTGTTCCATTAAGCAGAACATATAATAATCTGTTAGATTTAACGGCAGTTGAAAAAAGTCACTGATGAAGCGGGGTCAGCTCTTTCAATTAACTTACGCGCGCGATCTTTGTCGTGAAATGAATCAGCTACGCTGTGGATCCGTCAGTTCTTAACGAAAATAGAATAAAAACATTTATATTATCTGAACTATTCACCCCTCCAAAAAGGTAATTGCTGGAAATTAATCCTTATTACGTGGTTAGTATTCTGTATGTTTTTCGTTTCCATTTTTTGATATGTACTGCAGTAAACTGCCATAAAATAGAAAATTGACACCGAAAATAAAAATATCCCAATTATAAAAATAACACCCATAAACTACATGCCGTTACCTATATAAATACGTTTGAAACAAATTTTTGCTGTTTACTGTTTTAGGATTATTAGTTAGTAAATGTTTTAGTTCATCATGTTTACGATAATTTTAGATCGTCATAACTATGAAACTATAAATTATAACAATTCAATTTCGATATTAATACGTTTATAAATGTATTCACTATATTTAGGGATACATAAAATTTAAAATAATAAATTGCAAGATTTTTTGCTGTCCGATTTGATATGGATTATCCCGTACGCGGATTGCCATATGAAGACGCCAGAGCTGAATTTACCCATAAATTCCGTAAATCAGCCCCAACAAAGGCACACATTAATATTCTTGTAAACAAATTTAAGCTTACCGGCAGTGTGTATGATGAGGCATGTCATGGATGACCACGCGTATCAGCAGAAACAGTGCAGCAGGTTCAAATTTTCAGTGATAGTCCGAACGCATCAACTCGACGCCTCAGTAGGTGTTTAATGCCCCTCGCAACACAATTTTACGTTTCACTCAACGAAAACGTCCTTATATCGTCTGTTTGATTTACGCAATCGTATCACAGTAGCAGCAGCAGGCTTTTTTACGGCTTAAATGTTAAGGTCTACATTTCGTTTCACAACTGAAAGATTGAGTATGTGTTTTCACCTAGATGGCAGTCGTGTAGAAAGTCAGTAGAATATGTGTAAAACTTCACAACAAAATTGATTTTTCAAACATTGCCTTCCTTCATTGAAATTGATAGTGAATTTAGAGACGCACTGAAAAAAATGTATATTATATATATATATATATATATATATATATATGTGTGTGTGTGTGTGTGTGTGTGTGTGTATATACCACATCTGGTAATAATAGAGAATATGTATAAGAAAAATAAACGATTGTTCTGGATTCGCCTGGTAGCGTAAGTGGTAGCGCACTGAGATTTCAATTCAGAGGTCCCGTGCAGGCATTTATTTTTCTTATCTTGTCATATTAAGCTTGCATTGTTCAATGTCAAAAAATTTTATTTATAACATCGACAAAGTGTCACTGCTATAAAGTAAAAATATTCTCTTTAATTTGCTTACTTGTTATAGTACCTACTAGGTGGCAGTGGAGACCGAGATCCCGCTACATCAGGTAATAATAGAGAATATGTATAAGAAAAACAAATGTTTGTTCTGGATTCGCCTAGTAGCGTGAGTGGTAGCGCACTGAAATATCAACTCAGAGGTCCGGGTTCAAATCCCGTGTAGGCATTTATTTTTGTTATCTTTATATATATATATATAGGGCCTATGTATGTATGTGTGTGTGTGTGTGCGTGCGGCCGTGCGTGTGTGTGTGTGTGTGTGTTGGTCGTGGTCATTTCGGTATCTACTAGATGGGATTGGTGAAAATTTGTAATAAAATGGAACAATTTACCTTAGTACTAATTCCGCTAAGAGCCAGCAATCAATGTGGAATCCTAATATGTCCAATTAAAACCACAGCTATCAGTAAAAGTGATAAAACAAGACAATAAACATAGATAAATTTATCCCGACAAGTGTTTTGCCCTTGGACAGGGTATCGTCAGAGTGATTACTCCAAAATAAAAATATTAGTAAAAAAAACAAGCTCGAAGTATATACTGTATCTAAAGATAGCACCATGTGACGTCATCCACAAATAAAACACTCGCAGACATATGTAACAGGGGCGAAAACAAAATTAATCTGTTTATTCATCAGTGCACAACTATTATTTTTTTGTTTGAAAATTTAAGCCATGACTAAATAAGTTCACAAGTCCACTTTTCGGCACCTTTGTACAATATCCTTTTTTTTTACACTTAATGCCTTATTATGAATGTAGAAAAGGATACTGTACAAGAGATTGAAGGTGCCAAAAAATGGACTTGTGCACTTATGAAAGCCATGGCTTCAATTTAGAGTTGTTCCAAGACACACATCCGGGAACTCCTATCACATTATAACTGTTGTTGGCTTGTGAAGAATGACCTGAATTAACCAAATGTTCAGCAACATGTGATTTTTCTACATGGTCATACTTATACGCGAGAACATGTTCCTTGTATATTATCCTAAAACTGCGGCCGGTCTGACCAACATAAACCGAGTTACAATTGTCACAAACCACGGCGTTATGCATCAACCGGCTATACGCCATCATCTAAGTTTCGAGAAAAATACGTTTAAAGTTTAAGTCGATCATCACTATTTATTGTAGCGCCAAACTAACAATACTGGATATTGCAATTTATTTTATTTGTTTAACAGTTATGTATCTACAATCAATACTTACTTACTTACTTACTCACTGGCACTACCGAACCCGTAGGTTCATGGCCGCGCGGACATAAGCTCTCCATACATCCCTATCCTGAGCTAATGCTTTCCAATCATTCCCTGTATAATCTACTTCCCTCAAATCATAGTCTTTGGCATGGGTTCCCTGAAGTAGTCCCCGCCCGGAGAACCGAATGGGGGACTATTTGATCTCCGGAATATTTTATCTCAGATGAACCCATGTCCGCATTTCTTGACGGTTGTATTTTTACAGTGAAAGATCGTCACTCTTTAGCCCAAGGTACTTTTTTCGTCTGGCTTATCACCTTCGACCAGTCCGGCATGGGTAACCCTATCGGCAGCAATGCTACCACCGGCATAGCTCTCAGGATCATTTAAGCACGCAAGCCACTCCACCACGACAAGGTAAAGATACCATGGAGGGAAAGTAAAGTGATCCCAAAACAGGCCCGGAGGCCCCTGGGGTAGTAGGAGGTTAAGGCTCCCACTTTTTCTAGACAATCGGCACTTTATGTCAGCCGGGTTGTCAGCCCTGCGTGACGGCCGCCTTTACCCCCAGAACAGACGTCTGGTACTCATTTCCGTTAGAGGCTGAGTCGACCCCAGGGCCATGGTGCCGCCAGAGGGTTTGGGTCAGTTTAAAAATCCTGACCCCAACGGGACTTGAACCCTCGACCCTCCGGCTTGTAGCTCAGTGCCTTAACCACAATCAATACCAATAAAATTCATTGTTAAAACGGTTGAGGTGGAAAGTCATAACATAAAATAAGTTAAAATATACCTTCTTAGGTAAGATCCGTCGTCCTCAACTTACAAAATATGTATTCTTTATGCCTATAGGCCTTTCAGAACATCCGTTCCATCTTCAGCAGTTCCTTCTTCGCTACAATATCTAATATGATGGTTGATGTTGCTGGTCCTACTGTGGTGTTGTCGTGACTCACATTAGGACCAGCAGCATCAACCATCATATTAGATATTGAAGCGAAGAAGGAACTGCTGAAGATGGAACGGATGTTCTGAAAGGCCTACAGACATAAAGAATACATATTTACATACGTTTATATAACACTTTGGCTAGACCAGTGTTGACCTAGTGAAGCATGGACACTAAAAAGACAACATGAAAGTAGAATAACGGCTTGTGAAATGAGATTCATGCGCAAAACAGCGGGTTACACCAGATGGGATCGGAAAAGGAACACCGATATCTCAAAAGAATTGAAAACTACGCCAATTTTGGAATATATTAAACAGTACCAACTAAATTGGAAACACCATCTTGAAAGAATGAGTTCAAATCGGATCCCCAAAGCTGTTTATAATTAATCAATTGAGTTGGTGTTTACTTGATGAAAATCCATATTTATTAATTAAATAAAAATAAAACATAGTTTTATTTGATTTTCATATTTATTATATAATTCAGTGACAGCTGTCTCGGTACACTGTACCTTCTTCATACATGTTAACAAATTATGAATTGTATTCCAACTGATCTAAGCAACAATACAACAATATTTATTTAAATGTTTAAATTTAACAAAGGGGATTCATTCATATCAAGTTGGGAATTTAACAGTTTTTTACTACTTTTAAATTTATTAATTTCTACAGCCTCCAAAAGATCTAACTTCTTACCCTTATCACAAATATGTAAATCTGATAAGGGTAAGAAGTTAGATCTTTTGGAGGCTGTAGAAATTAATAAATTTAAAAGTAGTAAAAAACTGTTAAATTCCCAACTTGATATGAATGAATCCCCTTTGTTAAATTTAAACATTTAAATAAATATTGTTGTATTGTTGCTTAGATCAGTTGGAATACAATTCATAATTTGTTAACATGTATGAAGAAGGTACAGTGTACCGAGACAGCTGTCACTGAATTATATAATAAATATGAAAATCAAATAAAACTACGTTTTATTTCTGTTTATAATTATATACCAAGAGGACGAACATCACTGGGCCGTCCTATGAAACGCTGGAGGGAAAATTTTCTATAGGATCGTAACAGGCCTTGGCCTAATACTTGCAAGGAAGAAGAAGAAGAAGAAATTTAACAATGCTAATACTACGCATTCAGAATATGTCCTGTAATAAAAGATTCGCTGGCTAAAAATGGCAGAAAAAAGTGCGCAAAAATGGTTGAACATGGCATATGTGTTTAGAAGATGATAATGAAAATAAACTTAGAACTTGAAAGTAACATATTCAGTGTAAACGTAGTTTAAGTAATGACTTACTTGCAAACGTGTGATTCGAAAGCTGACCGTAGCTGAAACTAACTCCGCATGTCAATTACTTTTTGATTTCTCCTTGACGTTAAACAAGAGATATTGGGAGGGGATTGGAGTCATAAAAAGTTAAGGCCCCCCACCTTTTTACACAATCGGCGCGCGATGTTTCAGCCAGATTGTTAGCTTTGTGTGACGATCATCTTTATCCCCAGAACAAATTCTGAAACTTCCGTTAGGGGTTGAGTCATACCTAAAGCCATGGTCTTGCCCTGAGGCTGTCGGCCAATTTAAATATCCTGACCTCGCCTGGAGTAGGACATCCCGACTTTCCGGGTTATAACTTATTTATTCATTTTACCTGATGAAGTTAAAACCGTAACGTCTTCTCTTCCACTTCACCAGGGTTAAATTATACATACAATAAGAATTATCAATTATATACATGTTGATTAATGATACGTAATAGATATAGGTTATACAATATAAAGTTGACAAGGGAAAGAAAGAAAAATAGTAGTAGTAATAATAATAATAATACTTACTTACTCACTGGCACTATCGAACCCGTAGGTTCATGGCCGCGCGGATATAAGCTCTCCATACATCCCTATCCTGAGCTAATGCTTTCCAATCATTCCCTGTATAATCTACTTCCCTCAAATCATACTTAATGTTATTCTCCCACCTCATTCTTGGTCTACCAACTGGGCGTTTTCCCTCTGGCTTTCCTACAAGAAGCTTCCATGCAAGTCTTTCATTCCCCATACGCGCAACATGTCCTGCCCATCGCATTCTACGAGACTTAACTGTTTTTATTATATCTGGCTTCCTATAAAGACCATGTAGTTATGTAGTCTTCTCCATTCACCTGTCTGTTCATCTCTCTTTGGTCCAAAAAAATTCCTAAGTATTTTATTCTCAAATACTTGTAATCTCCTTTCCTCCCTTAAAATAAGAGTCCATCTTTCGCAGCCATATAATATAACTGGTAAAATAATAGTTTTATATATAATAATAATGATAATAATTTTATTTATGTACAGAATTTTAATGTTTACACATCTTTCTGTGCCTAAAGTTTTATTTTTCTTCTCCACCCGTCTCTCTCCATCACATCCAAGTCCTCCAGTTCTCTTGCTCTCATTCCAATTCTTATCTGCTGCATTGACGAGTTTCGAGGTCTTCCTCTCCTCCTTCTTCCAGGTGGCAACATTCCAATGTTTTCCTGGGTAATCTTTCTTCTTGCATTCGTCGTACGTGCCCATACCAATTTAATTGCTTATACCGTATATAATGTACAATAACCAATATTCATTTTTTTCTCTTCTGACAGTATTTCTTATTTTGTCTAATTGTGAACATCTTGCTGCTTTCCTCAAGAAATCCATTTCCATCGACATACGTTTTTGTTCTAAGTTTTTGTTGAATTTCCAAACTTCAGCTCCATATGTGACAGTACTTCTCACTATTGAATTATATATTTGTAACTTATTTTTCCTGGTTATAATAATAAAATAATAATAATAATGATAATAATAATAATGACAATAATAATAACAATAATAGTAATAATAATAATGATAATAATAATAATAATAATAATAATAATAATAATAATAATAATAATAACAATAATAGTAATAATAATAATAGTAATAATAATAATAATGATAATAATAACAATAATAGTAATAATAATAATAACCTATAATTAGATTAAGTAATTAATAGTAATAATAATAATAACCTATAATTAGATTAAGTAATTGGCTTGGTAAGAAAGTTTAAAATGTAAAGGAATAATAGAAGTATACATGGAACACGTCCGGCGGCACGCCGTAGCGTAGTTGGTTAAGGCATTACGCTACATACCGGAAGGTCAAAGGTTCGAGTCCCGGTGGAGTCAGGATTTTTAAACTGATCAAAACATTCGGTAGCATCATGACCCTGGGGTCGAGTCAGCCTCTAACATAAATGAGTATAAGAAGCTTGTTCTGGGGGTAAACGCTGCCGTCACGCAGGACTGACAGCCCGTCTGACATCAAGTGCCGATTGTCTAGAAAAAAGAGTGGGAATCTTAACTTCGTACTTCTCCTAGGATTTCCTGTGACCTGTAGTGGAATCACTTTACCTTTTTTGTATTAGTCGTCCTCAATTAAAATGAATTTCTGTTTGAAAATCTTCAAGTAATGAGGTGGGAGAATAACATTAACTATGATTTGAGGGAAGTAGATTATACAGGGAATGATTGGAAAACATTAGCTGAGGATATGGATGTATGGAGAGCTTATGTCCGCGCGGCCATGAACCTACGGGTTCGATAGTGCCAGTTAGTTAGTTAGTTTATTAGTTGAACATGGTTTCAATTACTTAAGGTTTTAAGAAATATAAAATAGTACCTGAGATCTCAGTTGTCTTCAACAATCAGTAGTTTAGTTTCGTAGGAGGCCTTTCGAAAACTTAAGTTTCATCTTCTGCTTTCAATTTGGTTTTATTTCTTTAAAAATATATATATAGTTCTTCTGTGTGTGTGTGTGTGTGTGTGTGTGTGTGTGTGTGTGTGTGTGTCACTGAACTCCTCCTAAACGACTGAACTGATTTTGATGACTATTTAACTCATGCCCCAAATGGGAGTCAATGACCAATCACGTTTCAATGATTTCTGTTTTACAACCAATCAGAATCGTGTTTCACGAAATATTTATCAGTGTTATAATTACCATATTAAAGAAAGCTCCTCCTTTTTAATATTCTAAACAAGTCTGACTATTATTTTGCAGTGACAGAGCCTGTGAGAAATACGGCTACCAGATTGTATATATAGTGCATGAATGTCAACACATGACGCATGCGGGAGTTAATATAAAAACATTTGTAGCAATTGATTATAGCACCAAAAAAAGAAACCACTGTTTGCACTTTCTTAAATGTATTTTTTCCCAGATAACAATCCAGAAAAATATAATTGTCATATTTACATCATACGACATCAGAAATGAATTAATACACAGTTTGATGTGTTTCATTTTTTCTCCACTAGAGAGCATTCTTACAAAATTGCGTTCCTTTGGCAATAAATAGTATGATCTGGTTGCAGTGATAAACAAAAGAAGCAGATGAAGCATACCTATTGCTTCTCATTTGTTTTCAAACATCGCCGTTTACATTAAATATATAAATATTTTAAAATAACTACTGTTAAATAATGATTTGTGAGTAAACAGCTTAATTTTATTCGTTAAATAGTCCTAACAAATGCCACTCTTGATTTCCAAATTCTCTAGATAAATTCACTCCTCGCTCAAAAAATGAGCGAAATCTGGCAATTAGAAGCGGAAGTTTACCTGAAATCCTACATTAAAAACTGCCTAAACGAATAAACCGATTTTGATGAAATTTTTTTCTGTATGTTTGAGTGGGTCCCTGGATGTTTTAGATTCACAATTGGACCCTCTAAACCGTTAGGTGTAGGAATTTACATGAAGTAAAAAATTTTAAAATCGCTCTAGCGGTCACAATTTTCAGTGTTTCACAACAAAACTCGGTATATTCATAAGTAATGCCACGAGTGATTTCCAAATTATCGATAAATTCACGACTCACGAAGTGAGGAGTGAATTTATCTAGAGAATTTGGAAATCAAGAGTGGCATTTGTTAGGACTATTTAACGAATAAAATTAAGCTGTTTACTCACAAATCATTATTTAACTGTAGTTATTTTAAAATATTTATATATCTAATGTAAACGGCGATGTTTGAAAACAAATGAGAAACGATTGGTACGCTTCATCTGCTTCATTTGTTTATCACTGCAACTAGATCATACTATTTCAGAATATTCAAAAGGACTCCTCCTTTCTTTAATATGGTAATTATAACACTGATAAATATTTCGTGAAACACGACTCTGATTGGTTGTAAAACAGAAATCATTGAAACGTGATTGGTCATTGACTCCCATTTGGGGCATGAGTTAAATAGTCTATTAAAATAAACGGATATAGGATTATCCGAAAATCAGCGAAATCCGACAATTATAAGTGGAGGTTTGCCTGAAATTCGAAATTAAAAACTGACTAGCAACCGCCATGTATTGATTCGTCTAAGCGACATAATATAAATTGATTAACCTTTAATATTTCATTTATTTAAGCGTAGCAACGAATGCCTGGTATTAGCTAGTGTATATATATATATATATATATATATATATATATATATATATATATATCCACCCATAGTAATTCTGTCCGAAAGTAGATCCTTCACTGCAATCATAGCATTTATTTCATGCTATGCTTGCAGCTTTACTAGGGAAATGTAGGTGCGGTAGCTTCCCGTTGCTTTCCACACCGGTGAAGGATGTTGATGATGATAAAAAGGATGTTGATGATGATGATGGCCATATGATTTCGGGGACCGTTTGGGCCTTGAAGTTTTCCTGACATTTGTCCTACAGGTGAGGAAAAAACCCCGATAAAAACCTCACCCAGAAAAACTGTCCCGACCGTGGATAGAACCCGGGCCCGCTGCGTGATAAGGCAGCACGCTACCTCGAGACCACAGCGGTGGATATATATATATGCCTATGACATGATAAGAAAAATAAATACTTGTACGGGATTTGAACCTAGAACTCTGGATTGATACTCCAGTGAGCTACCAATGAAGTATCAAGCAAATCTAATAAAAACATTTATTTTTATATATTTTCTTTGTTACGAGAGGTAACGGAAACTCGGTCTCCACTGCCCTCTAGTAGCTCCTATAACAAGTAAGCAAATTAAAGAGAATGCTTTTACTTTATAGCAGTGACGCTTCTTTATTTCGATATTATATATATATATATATATATATATATATGTCCACCTCTGTGGTCTCGAGGTAGCGTGCTGCCTTGTCACGCAGCGGGCCCGGGTTCGATCACCGGTCGGGGCAGTTTTTTCTGGGTGAGGTTTTTCTCGGGGTTTTTTCTCACCTGTAAGACAAATGCCAGGACAACTTTAAGGCCCAAATGGTCCCCGAAATCATATGGCCATCATCATCATTTTTGTCATTATCATCTGATCATCCTTCACCGGTGTGGAAAGCAACGGGAAGCTACCACACCTACAATTCCCTAGTAAAGCTGCAAAGCTTAGCATGAAAATGCTATGATTGCAGTGAAAGACCTGCCCTCGGGCAGAATTACCGTGGATGTATATATATTGTGAAACTTTAGTAAAAGTATATGCAATATTAGACCAATAATGAGGTGGGAGAATAACATGAACTATGATTTGAGGGAAGTAGATTATACAGGGAATGATTGGAAAACATTAGCTCAGGATAGGGATGTATGGAGAGCTTATGTCCGCGCGGCCATGAACTTACGTGTTCGATAGTGCCAGTGAGTAAGTAAGTAAAGTAAAGTGATCCCACAACAGACCCGGAGGCCCTTGGGGTAGTAGGAGGTTAGGGCTCCCACTTTTTCTAGACAATCGGCACTTTATGTCAGCCGGGTTGTCAGCCCTGCGTGACGGCCGCCTTTACCCCCAGAACAAGCGTCTTGTACTCATTTACGTTAGAGGCTGAGTCGACCCCAGGGCCATAGTGCCGCCAGAGGGTTTTGGTCAGTTTAAAAATCCTGACCCCAAAGGGACTTGAACCCTCGACCCTCTGGCTTGTAGTTCAGTGCCTTAACCACTACGCTACGGCGTGCTATATTAATCGTCATTATTTTTCATACTTCTTCAAATGATGTAAGATCAGAAAAAAAATATGACCTTCATAGAGCATGGAAGAGGTCATAAAAACAGTAAAAAAGAACAAGAAAGGTGCACGCATCAATGCCAAATTAGCTTACAATGACTGGATTGCACAACCGAAGTCTAAACCTCGACCCTGGTTTTCCAATGTTTATTATTTCCATAATAACTGTAAAAATTACTCGAAATGTACAGAAATGTTGTAAAACAATTGTCATGATACTGATATTTGTTTTTGAAATTAACGGTAGTAGATTTTCAGTTTTTATGGTTGCTATGGAATCATTAAACAATTTGGAAAACCAGGGTCGTTGTTTACACTTCGGTTGTGCAATCCACTCAATGTTTTGTTGCAAGGTGTATCCAAGAGATGCTAAAAAGGTTAAAGTTCAAATAAATTCGAATCGAAAAGTCACGTCACTTACGTCATTCTACTATGACGTAGTGAATCATGTAAAAACTGATTTTATGACGTTTCCACTTATGTTTTTGCCTTAAGAGTTCTGGTATGCCTTAAAGTATAAGGTTGGTAATACACTTAGGGTCGAATTTATAAACGCATTAGACCGTAAAAGGCGTTCTCTGCTGAGAAAGTTTATCCTAATACATTTTGCTTACTCAGAAATCTATTCATGCGATAATAATTGTAAGCTACCTGACGAGGTAACTTAAGATCATAGCTCAAGATAGAAACTTATCGTGAAAATCCCGAAGGGAACCGATGGTAACCGATGTAGTTGAAACCTTTGCAGCTTATCCAAGATGTCGGACCTTGAAGACTTCGATCATGTTTTCGGTATACGCGGAGAAGATGAATTTGATAGAGTCTACCAAAGAATTCAACTGGAAGAACAGGAGAATCGGCATAATATTGCACGACGCAGACGTCATTGTATACGGTATTATTTGTGGGACGCAAGCATAAATGCATTCCTCTATAGCAGACGAAAATAACAAAAGTGATTTTATCGCTGAGAATTCTGGGTAATTCGTTGCCAATATTACGAAAACGTCAACTTTCATGCATGACCGGTAAGTCGGACGTTAATTCGATCTCAGCAATTGCTCACGGTGAGTCAGCTCACCAGTGATTGGAAGTAATTTGAATAGAGACAAATGTATTTGCATGCGGCCCTTAATTTTGTTAGTTTTGTGCACTTTTAGCGAATTCAAAATGATTGAAATTATTAATATCGTTGTCATGAAAATATTTCTTTAAAAAATCTTCACCGATCGATCAAAATTAACAAGGGGATTGTCAACCATTGCATGCCATAACATACCTATAAATTTCTCCCAGACGAGCCTTGTGATGTACCGTAAAATGGGGTTACTTTCACTCGAGGGACTACTTTGACAGAATTGGGGCTTCTTTGATATTTTAAATGTCTTGCGTGTTTTGGGCTATTTTGACAACAATTGAGTGATGTAGACATTTCCTTGAAGGCGCACGAATAATTAAGTTGTTTTAAAAGAGGATGTTAATTGTTGGAGACACATCTGTGTCACTTTCAACAACAATGAATTCCCAGCAAGGATAAAATTGTGATTTTCGGTTTTACAGGAGTAAGGACTGGATTTGTTGTATAAGATGCAAGCTCTGGGTCTGTGGTGTGTGTAACAGAGGATCGAACTTTGTGTTCTGTTGCATGTCAGCATTGATAAAGAAGTTTAAGTTTGTTAATTTCTTTTTTTAGTAAACAACTCAGTAAAATCATGGAATCTGTTGATTACACTGAGCAACAAAATATAAACTTTTTTTTTTGTATCAGAAAGAAAAATATGTGATTCTGATAGTATTTTTTCTCCTGAATTCAAATATGATATCGGTTTTTCCCCATCACGCAAGGTTTCCGAGAGATTCCATCCTTTTAGCCGGGAATCAAGCATTTCAGACTGGTTTTTCGATAACTTTCAATCTCGTATGAGATCGTTAAGATCTTCTTGAATCAATACATGAAGGTCAGATGAACAGCTTTGTTCAAAAGTTGTATCACCAGAATCTGTTTCTTCTTCTTCCTTACTTCCATCAGAATCTGAGCTCTCTTCATCTAATGTCACATGTTGTGGAGGCTTTGGTATGGGCAATTCTTCGCAGTGTGGAACTGGTCTTATTGCAGATTGCAAGTCAGGGTACACCACTTGATTTTGACGTAATCCCTTTAATGTTTGTTAAGTAGAAATTTAAAAAATAATTATTTAAATCCATTAATTGAAATTCAAATAAAAAATCTGTGGGTGATGGAGAAATTCCGAATACATATTTGAAAACACGATAAAAAAACTGCATTATGTACAACTATTGGTACTCATGAGGCAAAAATCATGTTAACCAGTGTTATTTACTGTATTCAATGTATTTGTTGGAAAGTCAGTCACTGCAAAATAATGCTCTGACCTGTTGAGAATATTAAAAAGGATGAGCTTTCTTTATTTTGATAAACAGAATTCGATAAATATCGAGGTGAAACACGATTGCCATTTGTTGTAAAGCGAAATTCATCGAAACGTGATTGACCATTGACTCCCATTTGGGACATGAGTTAAATATTCATCATAAATGTTACCTCATGGTCCACTCAGTCATTTCTCTATACTACATCTTACTCTTCCCCCCATGGTGAGACACAAAGTCAGGTAGTTTTGTGTGAAAATCAAGAGAAACATTAATAACAAGTATTAATTATAATATTTAATCCACCACATGAGAAAGTCATGTTCGGCAACTTTCACTTCACCAGGAACAACGTACATCTAATATATAAAAATTAATGGTTTGTTGGTTTGTTTGTTCACAGTTTATTCGCGGCCACGCCGGGTGCTGGTGGCCGATTTTGATGGGCTTTTTTGCAAACGTGGGGATGAACATATGCCTATAAGAGAGTTTGTGGATAGTCACCCCCTTCAGGGGAAGACGAACCCTAAAAATCACCCTTTTTGAGATTGTAAAAACGTGAAATAAAGCCCCTATCTTGAAGCATTGTAAATCTAATGGCTTAGCGCCTGCCTAGACAATAACAAATACAACAACAAAGGGGAAGGGTACACAGGAATGGGAATATCTCGAAGAAAAACTCTTCAAAAAAGTTCGGCGACAGCATATGTTTATCTTCTATGGATAACTCACAATAACCATTTTTGTCTTTTCATTGATGCTAAGTCGGTTCCCGGACAAGCGTGCTCTGCCATACCGTTCATCCGATTGAGATGGGGCTTTTTGATAAATGTTCAGGAGATTCGGGGGATGAACATAGGCTATAAGAGAGTAGTAATTCTCAACCCCTTCACCCCTAAAAATCTCCCTTTGTAGTGAAAAACGTGAAATAAAGTCCCTCTTTTGACACTTAAATGGCTTACGCTGCCTAAACCATAACAAATACAACAAATTAATGTACACAGAATTGAATATCTCTAAAAACTCTACAAAAAAAGTCCGCGACGGCATATGTTTATCTTCTATGGATAACTCACAATAACCATTTTTGTCTTTAAAGAATATCGCGATAAGCAGATTCCCGGGCAAGCATAACAGCGCACGGCTGGTGGTAAAAACACATTAACATTTATTTAGGAGTAGCAGCGCACGCCGGGTATTAGCTAGTGGAAAATAAAAATAATTTAAAACTGACTAATACCCAGCTTGCGTTGCTACATTCAGATAAATTAAATGTGTTTTTACGTTTATTTGAATAAGTAAAAGAAAAATAATTATACATTTATATCGTTTAGATACCCCGTGCTGATTAACCGGCTTTGCCCGAGAAGGCTTCTTGCCAATAATCAGCTGAGAGTTATCCGTAAAATATGACATTTGCTGTTGTGGACTTTTTTGTAGATTTTTTAGTTATTCAATTCAGTGCAGATTAATTAGGTGCATTTATTATGGTTTAGGAAGCATAAAACATATCCATCCATAGTAATTCTGCCCGAAGGCAGGTCCTTCACTGCAACCATAGCATTTTCATGCTATGCTTGCAGCTTTACTAGGGAGATGTAGGTGTGGTAGCTTCCCGTTGCTTTCCACACCAGTGAAGGATGATGATGAAGATGGTAATGATAATGATGATGATGGCCATATGATTTCGGGGACCGTTTGGGCCTTAAAGTTTTCCTGATATTTGTCTTACAGGTGAGGAAAAACCCCGATAAAAACCTCACCCAGAAAAATTGCCCCGACCGGGGATCGAACCCGGGCCCGCTGCGTGACAAGGCAGCACGCTACCTCGAGACCACAGCGGTGGACCATAAAACATATAAGTGTACAAAAAGCTACTTTTTTAGTGCACCGATGCCCTTTTTTTTAGCTCCGGCGCTGAAGTACTTAGGACACTGTGTTATATACAAAAACCTATTTAATCAGCCAAGTAGTTTTTGAGTGGATAAACAGACTCACCCTCGTATATATATACTTACTTAGGGGCCTACTTACTTACTCACTGGCACTATCGAACCCGTAGGTTCATGGCCGCGCGGACCTAAGTTCTCCATACATCCCTATCCTGAGCTAATATTCCCTGTATAATCTACTTCCCTCAAATCATAATTTGTTATTCTCCCACCTCATTCTTGGTCTACCAACTGGGCGTTTTCCTACAAGAAGCTTCCATGCACGTCTTTCAGTCCTCATACGTACCACATGTCCTGCCCATCGCAGTCTATAAGACTTAACTGTTCTCATTATATCTGACTTCCTATAAATACCACGTAGTTCATGGTTATGTAGTCTTCTCCATTCGCCTGTTTGTTCATCTCTCTGTGGTCTTTGGCATGGGTTTCCTGAAGTAGTCCCCGCCCGGAGAACCGAATTGGCGACTATTTGACCTACGGAAAATTTTACACCAGTGGAACCCAAGTCCGCATTTGTTGACGGTTGTATTTTTTACGGCGAAAGATCGTCACTCTTTTGACCAAGGTACTTTTTTCGTCTGGTTTATTACCTTCGACCAGTCCGGCATGGGTAACCCTATCGGCAGCAATGCTACCGCTCGGGATCATTTAAGCACGGAAACCACTCCACCACGACAAGGTAAAAACACCATATTCTATATACACTGCTCAAAACAATTAGAGGAACACTTGTAATAAATTGAATAAGTAATTGTTTTTTAAAGCTGTGATGCTGAAAGTTGGACAATATGTAAATTGAATTATTAATTTTATCATTGGATACAAATTTTAAAGATCCATGGCCTAAATACAGAGAAATTACCTCAAATAACAAATATAGAGAAATTGTTTATTTTGGAAGGCACTGGCCACTTCTAATTGGTAAGCTTCCTGATGTTGCTATAGTGACGAATGTTGATTATTGCCTTGTTTATTGAAGTCTCTGACAAAATTAGGCATTTAAATGAGTTTGAAGTGTATCATGCTCTACATCTTTTACGACAAGGTCAATCTCTGCGACAAGTGGCTAGAGAGCTTGGGGTTTCTCCTTCCGTGGTGTCCAGGTTACGCAACAGGCACAGAGAGACAGGTCAGTATTGTAGAAGACGTGGCCAGGGCCGTAAATTTAAAACAAACCCCCAGGATGACAGATACGTTGTTCTTTCTGCTCTTCGACAGCGTACAAAAACTGCAAAAGACCTGCAGAATGACCTTCATATGGCTTCCGGAATCCGAGTTTCAGACCAAACCATAAGGAACAGATTAATGAAAGAGAATATTCGTCCAAAAAGGCCCCTTAAAAAACTACGCTTAACAAATGGGCATAAGGCAGCAAGACGTACGTATGCTGAAAACCATGGTGATTGGAACCTGAACCAGTGGGAGTCTGTGCTCTTCTCGGACGAATCCAGGTATCGTCTTACATGTTGTGGTGGTCGATTGAGGGTGTGGGGACGGCCAGGAGAAAGATTTTCTGCAGAGGCTGTAGAGGAAATTGATAGATTCGGAGGAGGTTCCATAATGGTGTGGGTCGGAGTTATGTACAACAATCGTACGGACCTTGTATTTGTTCCCCAGCGACTGAACGCTGTCCGGTATATCGAGCACGTTCTGGAAAAGCATGTAGTACCTGCTGCCATTGGAGTAGGCCCTGGATTTCTGTTTATGCAGGATAATGCCAGGGCACATTCTGCTGCTGTCACCAGGGATTTCCTGAGGAGGAATGAAATTGAGGTAATGGAGTGGCCAGCGGTCAACCCAGACCTCAACCCTATTGAACACTTGTGGGATCTTCTAGACAGGAAGGTCAGTAACCGACATCAAGCTCCACAAACTCTGCAGCAACTTGGAGATGCTCTGAAGGAGGAATGGGAGAATATCCCGCAAGAGGAAATCCAGAATATTATTGGGAGCATGCCACGAAGGTGCCGAAGTGTCATCGAATGTCGTGGAGGCCATACACGATACTAACTCTATATAACGAGTGTTTAACTTTGAAAAATAAGCACAAGATTCAATTGCTTACATAGCGGAATTATTTGAAAAGTTAATTGTCAGCGTTATTCATTTGTTTTTACTGACATGAGCAATAAATAAATAACCACAAATAATGTACTTTATTAATTTCATGTTTGTACCTTTATCCGATGAAAAAATATTTGCATATTTCATAGTGTTCCTCTAATTGTTTTGAGCAGTGTATATATATATATATACACACACACACACACGCAAAGATTAACCACAATGCAGTCTTCATATTGAAAGTATAAAATGTAAAAAATGAAAAGGAATGCAGAATTTGATTTTCCATCCATAGTAATTCTGCTCGAGGGCAGGTATTTCACTGCATGCTTTGCAGCTTTACTAGGGAACTATAGGTGTGGTAGCTTCCCGTTGCTTTCCACACCGTGAAGGATGATGATAGCCGGATGATTTTCGGGGACCGTTGGGCCCTAAGCTTCCTGGCATTTGTCTTATAGGTGAAGGAAAATCCCGAAAAAACCTCACCCAGGGGCCTGTCCCGACCGGGAATCTAACCCGAGCCCGCTGCGTGACAATGCAGCACGCTACCTTGAGATCACAGCGGTGGACAATTTGATTATGTATAATTATTACGTAAAGAGGCATTGAAGAAACTTGTTTTTTACTGTTGTGTATCGTACAGTTGTTAATGTAAAATGTCAAGGAATTCCAGTGAAACAAAATTCCATTAGGGATATTTGTAGAGGTACAGCTCAGGTTAGGCCATTTGTTCATCATCATTACGCTTTACTCTCAGTCCCACATCATGAAATCAGGTGGGGAAATATTTTAATGTGTATTTTCATTATAACAAGAAATATATGTAACCTATTTTTATCACACTGTTAATTCGTTTGTGTAAAGTTAGTCAAGGACGTCTGAATTAATTGCTTAAATTTTTCTGTAAAAGTTGCCACACCGGGTCAGATGCCACACCTTCTATAATACCTAACTCTGCCAATGCCAATTTTTTTTCACACGTGTCCCTGTATTCTATGTCGACGCGCATGTGTATGTGAGTGACGTTGGTCCTAAGATCAGTTTCATTGCATGTTTTTTCTGTAAAAATACTTGCTTCGAGCCTTGAAATTTTACTGTGCACTATGTTCAGTTAAATATTTAAACATAATTTATATACATTATTATTATTACTATTATTATTATTATTATTATTATTATTATTAGTATTAGTATTATTACTTACTTACTTATTTACTTACTTACTTACTTACTTACTTATTTACTTACTTACTTATTTACTTACTTACTTCTTATTTACTTACTTACTTATTTACTTACTTACTTCTTATTTACTTACTTACTTATTTACTTACTCATTTACTTACTTATTTACTTACTTACTTACTTACTTACTCATTTACTTACTTATTTACTTACTTACTTACTTACTCATTTAGTTACTTACTCATTTACTTACTTACTTACTTACTTACTTACTTACTTACTTACTTACTTACTTACTTACTTACTTACTTACTTACTTACTTACTTACTTAATACTTAATACAAGCTTTCCACTTTACAGCAGTTTGCCTTTGATTCCTGCTTTCCAGAGATTCCTATCTTCCCACTGTCCATCTACCATACCCCTTTTCATCATGGCATCATATATTCCCTCATACCATGCTCTTCTACTTCTCCCCCTCTTCCTTCTGCCTGGTACCATCCAATCCAACACCTGTTTTGGCCACTGGTCTTCCGACATCCGTTGTACATGTCCATACCACTGTAGAGCTCTCTTTGTTATTCTATCGATAACAGTTTCTTGTGCATCCATTTCTTGTGTGATATATGTATTTCGAATATGTTGTAGCCTGGGTATTCTCATACTTCTCCTGGTTCGACTCATACCTGCACGGTCGTCAACAATACGTTTCATTAAATTCTAGATCTTCGTCTTGGCGCAACGTGCAGGCTGGAGTCCCCCAGGGCAGTGTTCTCGGACCTCTTCTTTTGTCAATCTATATAAATGACTTACCATCTGTACTAAAGCACTGCCGTTATCACCTCTATGCTGATGATCTCCAAATTTACCTACATTCACCTCCTCATTCTCTCTATAACAGCTTGACGAAAATGAATGACGATCTCATATCCATCTTTAACTGGTCTTCAAGTATCGGTCTAAATCTAAATCCTAACAAGTCACAAGTAATTCTAATGGGGCAACAAAGACTACTTACAGCCTTTGACATATCTACACTTCCAAACATTACTATAAATAATATAATTATCCCTTATTCTTCTTCAGTAATAGATCTTGGACTACATCTAGACGCAAATTTAATCTGGCAAACACAAGTGAAACACATAATATGTAAAAAGACTTTCTCCGTCTTACATTATCTTAAACATTTAAAGAATTTTCTCCCAGTTTCGTTAAAACAAATCCTTGTGCAGAATCTTGTGTTACCACACTTCGATTATTGTGGCATTATATATAATGCCCAAACGATCCCCGAAATCATATGGCTATCATCATCATCATCATCATCATCCTTATCATTATCATCATCACCATTATCATCCTTCACCGGTGTGGAAAGCAACGGGAAGCTACCACACCTACAATTCCCTAGTAAAACTGCAAGAATTGCATGAAGGACCTGCCTTCGGGCAGAATTACTATGGATGGATAGGTCTTTTGATGATTTGCATGAATTTTGTCTTATCGTTATTCACTTCCTGACCTAATTGTCCAGCTGCTTGAGAGAGAGCATGAAAATCTTCCTTCACAGAATTTACCATTCGATTCATTATGCGATGTCATCGGCCTAGCTGAAGTCTGCACCAATTTATTATAAATAGTTCATTTAATATTAAGTTGGAATATCTTATTACTTTCTCTAGGGCTGTGTTCGGCAGGACAATACAAGCAATTTCCCTGCCTCAGAACTTCTATATTATGTTTCAAAATACTCTGATAAATAATTTTGAATTTTGACTTTATTCTCAACTTTCTTTACAGTTCCGTCATCCTGTTCAAGTTTCCAGGAATTCTAAATTCATACATAGCTTCAATAAGCGAGCTTCTTATAATATTATCATCTGCAGATTTGAACATTTTAATATTATTTTTCTAATTTTACACCCATGTAATTATATTGTATTTTTAATCAATTGATTTGGTGTTTATTTGATGAAAATCCATTGTTTATTTATTAAATAAAACTATCAACTTTTATTCAAATACCTAGGAACAATAATCACAAATAGGAATGAGATGAACAAAGAAATTAAACATAGGCTCAATTCTAGGAACAATAATCACAAATAGGAATGAGATGAACAAAGAAATTAAACATAGGCTCAATTCTAGGAACAATAATCACAAATAGGAATGAGATGAACAAAGAAATTAAACATAGGCTCAGTTCTAGGAACAATAATCACAAATAGGAATGAGATGAACAAAGAAATTAAACATAGGCTCAATTCTAGGAACAATAATCACAAATAGGAATGAGATGGACAAAGAAATTAAACATAGGCTCAATTCTAGGAGCAATAATCACAAATAGGAATGAGATGAACAAAGAAATTAAACATAGGCTCAATTCTAGGAACAATAATCACAAATAGGAATGAGATGAACAAAGAAACTAAACATAGGCTCAATTCTGGAAATGCGTGCTATTATGTATTACAGAGATTCTTGATGTCCCAACTCCTTTCCAAAACGTTAAACTGAAAATATATAAAACTATTATTCTACCAGTTATATTATATGGATACGAAACATGGACTCTTATTTTAAGGGAGCAAAGGAGATTACGAGTATTTGAGAATAAACTTCTTAGAAAAATATTTGGACCAAAGACAGGTGAATGGAGAATACTATGTAACAGTGAACATGGTCTTTATATGAAGCCAGATATAATAAGAACAGTTAAGTCTCGTAGACTGCGATGGGCAGGACATGTGGCACGAATGAGGAATGAAAGACGTGCATGGAAGCTTCTTGTAGGAAAACCAGAGGAAAAACGCTCAGTTGGTAGACCAAGAATGAGGTAAGAGAATAACATTAACTATGATTTGAGGGAAGTAGATTATACAGAGAATGATTGGAAAATATTATCTCAGGATAGGGATATATGGAGAGCTTAATGCGGCGCGGCCATGAACCTACGGGTTTGATAGTGCCAGTGAGTTAGTTAGTTAGTTAATCAGTGTTTTTTATTTGATTTATTTCTTTATATTTTTGTTATTGAAAATTATCATTGGGGTGCCGATTCCTGTGACATGAGATTTTTTATATGAAGCCATATAAGTAAAAACATGTATATAAACTTTTTGCGTGTTAGTGCGTTTTTTCGTACTTACAGGAATGGCGACCATGATTGAAAGTTCAACTTCCTACATTTCGGGGTTGCCAACCTAAATAACTGTACTGTAATAAAATAACTATACTGTAATATTACATATTACAAAACGCGTGCGGGAAGTAAAATCACTGCCCTCTATGTATACTACATACAATGTATATACAAAAGATATTCAAAGAGTAGTGTTATTATACATTATACGAAACAAATCACTGCATTTTAAATTAACTAAACTTTATTTTAAACAATACAAAACAATAAATAAGTACTTGCCGCCATTTTATCACTGAATTGATGCTACGGCCTCCTGTACTTTCAACTAATAAACATTGCCCACACTGTTAACGTTAGTCAGTAGTTTATAATGAACGCAAAATATTGCCAACAAAGATGTTATTATTTTACTATTATTTATTTTGAAAACACCATCGCGCAAAAAATAATGTACAACGCACGTTTGTGAAGTGTTTTACAGAATCTCGCAAATTAAAAACCTCGCTATCGCTCGGTTCTTAACATTTTCCTCGCTTCTGTACAAACCACTTCCCAACCTCGCATCGTAATATAAGTTACTATTTTATTAAACATTGAGTGGCTTTACTTTTGCCCTAAGTGTCATTCATTCAAGAGAGCAAATGACATAATTTCCAGCTTCCCAGTATTAGTTACCAACCAACCATATTTAAGATATTTGAAACATTTTCATGATTTCTCAGACGTGGTTGGATGATCCGGCGCTGTAAACGGATCCCAGTCTTCAAGTCCTACCAACTTCGAACTCACTTCCCATAATTTCTTGGTCACTTGCGAGCCACCTCCTTTTCTCCAAAACCAGCTTTTCCCGCATTCGCTGTAAAATATAAAATACAACAATATGCCCAAATAATAATAATAATAATAATAATAATAATAATAATAATAATAATAATAATAATAATAATAATAATAATGTTATATATAGATAATATAAGTAAGTAGCTTCCTAGATGATTATTTATAGAATGCTGTATATAGTTATGCAGTTAATATTTTCATTGTGTCGAACTTATGATATCAGCTAATTTGGATTTAAGTTATGATAGCGATTGACAGTCCCTGACATGACTCGGAAGTGAGTTCCATGCTCTAGTCATAGATATTGTGTAAGAGAGAGTGATGCAGAGAATAGGGATTTATGGAGAGTAAAACTTACAATGGTTGTTGAAAAACTATTGTATTGTAAAAAGTTCCTAATAAAAAAAGTGTATATATATAATATTGGAG
This sequence comes from Diploptera punctata, assembly GCA_030220185.1. Lineage (NCBI taxonomy): Eukaryota > Metazoa > Arthropoda > Insecta > Blattodea > Blaberidae > Diploptera > Diploptera punctata. Next base: position 2,183,435 of record JASPKZ010007173.1, read on the forward strand.
ACGTCAGTTATTACCGGAAAGATTTCTAAATTAAAATCGGGAAAGATTGGCATGTTACGAGTTATTGGTAAATCCAGAAAATTGGATAAACTTGGGTAAATTTCTGGACAAAACGCGGAAAATAAGAACAACACTCATTCATGAATAAATATATGTTATCAAAATGCAATACCATTAATTCTTAATAATTATATATAAATTAATTAGTGTATAATGCTATTGTGTTATAATTTAATTGTAATATTAATGTGTTTTCTTTATGTAATTGTAACGTTATTGTTTTTTAGTGTATAATGCTATTGTGTTATTATTTAATTGTAATATTATTGTGTTTTCTTTATGTAATTGTAATGTTATTGCTTTTTTTGTTGTTTATTTTGTCTTTACACTAGTACCAATTATTACTTTATTGTAACGGACTGTCAACAGCACGTACGGCTTACTGCCCGTGCGACCCATATTTGTAAATAATATTGTAAATTCTTACTTTTTGTCTAATAAAGTCCTACTATATATATATATATATATATATATATATATATAGAGAGAGAGAGAGAGAGAGAGAGAGAGAGAGAGAGAGAGGTGTTTCAATGCTCTAATGGCTGTAATGCTCCTCTTTTCGGAAGCAAACTCACATAGGAATCATTTAATAAAATTGAGGAAACTAAGGATCACACACTTTCTTGACCACTCAGTTGCATATGTTAATACAATTACTTACTTACTTATTTACTTACTTACTTACTTACTTACTTACTTACTTACTCATTTACTTACTTACTTACTTACTTACTTACTTACTTACTTACTTACTTACTTACTTACTTACTTACTTACTTACTTACTTAATACTTAATACAAGCTTTCCACTTTACAGCAGTTTGCCTTTGATTCCTGCTTTAGTACCAATTATTACTTTATTGTAACGGACTGTCAACAGCACGTACGGCTTACTGCCCGTGCGACCCATATTTGTAAATAATATTGTAAATTCTTACTTTTTGTCTAATAAAGTCCTACTATATATATATATATATATATATATATATATATATAGAGAGAGAGAGAGAGAGAGAGAGAGAGAGGTGTTTGAATGCTCTAATGGCTGTAATGCTCCTCTTTTCGGAAGCAAACTCACATAGGAATCATTTAATAAAATTGAGGAAACTAAGGATCACACACTTTCTTGACCACTCAGTTGCATATGTTAATACAATTTTCGGTTACTTAAGGAATGAGGAATTAGAGGTAGCTTTGTAACGAGGAACTCCGTTTTTTTTTGGGGGGGGAGTTTCCCCTGTTACCATATCATTTATTTTCTTTAGATTTTAGATTTAAATTGGGAAACGAAAAGGAATAACAAAGCTTTATCGAAGAATACACTTATTTTGGATCAAAATATCTAAGAAAGGAAATCATGAAAATGACATTAACCTTTAAATTGGCAAAAGTATTAATTTTTCGTGTCGGTTATTTAAAGGTGATGGACCGCAGAGAAAACAAATGTAACCGTTAGTTATTGCTCTGTATTGTGTAATCCAATAAAAATGTAAGTAGTTTTAATCACTTGTTTTTTTTTTTTTGCAAATGCCCCAGGTTGTCTTTCGACATTCCTGGTGTTCTCTCCTGGCATGGCGTACTTGTAACCCACTTCTGAGGTTGGGGCGTCTGGAAGGCGGGGCTACGTTGCCTCGATGATATGACGGGTGATGATGATGATTCTGGTGCGCCAGGAGAGTCCATAATCCTAAACTTAATCTAAGATGAATATGAATGATGGTGATTGCTATGGTCACATGATTTCAGGGACCGTTTGGGCCTTAAAGTTTTCTTGACATTTGTCTTACAGGTGAGGGAAAACCGCGATAAAAACCTCACCCAGAAAAACTGTCCCGACCGGGGATCGAACCCGGGACCGCTGCGTGACAAGGCAGCTCGCTACAGCGGTGGATTTATTAAAAATATTAAACAAGTTAAATCAACGCATCTGGTAGGATACATTGCCAACTTGAGGATTCGTTTTAAAAACTGTTAAATATAGAACAACAATTAAGTTATCTAGGTAGGAAATAACACCATGAGGTTTATTTTAATATTGTTTAGTTGTTTCTTGACTCACCTCATACTTCTTAACTCCCACGCAGACTCGAGTTTCTTCACTTCGTTTGTGACATTCTCAATGCTGTATTACGTTCAGACCTGATGTCCAACGGCCTCCTCTCCTGCAGACTGACCTCCGCTCCATCAGTTGTGAACGTAATACAGCATTGAGAATGTCACAAATGAAGTGAAGAAACTCGAGTCTGCATGGGAGTTAAGAAGTATGAGGTGAGTGAAGAAACAACTAAACAATTGTGGCAAGAAGTAATAGACTCTTAAGTACTAAAACATACCATTAATAGTAATAACTGGAAGGCGCACAGACGTGCACATGAGTCTATTACCAACATATGAACCCCAAACGAATGGTACGTACCCCTCTAAGCTATAATGAATAACATGTACATTCGGAGTGGGGATGGCGACTTTATGGGAGGAGTCATCGCCCTTATAAGGCGAGGACACGTGTGAAAACTCTCTTACGCTCATACGGTCTACAAGAAACAAGTCCTACAACAACCGTTCGCAAAAGTGATATTAAAAACACATGGGCTTAAGTAAAATCATCAACTCCACTCCGAATTAGTGAGGTATAAAACATTGTAAGTCTATAATTGTACATGCAAAACTATCCAATAAACTGAAATAGTAAGTGTATAATATAAGCATCCCGGAGTGATCATATTCTACCCTGAGCGAACCGGCACACAATATAGAACAATATCTGGATTAAACAGTATTTTATATGATATATCACAATAAGTATAAAAACGAACATTTATAACGCAGTTGTCAAGTTACCTGCTTGTCGCGAGACAATACATAACGCAGTTGTCAAGTTACCTGCTTGTCGCGAGACAATACATAACGCAGTTGTCAAGTTACCTGCTTGTCGCGAGACAATACATAACGCAGTTGTCAAGTTACCTGCTTGTCGCGAGACAATACATAACGCAGTTGTCAAGTTACCTGCTTGTCGCGAGACAATACATAACGCAGTTGTCAAGTTACCTGCTTGTCGCGAGACAATACATAACGCAGTTGTCAAGTTACCTGCTTGTCGCGAGACAATACATAACGCAGTTGTCAAGTTACCTGCTTGTCGCGAGACAATACATAACGCAGTTGTCAAGTTACCTGCTTGTCGCGAGACAATACATAACGCAGTTGTCAAGTTACCTGCTTGTCGCGAGACAATACATAACGCAGTTGTCAAGTTACCTGCTTGTCGCGAGACAATACATAACGCAGTTGTCAAGTTACCTGCTTGTCGCGAGACAATACATAACGCAGTTGTCAAGTTACCTGCTTGTCGCGAGACAATACATAAATATTTGCTCATGTATATACGTAAGGGAGAAGTTCATACTGTGAATTGAAACTAAGTCCGAAACGAAGATAGATTTTTACAAGAAACAAAATTCTGAGAAATTTAACAACTCAAATGAACACGGAAGAAAGAAATTGCACGATAAAAGTTCTTTATTTCTTAGTGGTAAAGTGATCCCACTACAGGCCTCAGGAGGCCCTTGGGGTTAAGGCTCCCACTTCTTCTGGACAATCTGCATTTGATATCAGCCGGTTTGACAGCCCTGCGTCACGGCCGCCTTTACACCCAGAACAAGCGTCTGATACTCATTTCCGTTAGAGGCTGAGCCAACCCCAGAGCCATAATGCCGCCAGAAGGTTTGGGTCAGTTTAAAAATCCTGACCCTACTGGGACTCGGACTCTCAACCTTCCGGCTTGTAGCGCAGTGTCTTAACCACTACGCTACGGCGTGCCCACAAGTGTGAAAATCAACTTTTATAAGATTCATGATGTGTTCCGTTGAGGTATTATTCAAAATTAAAATATAAAATTATGGTTTATTCAGCTGAAAGGTCCGTCTCCTCAACTTAATTAGTTATTTAACTGTAGCGCTTTGGGGACTTGTCTCATCATCGGCAGGATTCAAAACTGGTGTTTCACTGAAGATCTGGTAGAGGGGGTTACATGTATTGGGTTCGTTTTCGTTTATCAGATTGCTTTCGAAAGCAGCTCACAACAACGACAATCTGATAAACGAAAACGAACCCAATACATGTAACCCCCTCTACCAGATCTTCAGTGAAACACCAGTTTTGAATCCTGCCGATGATGGGACAAGTCCCGAAAGCGCTACAGTTAAATAACTAATTAAGTTGAGGAGACGGACCTTTCAGGTGAATATTCCATAATTTTATATTTTAATTAAGTGTGAAAATGTGACCAATTAATTGCTATAATAAGCTCTATCACATATAAATTGACAAATATGCTTAAATATGACTTAATAAAGTGCTGTAATTCAATTGGGTTTTTAATAAAAAGCATGTATGTATATTAAAGAAACATATCACTCTTATTAAAAAAATATAAGCTACCGTGTGGCCCGAAAGTTAGTTGACAAATGGAAGTTTTCTCAATAACAAGAATGTGCTATTTTAGGTATATTTTTTTGATTCTGGAAACATTGGTAAGAATGAAAAAATAAAATAAAAAGGGACTAATTATTACAACAATGAATAATAATAATAATGGACTTGTGTTTATCTTTCTGACAAATGTACTGTATCAGATAGCAACTCTCAAAGATACCCTTTCAAATGTGAGTGCTGAATTTCGTGATCGAATGAGACATTGTCTCCAGGTGGATGGACGTCACTTTGAACATCTGCGTTAGCTCTGAAATGAAACCCATGAACATGAAAATTCAATCAGTGTGGTTAGTTTTAACATTTTAACATCAGCCAAACTTCTCCCATTTGTCAACCGACTTTTGGGCCACGCGGTATATTACAACAATCAGTTTGTCTTTCTTCATCTTACCTCATATTCGTTGTTTTCTAGTAGGACATGTTTCAGAGGATATTGAGATAAGATGAAGAAAAACTCAACTTCTTTATTACATAGCATCTCTAATCATTTTATACACACTGTAGTTTGGATATAAATTTGGTTGAGAAATTAGAAAGTTTTGAGAAAGTGATTGCAGTAACAGAGTATGTTTACCTGTAATATAATCCGGATTCCTTCCCTACGTTTTCATCCGATGCACAATATATGGTTGTCTGTGCTCCTTGCTTCGGTGTCTTAAAGAAATATTCCAATATGCCCTTGAAGATGCTCACTGCAGAGGAACTTTCTAAATGTCGCCCTAATTCCGTGTGGACAATTCCAGGATGTACAGCGTATGTCGTAACTCCTGTACCTGAATTCATAACAATGCATTAATAAAACGTTCCGCGCCGTAACCCAGCGGTTTAAGACATAGTGTATTGATGCAGAGCTACGGGACTTGCGTTGGTTCGAACTCCAATGGTGGAAGACATTTTCTTATGGAATTTTGGTCAGTAAGAGACCGGTGGCCACCAAGAATCGTGAGTAATTTGGGTAGCTACAATAAGTATCGGCTCCTAATTATAACAGCTGAGGAATCCGACATGTATCCATATACTGGTTGAATGATCATCAACATTTATGGTTAACACAAGTGGATGTGAGGCCAGCAGCAGGCAGGTAGGCGAAGGGTCTTCTACCCCTTTCGTGCCATGATATGTTTTTCTCACTACAGGTCTTAGGAGACCCTTAGGGTAGTAGGAGATTAAATCTCCCACTATTCTAGACAATGAACACTTGATGTCAGCCGGGTTGTCAACCCTGAGTAAAGGCCGCCTCTACCCCCAGAACAAGCGTCTTCTACTCATTTCCAATAGAGGCTGAGTCGACCCCAGGGTCATACTAGTATCCATCCATAGCAATTCTGCCCGAAGGCAGGTCCTACACTGCAATCATAGCATTTTCATGCTATGCTTGCAGCTTTACTAGGGTATTGTAGGTGTGGTAGCTTCCCGTTGCTTTCCGCGCCTGTGAAGGATGATGATGATGATAATTATAAGGATGATGATGATGGCCACATGATTTCGGGGATCGTTTGGGCCCTAAAGTTTTCCTGACATTTGTCTTACAGGTGAAGAAAAACCCCGATAAAAATCTCACTCAGAAAAACTGCCCCGACCGGGGATCGAACCCGGCCCCGCTGCGTGACAAGGTAGCACTCTACGTCGAGACCACAGCGGTGGACCATATTAGTATAAAACTTATAAAATAGTTTAGAGATGTTTCACCCCCTTAACTACAGCATTTCTGAAAAATGTAGCTGGCTGCAAACTTCTAGATAAAAGAAGTGAAGATATTAGAAATGAGCTAAATATTTTTAAACTTACAGATATTAAAAGACTCTACAAAATATTGGAAAGAACATGTTAGAAGAATGAAAGTTGAAATCATACAAAAAATTATACTTAGTTACAAACCAAAAGGAGACAGGAATGTTGGTAGACCGAAAAAGAGATGGATTCAACTTTTTGAATGAGAAACTATGAGACCGGAACAAGCCACATGATTGTTGATGACTATTTAACTCATGCCGCAAATGGGAGTCAATGACCATTCACATTTCAATGATTTTTTCTTTACAACCAATCACAGTCGTGTTTCGCCTAAAATTTACCAAACTAAAGTTTATCATAATAACGAAAGCACCTCCTTTTTAACATTCTGAATAGGTCATAGCATTATTTTGCAGTGACTGACTCTCCAAGGAATATGGCTACCGGATTGTATATATAGTGCATGAATGTCAACACATACCGCATGCGGGAGTTAATATAAAAACATTTGTAGCAATTGATTATACCACCAAAAAAGAAACCACTGTTTGCACTTTCTTAAATGTATTTTTTCCCAGATAATAACATTCAAGAAAAATATAATTGTCATAGGACATCAGAAATGAATTAATATACAGTTTGATGTGTTTCATTTTTTCTCCACTAGAGTGCATTCTTACAATATTGCGTTCCTTTAGCAATAAATACTATGATCTGGTTGCAGTGATGAACAAAAGAAGCAGATGAAGCGTACCAATCGTTTCTCATTAGTTTTCAAATATCGCCGTTTACATTAAATATAAAAATATTTTAAAATAACTGTTGTTAAATAATGATTTGTGAGCAAACAGCTTAATTTTATTCGTTAAATAGTCCTAACAAATGCCACTCTTGATTTCCAAATTCTTATAAGTAATGCCACGAGTGATTTCCAAATTATCGATAAATTCGCGACTCACGAAGTGAGGAGTGAATTTATCTAGAGAATTTGGAAATCAAGAGTGGCATTTGTTAGGACTATTTAACGAACAAAATTAAGCTGTTTACTCACAAATCATTATTTAACTATAGTTATTTTAAAATATTTATATATTTAATGTAAACGGCGATGTTTGAAAACAAATGAGAAACGATAGGTACGCTTCATCTGCTTCTTTTGTTTATCACTGCAACCAGATCATACTATTTATTGCCAAAGGAACGCAATATTGTAAGAATGCTCTCTAGTGGAGAAAAAATGAAACACATCAAACTGTATATTAATTCATTTCTGATGTCGTATGATGTAAATATGACAATTATATTTTTCTGGATTATTACCTGGGAAAAAATACATTTAAGAAAGTGCAAACAGTGGTTTCTTTTTTTGGTGGTATAATCAATTGCTACAAATGTTTTTATATTAACTCCTGCAAGCGCTATGTGTTGACATCTATGCACTATATATACAATCTGGTAGCCGTATTTCTTACAGGCTCAGTCACTGTAAAATAATGGTCAGACCTGTTCAGAATATTAAAAAGGAGGAGCTTTCTTTAATATGGTAAATATAACACTGATAAATATTTCGTGAAACACGACTGTGATTGGTTGTAAAACAGAAATCATTGAAACGTGATTGGTCATTGACTCCCATTTGGGGCATGAGTTAAATAGTCATAAGTAATGCCACGAGTGATTTCCAAATTATCGATCAATTCACGACTCACGAAGTGAGGAGTTGACTCCTCACTTCGTGAGTCGTGAATTTATCGATAATTTGGAAACCAAGAGTGCCATTTATTAGGACTATTTAACGAATAAAATTAAGCTGTTTACTCACAAATCATTGTTTAACTATAGTTATTTTAACATATTTATATATTTAATGTAAACGGCGATGTTTGAAAACAAATGAGAAATGTGAGGTTATGTCCATTCACTGCAGCTTGATCATATTATTTATTGCCAAATAAGATCGCAATATTGTAAGAGTGCACCCAAGTGAAGAAATAATGAAACACATCAAACCATATATCAAAATCAACATTACGGGTTATTCATTTATTTTTTTTAGTAAACAACTCAGTAAAATCAAGGAATTTTTTCATTATTTGCTATATTTAATGTATTTGTTGGAGAAAAATAATGCTTTGACCTCTTCAGAACATTAAAAAGGAAGAGCTTCCTTTATCACAAAAGCAGGAGCTGATAAAGAGAAATCGATAAAGAGCTAGGTGAAACACGACTGTCATTGGTTGTAAAACAACATTCATTGAAACGTGATTGGTCATTGACTAGCATTTGTCGCACGAGTTAAATAGTCTACATAAATGCACTCCTCACTTCGTGAGTCGTGAATTTATCGATAATTTGGAAATCACTCGTGGCATTACTTATGATAATGATGAACTACAACATTAAGCAACTCTCTAATTAGTCATAAATTTTATAATTTATACATTATACCTATTTTATTGTTTTTTTATGTTACTATTAGTGAAGGGCAGGCGTGTGCTGCTACTCCTAAATAATTGAAATATGTGTTTTTATTTTTAGTTGAGTAAGTTAAAAGAAAATTACGAGTTAATTAAATTTTATGGTATACGTTGAACGATCCAAACATGGTAGTTGTTAAATTTTGCTCAGAGCCTTGAGGCTCTTTTACGGACCTCAAAATCTTCAGACTCGGCATCCACCAGTTTAAATTCCCTCTCGGAGAATTTGTCCCTTGGATTTTTCCTTCTTAAAAATTAATCGACCCCAGCCCGGTTTGAACTCATGACCCTTGGGGCCAGAGGCAAGGAACGTATCCCTAGACCACCAAGGCCGTCTTAGCTGATAAAGGGCATCGTAAAATAAAATTGGGACCTACTAACTTTTTTAATTTTTTCCATCTCTAATAAATATGGAATTTCAATTGATTTGAGATTAATTACACTGGTCAACATGATTTTGTCTCATGAGTACCAATAGTTGTACTTAATGCAGTTTTTATCGTGTTTTCAAATATGTATTCGGAATTTCTCCATCGCCCACAGTTTTTTATTTCAATTTCAATTAATGGATTTAAATAATTATGTTTTAATAAAAGTATTTCGTCCATTTGTCCATTGTAAAATAAATCCAAATGAGCTAACTCAGGAGATTTCAGCTATGGAAAAGAGATATCAAGGCAAATGGAATCCTAATATGGTGGCCGATTATTGTTGGACCATCAAGAGGGATGCTCCACAGGCGAAATATAGCAGGAAATCGTCATGTCTTACTTTCTAGGTGAGTCCGAATGTTCGAATATTGTGTAGTTACGAATGTAGAAAATATTAAAGTGTTTGAAAATATTAACGCGGGAATTGGATAAATCGCCCTTGGATATAGTCGCTTTACAGGAAGTTAGGTGGCCAGGAGAAGGTAGTCAGGAATCAGGAAGCTTTGCGTTATACTACGGGGGTGCAGAAAGACCTGCATTTGGAACGGGTTTTTTAGTCAGAAGGAGGATCCTATCCGCTATCCGAGATATTAAGTTTGTTAGTGATAGGATATCATACATAATTCTAAAGGGTAAACGACATGATTTTATAATTGTAAATGTACATGCGCCCACAGAAGATAAAGATGACAAGATCAAGGATGAGTTCTATGAAGAATTAGAATGCTTATTTGATAGCCTTTCACGATATCATATGAAAATTGTCTTAGGAGATTTTAATGCAAAAGTGGGCGGGGAAGATATATTCAAACCAACAATAGGCAAATTCAGTCTTCATGAAGATAGTAACGACAATGGCGTTAGATTAGTCACATTTGCCACATCGAAGAATCTCATTGTTAAGAGCACAACATTTCAGCATAAGGATATTCATAAATACACCTGGACGTCCCCAGATGGAGAAACTTGGAACCAGATAGATCATGTATTAGTGGATAACGCTGGCACAGTAGCATCATTGATGTTAGATCAGTTAGAGGGACAGACTGCAATTCGGATCATCATCTGGTCAGAGTGAAAATCAGACAACGGCTATCGCTTATGAGAGGAACGAACGCTAATGATGATTCTGTAAAATATGAATTAAAAAACTTGAAAAATAGATGAAATGCGACAAGAATACCAAATCAAAATTGCTAATAGATTTGAAGTACTGGAATCTTCAGATGACAATGTGGCAAACGAAGAAGAAACTGATATAAATAAAGAATGGGAGGCTATAAGAGATACTATTAAATTGTCAGCATCAGAAAGCATTGGTTGTTTAAAAAAGAGGCAAAACAAGAAATGGTTTGATGAGGAATGTGTCGACATTGTAAAGAAAAGAAAGCTAAACAAAAATGAAATGGTTACACGAGCCAAATGAGGTAAATTTAGAGCAATTGGGTAGTGTTAGACGGGAAACCACCAAGTTACTAAAGAGTAAAAAGAGGGAATATTTGAGAGAGAAGATTAATGATCTTGAAATGAATGCAAAAAATAGGAACATTAGAGAATTATATCAGGGAATTAGTATAGAGAAGAAAGGGTTTCAGGCTAGAACAAACATAATTCGGAATGAAAAATGGGGATATGATTGCAGATTCTAGGAGTATATTAAATAGATGGAAAGGTTACTTTAATCAGCTATTAAATGTACATACAGAACAGGACATTGAGGAGGATAATTTACAGACAGCAGAAATGCTAGACGCAGAGCCAAGTGCATTAGAGGTTGAAATGGCGATTGAAAAATTGAAGATGTATAAAGCATCAGGTTCAGATGAGATCCCAGCAGAACTGATAAAATCAGGGGGAGAAAAATTGATGGACAAGATACGCTGGTTGCTTAGTAAGATTTGGGAAAAAGAAGCTCTTCCAGATGAATGGAAGGAATCAATTATCATACCAATTTATAAGAAAGGAGATAAAACAGATTGCAACAACTACAGGGGCATCTCATTACTTTCAACTTCGTACAAAATTCTAACAAATATATTAGTAAGCAGACTTACTCCCTATATTGATGACATTCTAGGAGATCATCAATGTGCATTTAGAAGAAACAGGTCTACAACAGATCAGATTTTCAGTTTAAGACAGATTTTAGAGAAGAAATGGGAATATAATGGTACTGTACATCAACTATATGTAGACTTCAAAAAAGCATATGATTCAATTAAGAGGGAGAAGTTATATAGTATCCTGCTGGAGTTCGGAATTCCTAAAAAGTTAGTTAGACTTATACGAATGTGTCTAAATGGCTCAAAGAGTAGGGTGCGTGTAGGCAAACAGTTTTCAGACACTTTTGAAATCCAGAATGGGTTGAAGCAAGGAGATGCACTATCTCCTTTACTATTTAATTTTGTACTAGAGCATGCCATTAAATCTTTAGAGAATGAGGAAGGCTTACAACTGAATGGTATTAATAAGCTGTTAGTTTATGCTGATGATGTAGTACTACTCTGGCCGATAGCGAGGAGATACTAAAGGCCAACACGCACACACTATTGAGTAACACTAAGAAATTAGGACTGGAAATAAATATCAGTAAAACTAAATATATGGTCACACGTAGAAATTCAGTATATAATGGAAGTGGACAGCTAATGACAAATGAGGGAAATTTTGAGGAATTGGCTGAATTCAAATACCTAGGAACAATAATCACAAATAGGAATGAGATGCAAAAAGAAATTAAACATAGGCTCAATTCTGGAAATGCATGCTATTATGCATTGCAGAGACTTTTGATGTCCCAACTCCTTTCAAAAAAACGTTAAGCTGAAAATATATAAAACTATTATTCTACCAGTTATATTATATGGATGCGAAACCTGGACTCTTACTTTAAGGGAGGAAAAGGAGATTACGAGTATTTGAGAATAAAGTTCTTAGGAAAATTTTTGGATCAAAGAGAGATGAACAGACAGGTTAATGGAGAAGAAGACTACATAACAATGAACTACATGGTCTTTATAGGAAGCCAGATATAATAAGAACAGTTAAGTCTCGTAGACTGCGATGGGCAGGACATGTTGCGCGTATGGGGAATGAAAGACGTGCATGGAAACTTCTTGTAGGAAAGCCAGAGGGAAAACGCCCAGTTGGTAGACCAAGAATGAGGTGGGAGAACAACATTAACTATGATTTGAGGGAAGTAGATTATACAGGGAATGATTGGAAAGCATTAGCTCAGGATAGGGATGTATGGAGAGCTTATGTCCGCGCGGCCATGAACCTTCGGGTTCGATAGTGCCAGTGAGTTAGTTAGTTAGTTAGTTAGTTGAAATTATAAATTCCTGTCTCTTTGAAACCTTGCGTGATGGAGAAAAACCGATATCATATTTGAATTCAGGAGAAAAAATACTATCAGAATCACATATTTTTCTTTCTGAGACAAAAAAAAAGTTTCTTTTTTGTTGCTTAGTGTTATAAAAGCTTATTTTTGTAGATAAATGTGAAATAAATTATTTTTATAATCTCTGATGTAGGCTATAATCCTTTGAAATACCTGAACGAATATAATTTAAATCGGAAATCAAAATTAACTTTCTAACGAAATTTCAGCGATTAGTGTTCACTCTGTAAACTTAATGTTATATACATGTATTATATCGTTATTGCCAACTTACCTTTCAGTCTTTCCGCTAATTCGTAGGTAAACATTACATTAGCTAATTTACTTCGCGCATACGCTAATGAAGGACTGTATGATTTTTCCCAATTCAAGTCTTCGAAATCCACATTTCCAACTGAAAAAATTGAAATAAATAAAATACAGTGGTAGGCTTGCATTGAATTCATATAATCGTGCGAAATCTGCGAAATATAATAATTTATCAAATATATTAAATATATTTACTTTTTAATCAATTATTTATAAATTGAATTATAAATCATGTACAGTAACAATAATAATATCATGAGATACAATAATAATAATAATAATAATAATAATAATAATAATAATAATAATAAGTAAAAGTGATCCCACAACAGGCCTCGGGAGGCCCTTGGGGTAGTAGGAGGTTAAGGCTCCCATTTTATCTAGACAATCGGCACTTTATGTCAGCCGGGTTGTCAGCCCTGCGTGACGGCCGCGCTTTACCCCAGAACAAGCGTCTGGTACTCATTTCCGTTTGAGGCTGAGTCGACCCCAGGGCCATAGTGCCGCCAGAGGGTTTGGGTCAGTTTAAAAATCCTGACCCCAACGGGACTTGAACCCTCGACCTTCCGGCTTGTAGCTCAGTGCCTTAACCACTACGCTACGGCGTGCCCCCATAATAATAATAATGATAATAATAATAATAATAATAATAATAATAATAATAATAATAATAATAATTTATTTTATTTAGCAGGTTTTACAACATCTTCCTGCGGCTAATTAATCTACTGTCATTCTCCTCCGCAGCTCACAGTATCGCTGTCACAACACAATTGACTACTCTGGACCTTCTCAACAGATTATATAGGCGGGGGCGAAAATTTCTCGGTCTCTAATCAAGACTTTTCCACTACAATAAAATGGAAAAAAATGTGTAACTAACTAACTCACTGGTTCTATCGAACTCGTAGGTTCATGGCCGCGCGGACATAAGCTCTCCATACATCCCTATCCTGAGCTAATGTTTTCCAATCATCCCCTGTATAATCTACTTCTCTCAAATCATGGATAATGTTATTCCCTCATCTCATTCTTGGTCTACCAACTGGGCGTTTTCCCTCTGGTTTTTCTACCAGAAGCTTCCATGTACCTCTTCATCCCCCATACGTGCCACATGTCCTGCCCATTGCAGCCTACGAGACCTAATTGTTTATTATATCTGGCTTCCTATACATATTGAGCCTTTGGCATAGATTCCCTGAAGTAGTCCCCGCCCGGAGAACCGGATGGGGGACTATTTTACCTCTGGAGAATTTTACCCCAGTGGAACCCATGTCCGCGTTTCTTGTGTTTTTACAGTGAAAGATCGTCACTCTTTCGACCAAGGTACTTTTTTCGTTTGGCTTATCGCCTTCGACCTGTCCGGCATGGGTAACCCTATCGGCAGCAATGCTACCGCCGGCATAGCTCTCGGATCATTTAAGCACGCAAGCCACTCCACACGATAAGGTAAATATGTCATGAAAAATGTTGTTCTTAAATAAATTAATTCAATAAATACAGTAAAACCTGTCTATGAAGGAACATGACAGTTCCTTAAATATATTTCCGTCTTGGCAATTTTCCTTCTTATAAAGGGTTCCCAAATTACAAGTTTGAATTTTCTCATGCAATGTAAGGGTTTTACATGTACGCTTTAAACACACAACGTATTGAACTGAAATACAAACAAAATAGTGTATGTAACACAGCTCAGTTTGTTTGCAACAAAACAACTCTATTACACAAAAACGAGAAGGAACTCAACTACAGAAGGACTGAAGAGTTTCCCGACTCCCTCGCAGGTTACGTACGCAGGCAAGGAAAAGCGAGGGATTCCCCGCTGTCACACGTAAGCAAGGGTATCCCCGCAATATAATGGCAATACAAGAAGGTAAAACGATATATTGCAGTAGCGTCATATGCAGAATTTTCACGTGTGGTCATTAATACTGTAATTAGAACGTGCTTAAGAATAATTTTCCGTCTTACTGAGGTAAAAATTAACTGTTGGTACTTTAAAACCCTTTCCGTTTCCGCGTTATGAAGGTTTACGGCTTATACAGAACGATTTTTCATATAAAATCGTACCGTTCTGGAGATTTTTTTCCGTCTCTACAGGTTTCCTTCTTATAAAGGTTCCGGCTAAGACAGGTTTCACTGTAATATTAATGTTAGGGAGGTCGACAAACGCCTGCCTCAATAGCCGGCCTAGTTTTAAGAGTTTGAGACACCCTATGGTTGAGAAGTTCAGCTTGGAGATTGTACTTACACCAGTGCATGTGCGAAGACACATTAACGATGCGCGCTGGTGTACTGCGCAGAATTCTCGGCATGAGTAGCGAAGTTAGGAGAAAATGACCCAAATGGTTTACACCAAATTGCATCTCAAATCCATCTTGAGTGTTCGATTTGGGACAAGCCATCACACCTGGAGAATACAACATTACATTATTGCGCATGCGCTTTGTGAAATATTTTTAAATTCTAAATTAAGTACTCGTAATATATATCTGAAACATATACAGTATAATTGGATGGATGAATGGGTGACATACACGAATGGGTGAGTGGGTGGATGAATGAATGAATTGAGATGCGGTTGGATAGATGTGTATGAGTGAATGATTGGATGAATGGATGGTTGGATACATAAAACAAATATATTTCAGGTAAATATGTAAATAGATATACTTTTTTTTTAATTTTGTATAATTGGATAAGGTAGATAGGCAATTTTTTAAAGTAATTTTGAACCACCATTGAGAGTGTGTAAAAGGTTAAACATATAAAAATTTGTACCTGATATATCTGTCTGCTAAATAATATGAAACTTCAATTAAAAAAAACTTCGTTGTTCTTTCGGAATATGTTCCATCTTCAGACGTTGAATACCTTTTAACAACTGATTATGGAACATGTTCTGAAAGCCCTACGAAGGTTTTTTAGCTGGATTTCCACATTGTTCAAGAATTTTATAATTTTAATAACTTATAAGGTAAATAGATAGAATTCTTGTAGGAAAACCAGAGGGAAAACGCCCAGTTGGTAGACCAAGAATGGGGTGGGAAATTAACATTAACAATGATTTGAAGGAAGTAGATTATACAGTGGATGATTGGAAAACATTAGCTCAGGATAGGGATGTATGAAGAGCTTTGTCCGCGCGGCCATGAACCTACGGGTTCGATAGTGCCAGTGAGTTAGTTAGACAGGTAATTAGGTAGGTCTGTAGTTGTGTATATACAGGTACAGTCGGTTACTCACGAGAAGACTATCGGCTGGAATGTTAACCGGTTTTTACAAACATCATCATCCGCGGGCCCTCCCTCTCTTCTACTGGAATTACTATCCATGATAACTAGAGACCGGATGTTAGGGAAAATGCTTATAGTTATTTATTATAGATATTGTAAAAGTGACTTCATGTAAGTTCATACCAACGACCCTAGAGTTGTTTTCCATGATGTTCATTTTGCCTATTTCAGCTTATAATGCCTATAAATGCCTATTGCACTCCCGTTAAGCGAAATAGCCCTAGGCTATGTTCCATTGTATTATGCTCTGGCTCTAAGGCCGGTATTCAGAAACCAATCTTTACGCAAAGAGCGACTCTTTCCCCTTTCTATGACGTAGAGAGTATTCATAAAACCGGTTTTATGAATACTTTCTACGTCATTGAGAGAGGGAAAGAGTCACTCTTTGGGTAGATATGGTTTCATGAATTCCGCCCTAAGTGACTGGCATTATTATTTTTGATATTGGTAATACTGAATTCAGTCTGAAATCCTCATTCACATACAGATGCTTCAAAGACAAAGTGATTCGACAAGTGTATATGGCTTTTTTTTTTTAGCTTTAGAACAGCTTTTTACGGTGCCTAAAGAGTGGTCAACAGTAAAAGAAAAACTGACCAATTTTGTGAAAGAATTTGCTGCTGAAATATTCTCAAGTGACGGTTTAATATTGTTATGCAAAGTGTCACATTTTGCAGCACATATACTCTGCAAATTATAAATCTGCTGTTTATAAAAAGACAAAACAATTCCAAAAGGATCTTCCTATGCTGTTAATAACGTATATTTATATTCTTAATGTAAGACTAAAAATTTGCGTTGTAGTCCATTTTTGTAAGAGATTATTTTGATTCTTTTAGTGCCTATATTAATGGTTTTAGTGCCTATTTGCCTGCCTATTTTGATTTCTTTAAGTGCCTAACATCCGGACTCTAATGATAACTTTGAACCGAAAGTACCTTTTTGCGGTTCAGTTATTCATCTTTGTGCTCCTCCAGAACATTTATGAAGCCTGCCAATGTCCCTTGTTCCGTGTGGCTACCCCTTCCCTTTTACCCTTTCCTCCGCGCATCTTTATAGCGCACATCCCCTCTACTCGCGAACCTTTTATATGCTTGGTAATCTCAACGAACCTTATCATTCGATCGGCCTAGCAAGTGGCGTTAGGTTGTGTAGAAGTGGATTCAGTATCCGAATCCAGCTTAAGTACACCATGCATCGGCGAAGTTAACATGGTGATTTATAAGATAAACAAGTGGATTGTGACCGAGTAATGGTCGGATTTGAGTTAGTCCAATCAAGCATGGAAAAAGGAATTCCAATGGAGTTTGGACATGTATGAGTGTGACAGTTTGTATAGTATGTTATTTATTTAGTTATACTTTGTTATTATCTATGTCTGATCGATTGATCGAAGATCAATCTTTTGTTATTCATTTATTACTTTATTTTTACAATCAACACTTGTTTTTTCATTAAAAGCTTAACTTTTATATTACGCCCCTTGTTGTTATTTAAGAGTAATCATTGTTCTCTATCCTGTAACGAAGTTATTTCATTTTATGCAATTTATAATCAGTATTTATATTTATATGCACGTTCAACTGGAAAAGAAAGATGAATTGTTAGCCGCTTTCTATGGGCCCGAGGCAGGCTGTTTTCTCATTAATAACTTCTTTAGATATCAGGAACACGTTACTAAGTACAGCATAGTCATAACCCAACGATCCCGGAAGGTAGCAGTAGCAGTGAAGGTGTGTTCATTCGCCACAAATTGTTAAGCACAGAGTGGAGGTATTACACGCCACAATTGGTTTATCAGAGGCGTGGTTTTGGGTTTTGGGTTTAGTTTACGTGGTTTATTGGGTTCAATGGTTTTTGGATTCAATATTTTTTTTGGATTCAATGTTTTTATGGGTTCAAGTTTTTGGATTCAATGTTTTGGGTTTTACATGCGCACAAATTGTCGCAGATGTGTAGTTTTGGGTTCACTAAGTACATATGATAGCAAAGCGTTTGTTTTGTGTTTTTCACATTACAAGATATGCTGTATGTTATTAACTGTGGTTCTTGTAGTATCAATTTAATTCAAGTTTCGGAGTTTTGGTCTCAAACACCAAGACAAGGGTATGAACTCTGTATTATGGTCCTTAATGAAATTTAGAATTAGAAAATCTGTATCTTTTCAGAGATATTACCCTGCGGATTATTACTTGTTTTCGATACTTGGTATTTATGGTAAAGTTATTAAGTATTAGTTTACGTGTTTGCTTTACGTTACGTAAATATTGACTCATCCTTCTTTATAACAGAGACTGATTTATGCATATAAAACTACGTTCGCCTATAATTGTTTACATCTTGTGTCTATTATACTTTGTAATCATGCCTAGTTGGATAGATGTAATATCCAAAGACAATCTCGCTCGAGAGTTAAACCTACTAGGTATTGAGGTTGAAGGTGATGTAAACATATTACGTCAGCGGCTTAAAAATCATATGAATTCTCTCTCCCCGGCTGAACAAATGTTAATAAAGCGTAAGTTTATTGTAGATAGTGCAAATCAAGAGGATTATTTGGCAGAACAACATAAGAATATAAGTGATCATAGACTTAGCTCTATCAAAAGATTTTTCGAGTGGAACTGTCTCCAAACTTTCTCCTTTTTTGGAAGAGAATAATCAGCGGATTTTCCGAGAGTTAATTAGAAAAGTTGATCCCTGCGACGGTGAAGATAAGGAATCGCTAGTGGTCTCTCCTCATTAAAATTAACTCGCTCTTCGAATTGAAATTGGTACCCGATGAGTATTTTGTAAACTCGATTTTGAGTTGCATCGGAGGAATTCTATTGAAAGTCTGGAGTGAAGTTGTTAAGTTGAGATTCTCTTGGATGGAGAGTTTAGAACATGTGAAGTGTTCATTGTTGCCTCCTAGATTGTTGGAAGACTTTTGGATTAAATTTGTCTCACGACGATTCCAAATGCCTAAGGAATCTTTGTTGGAGTTTATCTCCAACATACAAGGAGCTTCACTTGTGTTGAAACCTTTATTTTCGGAAGAAAAGTTAATTGATCTTATTCTGCAAAATATGTCCCCGGCTACTAGACAGCATTTGGTTTTTGCTACTAAACCGCAAAGTGTAGCCGAAATGTGTGTCTTGGCCAGGAAGGTGGCGGATTTCGAGATCGCTGAAAGACAGAGGGACTTTAGTGAAAGAAGTAGAACTGACAATTTAAGTAAATCTAGTACTTCGGCGAGTCGTTCTCCTTGGCAATCAAAAAAGAATCTACAATGTCGGAAATGTCAGCGGTATGGGCATCTTTCTAGAGAATGTCGATCTTAGTCTACGTGGTTTGTTTATATATATATATATATATATATATATATATATGTTTGTTTGGGATATTGAAGTATACTAATGTTAAATATGAATATTTGAGCTGATTGTACCATCCTTTTCGTTGTCAGAGTTACCAGAATGAGTTTTTGTACATGTGGTTCAGGTCTTGCTAATGATACGCAAACTAAATTCTAAAAAAGGGTGAATAGAAGTTAGTCGGCGTCCATGACCACATTATAATACAACATGTTGATCTAATTAAATTATGTAATGCTGTGGAGTAAACCCAAGCATGTTTGTAGAAAAAGAGCTGTATGTTAAGCTAGATATTTTGTATTATGACACATGTTGAAGTAGTATATCTATGGTTCTGCTTTCCTGCTTTTGCCTGTTCTTTGTTTCAGTTTACCTTTCCTAAACATTGGCAGTTCGACTGTTTGTAAGCCTGGAGTGTTCGGCAGTCGAGCGCTTGGAGGATCCGGCCGACCCCCGAGTGCCCAGCTGACCAACATAGTGGCTTTTGGAACTACGGATTCTTGGAAAGCGGTGGAACGGGATTGCGATCCGGCAATCCAATTATCATATCGTCACCCGGGTCTTCACCTGGAACACCGCAGACTTGTACTATGGCAGCTGAATCAAATGGAGTTTATTTTCAGCGCATGAATAGTCTACAATAAAGCGAGTGTGGTGATTGTGATATTGGGGACGATGGAAGATTTGCATTAAAATTACCGCTGGAATCCGATAGTGTTTATGTGCCCCTCCCAACGTGGGATTGTTTCACTGGACATTACTTTAAAGCCTATGGACTCTTTTTCTTTTTACCCGGAGGGTGTAGGGGGAGCTATTGAACCGAAAGTACCTTTTTGCGGTTCAGTTATTCATCTTTGTGCTCCTCCAGAACATTTATGAAGCCTGCCAATGTCCCTTGTTCCGTGTGGCTACCCCTTCCCTTTTACCCTTTCCTCCGCGCATCTTTATAGCGCACATCCCCTCTACCCGCGAACCTTTTATATGCTTGGTAATCTCAACGAACCTTATCATTCGATCGGTCTAGCAGGTGGCGTTATGTTGTGTAGAAGTGGATTCAGTATCCGAATCCAGCTTAAGTGCACCATGCATCGGCAAAGTTAACATGGTGATTTATAAGGTAAACAAGTGGATTGTGACCGAGGAATGGTCGGATTTGAGTTAGTCCAATCAAGCATGGAAAAAGGAATTCCAATGGAGTTTGGACATGTATGAGTGTGACAGTTTGTATAGTATGTTATTTATTTAGTTATACTTTGTTATTATCTATGTCTGATCGATTGATCGAAGATCAATCTTTTGTTATTCATTTATTACTTTATTTTTACAATCAACACTTGTTTTTTCATTAAAAGCTTAACTTTTATATTACGCCCCTTGTTGTTATTTAAGAGTAATCATTGTTCTCTATCCTGTAACGAAGTTATTTCATTCTATGCAATTTATAATCAGTATTTATATTTATATGCACGTTCAACTGGAAAAGAAAGATGAATTGTTAGCCGCCTTCTATGGGCCCGAGGCAGGCTGTTTTCTCATTAATAACTTCTTTAGATATCAGGAACACATTACTAAGTACAGCATAGTCATAACCCAACGATCCCGGAAGGTAGCAGTAGCAGTGAAGATGGTTCACTCGCCACAAATAGTTAGGCACAGAGTGGAGGAATTACACGCCACAACTTTACTTAATAAATAGTGCAGGAACAACAAATAAAGGAAATATTTATGTAGACGAATGTTTATTTCAATGTTTATACATACACATGGACTTGTTGATATCATAGTAAATCTCTTGTTCCCTCATTCAGGCCCCGCTACTCTTCTCGCGAGTAAAGTACTGTACATTATAAACCACTAGGTCGTGTATATGTGTTATAGTGTGTATTCATGTGTATTGATTAAGTTCAACGAACACTAATAATCATTATTTATAATAAAGTTTCGTGGTGGACGAAACGGAGCTTGGATAGTGTTTCCTCGAGGTTTTCACCCGTTTTCCCCTGCCACAATTTCATTCCACCATTTCTCCATATTCATCTAATTAATGTTCGTTTCATTTCATTCCTCTGTCCCTGCTTATGGTACGTCAGGCATGGTCGGCCGGCACCCTTGTCATTCACAGATCTCTATATAGTGGGCTCATCTGATCTCATCCCTCGACCCGACCCTGTTTTGGACACGAGTTGAGGATATTTTTTTAATGAAGTACGAAATGATTAGTCGCGATGATAGGTTGTGTACATTGTATTGAAATTCTAATGCAATAATGGTGATTTAACTTGATCGAGTTGAAGGAACTAGACCTATACTAACCTGCATTGTTAATTAGAAGGTTGATGCGCGGTTCGGTGCGCAGTAAGTGTTGTGCGCATTCTCTTACAGATGCTAGGGACGCTAGATCTAGCTTCGCCACCACAACTTCACCTATGCCTGTCATACCCTTGGTCTTTTTTCGAATGTCTTCTGCTGCAGCTTCTGCTTTCTGTAGATCTCTGCACGCCATAATCACGCGTGCGCCTGTAATACCATACACACATATTCAATAATAATAATAATAATAATAATAATAATAATAATAATAACAAAAATAATAATAATAATAATAATAATAATAATAATAATAATAATAAGTAAAGAAATCCCATTACAGGCCTTTGGAGACCCTTGGGGAAGCAGGAAGTTAAGACTCCCGCCTTTCTAGACGATTGACACGAGATGTCAGCTGGGTGAGTTTTTTTCGGGGTTTTTCCTCACCTGTAAGACAAATGTCAGGATACTTTAAGGCCCAAACGGTGCTCAAACATCATCTGGCCATCATTATCATCAATATCACATTCACCTCATTAGAGTAAGTTCAGGTTTAAGGCCTCTCCTGGCGCATCATTAACCATCGTAATCACCCATCATATCATTGGGGCAGCGCAACCCCGCCTTCCAGGCGCCACAACCTGAGAAGTGGGTTACAATACGCCAATGCCAGGAGAGAATACCTGAGATGTCCAATGACAAACAGGTGGCATTGAACAAAAAAAATCTTGTTTTGTTTTATTACCTGTTTTCGTATACTTGGTTTTTCCTTCATTTATTTTAGTCTAAAAACATTCAAGACTAAAAGCGTATAAAACACTGGCTCTTCCAACTCTTTTGTATGGTAGTGAAATATGGACGTTGAAACAGAAGGATATACAGAGACTTGGATCTGCTGAAATGAGATACCTTCGGAGGACTGCAGGATACACACTACTAGATCATAAAAAAATGAAGACATCTTAAAAGAATTACACATGGAACCTTTAGAAAATAAAATTTCTGATTATTTATAAGTCAAGATGGATGCAACATGTTCATCGAATGGAAGATTACAAGATAACCAAACAAATGTTAAGATATCAACCTGCAGGAAGAAGAAGACCTGGACGTCCACTCAAAAGACTTCTGGATGGTGTTTCTCTTGAGACCGAAACAGGTCAACAAATGGCCTAAATTCGTGGATGTACTATGATGATGATACTTTCACACTCATTTTACTGACAGCTGCTTTTAAGGCCATAAAATTCTCAAAACGTCTCTTACAGTCCTACCATGATTCCTACGTCATCCGCGTAGGCCAGTATCTAAGTCGACTTGCCAAGTATTAAAATATTATCATCATCAACAACAATAAGGATTAAGCCCAATGGCCTGTTCCGATCTAATTATAGGTCGAATTGGTCCTTCCATCTCTTCAAAGGTCTTCCCAACAATCTTCTCCCTTTTGCTTTATAATTATACATTCTTCTTGGTATGCGCTGTTCATTCATTCGTAATACGTGCTGAAGGTAAGCATTTTGATAGTATTTTATTCTTTCACAGAGATTAAGTTATGTTCTTATATCTTCGTTTTTCTTTTTATCAGTCTTTTGGTATCCTGCTATTGCTATCAGCATCTTCATTTCAGCAGCCTCTATTTGTTTACTATCTGTCTTTGTTAATGTCCAGGTTTCACATCCATGGATAACAGATGGAACTGCCAATACTTTGAAAAACTTCAAAATAGTTTATTTTCTAGTCTTATTCGATAAAATACGTTTAATTGTGCCACATAGATAATTGAATCGTTGTATTTTAGTGTGTTTATCTAAATTTCTGTCATTACCTGAATGACATCTCAAATAATTAAAATTCTGAACTTGGTCTATAATTACATTGTTTATCACTATTTTTGTTCTTATTGCACATTTTCCTTTCAGAGCTAATATTTTTGTTTTAGATGTAGATATTCTTAAATTGTATTTTAGAGAGATATTATTTAAAGTATAAAGGAATTGTTGTAAAGCATTTTCTGATGCTGTCATTATTACTTGATCGTCTACATTATTACAAATTGAAAATAACGAAATGAGTACATACCTCTTTTAACAAACTCTAGGACAGTTTCCTTCCCTATTCCAGTATTGCATCCTGTTACTATAGCTGTTTTGCCCTCCAGTCGGGTGTTACTGGCACATCTACTGCTGAAAAGCCACATATCTGACCTATGACAATACATTAAATTATTTTTTTTTACACCAGGGGTTGTCAAACCTTTGCTGTCGAGACTCCCCATAACCTCCAAAATATGAATGCACCTCCCCTACCAAAGTGCAATATGCCATCAAAGAATTCATCATGTCGCTAAAAGAAAAGATAAAATATAATACATTTTCAAATTGTTAATGAAAAATATGTCATAATTATCATAAGTAATGCCAAACGTGATTTCCAACTTATCTAGAGAATTTGGAAATCAAGGGTGGCATTTGTTAGGTCTATATAAGGAATAAAATTAAGCTGTTTACTTACAAATCATTATTTAAATATAGTTATTTTAAAGTATTTATAATATTTAATGTAAACGGCGATGTTTGAAAACAAATGAGAAATATTTGTTGTGTTTCATTTGTTATCCACTGCAACCAGATCATATTATTGATTGCCAAATAGGATCGCAATATTGTCGATCCCTAGTGGAGAAAAAATTAAACACATCAAACTGTATATTATAACCAGCATTATATGATATTAATTAATGTTTTATGTCCTATGATGTAAATATGTCAAATATACTTTTCTGGAACGTAAATACCAGGGACATAGTTTAAGAAATTGCAAACAGTGATTTATAATAAATTACTACATTTTTCTAGTATATCCCGCAAGCGTTATCTGGTTACATTCCTGCAAAATAATGCCATGACCTGTTCATAATTTTAAAAAGGAAGAGCTTTCTTTAATATGATAAACTTAAGTTGATAAATATCGAGGTGAAACACGACTGTGATTGGTTGTAAAACAAAATTCATTGAAACGTGATTGGTCATTGACTCCTATTTGGGGCATGAGTTAAATAGTCAGTACAACTCTATATTAGAGGATCAATTTCAATTTTAAGAAACCATCTTTACAAAATATCTACTTTATAGCATGTATACGTATTTCAATTACAATTTGAACTTTTTAAATGTATTTACAAAATGCATTTCAACAATTTCGAAAATGAATCGTCTGTATCACTTTGTCCTTGAGGCAATCCTCTAATGAGGAAAGTTGTATATAATAAAAAAATATTTTAAATTATTAGCCGGTATGAACTCAAAGTGAAAGTAAGATATTTAATCCTTAAATTGACAAAAAACTATTTTCTCGTGTTAGTTACTTAAATATGGCGGACCGCATTGAAAACGAAATCATGCATAACTACCGTATTATTATTATTTGGCGAACCGCACTGAAAACGAAATCATGCACAACTACCGTATTATTATTTGGCGGACCGCACTTAAAACGAAACCATGCATAACTACCGTATTATTTGGTATGTTGTGCAATTCGACATACGTTAAAGTAATTTCTTCTCGTTCGTTTTCTTCTGTTACAGGCCTAAGTATTAAACTTATTAAATAAATTACATCAATTGATGTATCCTACAGCATACATTGCAAATATAAGGTTTAAGTCAATAATAAGACTTTAATATAATAAACTAGCTAGTACCCAGCGTATGCTGCTACCCTTAAATAAATTAAATGTGTTTTTACGTTTAGTTGAATAAGTAAAAGAAACATAATTATACAGTTATGTCGTAATTATTTTAGATAAACCCGTGCTGATTACCCGCCGTTGTCCGGGAATCTACTTATCCCGATCTTCTTGGCATCGAAGAGCTGAAAGACAAAAATTGTTATTGTGAGAAAATAGACATATGCTGTCGCGGACCTTATTTATAGAATTTTTTTAGATATTCAATTCTGTGTACATTACTTTGGTGAATTTGTAATGATTTAGGCAGCGTAAGCCATTTAAGCGTCCAAAAGCGACTTTTTTAGTGCACCGGTACTTTTTTTTTTTTAGCTCCGGACTTACCAAAACATGGAATTCCCTTCCGCCCTATGTCAGAGACTGTCAAACTATAACATCCTTCAAAAACAAATTAAAGAATTATTTACTAACAAACTAACTTATACACCTCACTGATAGTATTCTTTTAACAATTAATAAATTTAATTATCTATGAAAATAATATTAAGATTAACAAATATTTGCTTTTGTTTTATTTTATATATTGTACAAACGTAAAATTAGTTTTTCTATATCTCATTATTTTTCTTTGTTTTTATATACGTTAGACAGGGACAATTTAATATGTCTTGATTGTATACATTTTATTATTAGTTTTAGTCTTAATTTTAACTAACATTAACTAGTTGCATTATAGATAATAATATAATAGATATTATCTTTTTGATCAAATTTTTATTTAGTATTTAATATTAGAGTTCATTGGGATTGTTATATTCTGATGTAATATATGTTTGCCCTGGTGAGTGGAAGAGAAGGCCACATGGCCTTAACTCCACCAGGCTAAATAAATAAATCTAAATCTAAATCTATAGTACATATGGTAATTTATGTTATATATGTTAACTTCCCCAGAATAATGTTCTAAATGAAGGTGAAACCCCCATTCTAATTTGTCAAGTAGTTCTTGCGTCCATGAAGGACGGACAGACAAACATATATCACCACTCATGTTTATATATGGAAAGATGTAATTATAATTTTATTCCATTCATAAAAAAATTAAAAATATAGGCCTATTTTATTGTTTCGAAAAAGATTATTTGTGCAGAATTAAGTTTAATTGCTCTCGTGAAAATATTTTTGAAAAGTTTTTAGCAGATTTTCATCCACCGTTGCTAGCAGCCGCAATTTTTGTTTCATCGAAACCATACTTGGCATATAGCAATTAATGAAAAAAATAGTAAAGTCGAGTTAGTTAAGCAACAAAATCGGACCATTACGTGTAGAAATTCACTTGAAACAAAATTTTAAAAATCACTTACCGGTCGTAATTTTCGGATTTTTCACAACGAAACTCAGTATGTCTTCTTGTATCTTGTAAGCCCATGTTTCCCTTAACAGAGATTTAGGCGCTCTCCCCCTACAGGGAAGAATTTGAACCATACTAATTTAGTTACACTTGTTTTCGTATAGATGTCATTTTTTAGTGGTCCGTGGTCAGCGTTCCGCATCATACTGACATCTAAGAAACCAAGGCAGTACTAGGACGGGAAAATTCGGTAAATTTAGCTTAGAGGCCTTTTCATTCAGACTTAAGGATCTTTTTCGAGCCTGAAAATCTTCAGACTCGGGACCCACGGCTTAAAGTCCCTCCCGGAGAACTTGCTCCTTGGATTTTTCTATTCCATTCATTAAAAAAATTTAAAATATAGACCTATTTTATTGTTTCGAAAAAGTTGGAACGATCACACAGATAGAATGGAGAACAGTAGACTAGTGAAGAAAGTACGTGGCTGGACACCTCAGCAGAAAAGGCCATTAGGAAAACCATAACTACGATGGAAGGACGTCACCATACCCCGGACCTGTAGTGAATGAACACACAACAAGCTCCCAGCTTTGATGCGTAGAGGAAGAAGAAGAGAGAAGAAGAGGAAGAAGAAGAAGAAGAAGAAGAAGAAAAAAGTTTATTTGTGCAGAATTAAGTATAATTGTTCTCGTGAACATATTTTTGAATTTTTTTACAGATTTTCACCAAACCTATCTAGACGTTGTAGTAGCCGCAATTTTTGTTGTATCGAAACCATACTTGGTATATAGCAATTAATTTAAAAAAAATAGTAAAGTCGAGTTAAGCAACAAAATCGGACCATTAGGTATAGGAATTCACCTGAAACAAAAATATAAAAATCACACTACCGGTCGTAATTTTCGGATTTTTCTCAACGAAATTCAATATATGCTATTAAAATAAATGGAGGAAGGTATTCTAAAAAATGAGCGAAATCCGACCATTAGAAGTAGGGATTTACCTGACTTCATATTAAAAATATACTCTGACAACCACCATGCTTGTTTCGTCGCACTGTGTACCACACAATTCTTTTCATAAGTAATGCCAGGAATGATTTCCAATTTATCTCGAGGATTTGGAAATTGAGAGTGGCATTTGTTAGGACTATTTAACGAATAAAATTAAGCTGTTTACTCAAATGTCATTATTTAAGTATAGTTACCGGTATTTAAAATAGTTATGTATTTAATGTAAAGTCCTCCGGGAGGGAATTTAAGCCGTGGGTACGGAGTCTGAAGACTTTCAGGCTCGTAAAAGATCCTTAAGCCTGAATGAAAAGATCTCTAAGCAAAATTTACCGAATTTTCCCGTCCTAGTACTACCTTGGTTTCCTAGATGTCAGTATGAGGCGGAACGCTGACTACGGACCACTCAAATGACATCTATACGAAAACAAGTGTAACTAAATTAGTATGGTTCAAATTCTTCCCTGTAGGGGGAGAGCGCCTAAATCTCTGTTAAGGGAAACATGGGCTTACAAGATTACAAGAAGGTATATTTAATGTAAACGGCGACGTTTGAAAACAAATCAGAAATGTGAGGTTATGTATATTCACTACAACTTGATCATATTATTTATTTCCAAATAGGATCGCAATATTGTAAGAATGCACGCTAGTGGAGAAATAATGAAACACATCAAACTGCATATTAATCAACATTATTGGTTATTAATTTATTTTTTAGTAAACAACTCAGTAAAATCAAGGAATCTGTTTATTATTTGCTGTATTCAGTGTTTCGATCCCAGTCGGGGCAGTTTTTCTGGGTGAGGTTTTTATCGGTTTTTTTTTCTCACCTGTAAGACAAATGTCAGGAAAACTTTAAGGCCCAAACGGTCCCCGAGATCATTTGGCCATAATCATCATCCTTATCATTATCATCATCATCATCCTTCACCGGTGTGGAAAGCAACGGGAAGCTACCACACCTACAATTCCGTAGTAAAGCTGCAAGCATTGCATGAAAATGCTATGATTGCAGTGAAAGACCTGCCTTCGGGCAGAATTACTATGGATGGATATTCAATGTGTTTGTTGGAGAGCTGTTCAGAATGTTAAAAATGAGGAGTTTTTTATCACAAAATCAGAAGCTGATAAAGAACAAGGTGAAACACAACTGTCATTGGTTGTAAATGAAACTTAATTGAAACGTGATTGGTCATTGACTACCACGAGTTAAATAGTCAAACTAAAGAATTCAAAATAAGCCTTAGAAGATTAAAATATAAGCTTATGTGAATATGGAATTACTTACCTGCGGCGTGCGATTCGAAAGCTGGTCGTAGGTGAAACTAACTGCGCTAGTTAACAAATTTTTCTCAGCAGAAGAACCATTTCCCTTTCCATGATAAATCTCCTTTCACCTTGACATTGTTTCTAATGAAACAGTCCGTTGTGCAGGAAAGGCGTAAACTAAGCGCGAATCCATCATGAAATCGGACTTATAATTCAATTTTTCCGGTTTATGGAATATAGCTTTCTTTTGATTGTCCTTAAATTGGCGGAATTCTACTTCTTGTGCCAGTGTGTTGAATTACATTGAAAACAAATGACGCATAACTCAACACTATGTTATCATAAGTAATGCCACGAGTGATTTCCAAATTATCGATAAATTCTCGACTCACGATGTAAGGAGTGAATTTATCTAGAGAATCTGGAAATCAAGAGTGGCATTTGTTAGGACTATTTAACGAATAAAATTAAGCTGTTTACTCACAAATCATTGTTTAACTATAGTTATTTTAAAATATGTATATATTTAATGTAAACGGCGATGTTTGAAAACAAATAAAAAATGTGAGGTTATGTTCATTCACTGCTGCTTGATCATATTATTTATTGCCAAATAAGATCGCAATATTGTAAGAGTGCACCCAAGTGGAGAAATAATGAAACACATCAAACTATACATCTTAATCAACATTACGGGTTATTCATTTATTTTTTTAGTAAACAACTCAGTAAAATCAAGGAATATTTTCATTATTTGCTATATTCAATGTATTTGTTGGAAAAAAAATGTTTTGACCTGTTCAGAACATTAAAAAGGAGGAGCTTTCTTTATCACAAAAGCAGGAGCTGATAAAGAGAAATCGATAAAGAGCGAGGTGAAACACCACTGTGATTGGTTGTAAATCAAAAATCATTGTAACGTGATTGGTCATTGACTCCCATTGGGGCATGAGTTAAATAGTTACAAATTATTGTATAATTTGACAAAAATGTATAGTATATTACGATTTAATAAAGCAGTGCGTGTCCCCTTACTATTGTATGATATTGAATTTTGGGTTTTAACTAAAAGAGAAGAGATCATCGAAGCAGCTGAAAAGAGATTTCTGAGAAGTGTGGCTGGCTGCAAACTTCTAGATAAAAGAAGAAGTTAAGATATTAGAAATTAGCTAAATATGTTTAAACTTTTAGATAAAATCAAAGAGTCTAGAAAAAACTGGAAAGAACATGTTCAAAGAATGAAAGATGATCGGATTCCAAAAATTGTACTTAATTACAAACCAAAAGGAGACAGGAATGTTGGTAGACCGAAAAAGAGATGGATTCAACTTTTTGAATGAGAATCTATGAGATCGGAACAAGCCACATGGGCTTAATCCGTGATTGTTGAGGATGATGATGATGATGCGAGGTTGGGAAGTGGTTTTTACAGAATCTAGGAAAAATGTTTAAAAACGAGCGATAACGAGGTTTTTAATTTCGGAGATTCTGTAAAACACTTCACAAACGTGCGTTGTACATAATTTTTTTGCGCGATGGTGTTTTCAAAATAATTAATAATAGTAATTTGTTGGAAATATTTGCGTTCATTATAAACAATTGACTAACGTTAACAGTGTGAGCAATGTTTATTAGTTAAAACAACAGGAGGCCTTGGGAACAATTATTGATAACATAACCGCAAGTACGTATTTATTGTTTTATATTGTTTCAAACAAAGTTCAGTTCATTAAAAAAATGCAGTGATTTGTTTCATATAATATACATTAACACTACCTTTGGATATTTTCTGTACATACATTGTACGTAGTATACATAGAGGGCACGTGGGTGTAAATGTAATATTACAGTATATTTATTTAGGTTGGCAACTCCGAAATGTAGGAAGTTGAATTTTCAATAATGGTCGCCATTGCTGGTGAGTACAGAAATATATTTTTCCATTGGTTTAATAAAATGATCAATTAATTAATCATTGCATCTTACAGGATACATTGCCAATTTAAAGTTAATTATAATTTATGGTAGACAATTATATTGCGATGGGATATATGGAGAGGTTATGTCCGTGCGGTCATGAACCTACGGGGTTGATAGTGTCAGTGAGATATATCCATATATACTGGGGTTTGTCGAACAGTTGCAAGAAAGTGAAGCCCTGCTTCATTCAGGTTATCTAAACACGAAAGTAGCTTACCCTAATTTTGAATCATGCTCTGCACACTATGTGGGATGTTGAACACAAACAATTCCTGATGTATAATAATAATAATAATAATAATAATAATAATAATAATAATAATAATAATAATAATAATAATAATAATAATACCAAGTGCATGGAAGCTTCTTGTCTCTTACTTTAAGGGAGGAAAGGAGATTACAAGTATTTGAGAATAAAGTACTTAGGAAAATTTCTGGACCAAAGAGAGATGAACAGACAGGTGAATGGAGAAGACTACATAACAATGAACTACATGGTTTTTATAGGAAGCCAGATATAATAAGAACAGTTAAGTCTCGTAGACTGCGATGGGCAGGACATGTTGCACGTATGGGGAATGAAAGACTTGCATGGAAGTTTCTTGTAGGGAAGCCAGAGGGAAAACGCCCAGTTGGTAGACCAAGAATGAGATGGGAGAATAACATTAACTATGATTTGAGGGAAGTAGATTATACAGGGAATGATTGGAAAGCATTAGCTCAGGATAGGGATGTATGGAGAGCTTATGTCCGCGCGGCCATGAACCTACGGGTTTGATAGTGCCAGTGAGTAAGTAAGTAAGGAAGCTTCTTGTAGGAAAACTAGAAAGAAAAGCCCAGTTAGTAGATCAAGAATTAAGCTAGCAGCCAGCAGGTAGGCCAAGGTCCTTCCAGGATTTCTTTTTATATAAAGTTGTATAATTTTAATAACAAACACGACTTCTGATTCACAAAGCGTGACGTGACAGTTTCTCTTTATAACCGTGAAGTGGATTAGAAATCTGCTGCCTGCACTTATTGTTTGTCATGGGTCAACGCTCTCCATGTGCAATATTTTCAGTTTTTCTTGGCGTTCAACTTTTATATTCTAGCTAGGATCTCCATAACTATATTAGCCATTCTTCTTTTTTTTTACTGAATTCCGAAGGAATAAAACTATTGAGATTGTTCTCACAAAAATATTTATTTTTCATCACCATCATCACTATCATCATCATCATCAACTACAACAACATAGTCCATTCGCGGATTTAGGCCATTTGTTGGCCTGTTTCTGCATCTTCTTCTTCATTTCCAGGATTAGGTCAATGCGACCTGTTCCGGTCTCAAGCCCATCGTTTCCTTGGCCGTCCCAAAGATCTTTTTCCATGTGGTTTGTAGGTGTTGATCTTTTTGGGTAATCTTGTATTGTCCATTCTATCTAAATGTTCTTTCCATTGGTATTTGTACTCTTCTAGTTTATCGACTATTGAAAATATCTCCAGTTCATTTCTTATTGATTCATTGTGTAATCTATCCATGCGTGTACATCCTTTTACGGATCTTAAAAATTTCATTTCAGCGGTTTGAATGTGTGAGATATCTTTTTTGTAAGTACCCAAGATTCAGATCCATATAAAAGAACATGAACAAGCATCATCTTATAAAACCTGAGCTGAGTTTCTCTTCGAGTCTTTCGGAGGGTTCTTCTTATGGTGCCACACATATTTTGTTATCGGTTTAATTTATCATGTATATCCCAATCATAGCTATATGTTATATCTGAACCAAGATAGTTAAAGTGTGCTGTCTGTTCTGTTATTTCATTATTGATTATTATTTTTACTCAGACTGGCACATCTGCTCTATTATTTTATTATTGATTACTTTTTTTTTTTTTTTGCTCTCACTGACACTTTGCCTCAATATTTAAATACAATCCGAAATTCTTCTGAGTGGACGTCGTGATCTTTTTCTTGCAGGTTGATAGCTTAACATTTGTTTGGGTATTCTGTAATCCTCAATTCGATAAATATGTTGCATCCAGCTTGATTTATATCATTATGTTGAGGCAAGTAAAATTGAGATTCCTTAGGACGGGTTTCTGGCCCGACGCTACGTATTCCAGTGGTAGGGCTGTTACCTTTCAGTCTCTGGACATATATTAGGATACCGCATTTACTCAGTACCCTATGGAACGTGACTCGGTCCTCAGTCTCGTTTGTTAAAACGGGTTGTATCACAAGAAGGTCCACCTCTTCCTTAGCCTCCGAGCTCTCCTGACTTAAACCCACTAGATTTTTATTTATGGGGACATTTGAAATATCTTGTTTATGCATCTTCAGTTCAAGATGTATAGACTCTTCGTGCTCGTATTCTGGAAGGCTGTCAGACAATACGAAATTATCCAGGTCTACATTAGGGCATAGGGAGTCCATGTGACGGTGGGCTGATGGATATCTTCCTTCCATCCTTAGTAATTCTGCCCGAGTGCAGGTCTTTCACTGCAATCATAGCATTTTCATGCTATCTTTTGCAGCTTTCCTAAGGAATTATAGGTGTGGTAGATTCCCGTTGCTTTCTGCACCGGCGAAGGATTGTGATGATAATTATAAGGATGATAATGATGGCCGGATGATTTTCGGGGACCATTGGGCCGTACGTTTTCTGACATTTGTCTAACAGGTGAGGAAAAACACCGAAAAAACCTCACCCAGGAGCCTGTCCCTACCCGGAATCGAACCCGGGCCCGCTGCGTGACAAGACAGCACGCTACCTCCAGACCACAGCGGTGGACCTGATGGATACATTGGAGCTAATGGATGTCATTTTGAACATTTTCTGTGATTTCCTGTTTCCCCACGGTTCTGTTATTGAGTGTTGTTGTGTGGGGTTCAGCTGTAGAAAAGATGCTCTAAAATGGAAATAGAGCATTTCCACTCCTATATCAATATAAGACTTTCTTATGTCCTACATGCAAGAAATGTCTTTCCAAATTTTTGACATACCTTTTTGTTACAGCCTGTGTGTGCGTGTGTGTGTATATATATATTACAGATTTTCGCGGATATAATTATGAATAAGAAATTTTTTATGGGTTTTCCGCGTCTTGGATTCAAGTTCGGCCTCTGGCCACTGATTCCGACGTTTCGGCATGATCCCACATGCCATTATCAAGGAATGATAAGTTCGAGTCACAGGTGTAGGTCTTATATAATTAAACACACAGAGTTTTCGCTATGGTCCGTGTCATCTCCAACACATCTAGAATAAAAATAGAGTTATCTACAAAAAAAAATTTACCATCAAAAGCGTGCGGTGCTTTTTATGGTTTTTATGTTTTCTTCTTAGATACTTCACTTTTACCAATATCTGTTTATTATCTAATATATTGATATAGAATATATTTTTTTTGTAGATAACTCTAGTTTTATTCTAAATGTGTTGGAGATGATTTTTTTGTTGACTACTTTTAGCCCAAGCGTGTTGGAAATTAAAATTATTTTTCATTTTTTAGTTCGGTTGTCTAATAAAGCGTGTTGTTTTAGGTTTTTAAACTATTATTTATTGTTATTTTTCTTCGAATGACTGTAAACTGCCATTTGCACTAGAATCCCCTAATCCGACTCTAGAATTGACAGTATTGAAAGAACAGGAAAAATAAAATACGTGCAAAAAGTGCATTAGTAGGCCCTATAAGGAACGTCCAACTGGAATAAGGTAGTTAATTCCCAGCTAAGTTCCAGTTGTACTGTAACAAACTTGTAGCCTATAAGGTCACTTGTCGAGTCACGACAACACCACATTAGGACCAGCATCATCAACCATCATACTGGATGTTGTAGCGAAGAGGGACCTGCTGAAGATGGAACGGATGTTCTGAAAGGCCTACAGGCATAAAGATTACATATTTTATAAGTTGAGGACGACGGATCTTACCTAAGAAGGTATATTTTAACGTATTTTATTTTATTTCAATTGGAACTTAGCTCGGAAGAGGTATAACATTAACACTGTGAAATAAATTACTTCATATTAAAAAATGTTCCAGATAATTATATATTTTTCTCCATACACTGAGATATATATTATATATCTTTTTTTTTTTTTGCATACACAAAAACATGGTGATCACAGGCACAATGATCCGAAGCATTGCTAAGTCCATTATAATTTCCAACTACTTCTACATATAACCCTGAGCTCTCACAACTCGTCTAAACTCCATATACTTCTAACAAAAATCTCACAGATGTCACCAAATGTACAACAATGTATAAATTGAACATTACATTTTTTAACAGCACAAATTTAATTTTTACTCCTCTTTTCTAAACTTGGAGATTGTAATTCATAAATTAGTTCTAGGCCGCAGTTATCACAACACAAAATAGAAAGCTATCGACTGTGTAAAAACGTCAATATAAGCCATCATTTTCAAGAGAAAACATTGTTACAAAGTGAAATTAAACTGGGTAATTACTTAGGAACCTATTCAGGCTATTCTAGCGCAAAGGACAGTCTTCTAATATTTTATTAACACTTAATGACATAAAAATCCCACATGAAATGAACAAATAAGAGGTTAGGGTGAAATATTTTGGTTAGCTTTTTAATTTTAAGACTAATATGGGTTATTAATATACTTTTCAGCGTATTCCTGTAAAATTGAATCCATAATTCATAGCTATAAAGTATTTAGGAAAATTTTTGGACCCAAGAGAGATGAACAGACAGGTGAATGGAGAAGACTACTAACAATGAACTACATGGTCTTTATAGGAAGCCAGATATAATAATAAGAACAGTTAAGTCTCGTAGACTGCGATGGGCAGGACATGTTGCACGTATGGGGAATGAAAGACTTGCATGGAAGCTTCTTGTAGGAAAACCAGAGGGAAAACGCCCAGTTGGTAGACCAAGAATGAGGTGAGAGAATAAAATTAACTATGATTTGAGGGGAAGTAGATTATACAGGGAATAATTGGAAAGCATTCGCTCAGGATAGGGATGTATGGAGAGCTTATGTCCGCGCGGCCATGAACCTGCGGGTTCGATAGTGCCAGTGAGTAGTAAGCAAGTAATTCATTGCAATCTTCATGCCTTACATATTGCCAAATATAGCGTTTTTAGGTTACATTCTTTTCAACTTCTCACTGAATTTTCAATTTTTTCCATGTTTTTTTTCGGGCAAAAACATGTTTAAATATACATTAGTTTTTATTTACAAATTGTTACAATAATCTCTGGATTTTTTATGTTTTTCAGAATTGCTGTAGACTGTCATTTGTACTAGAATTACCTCAAACCATTCATTATAGTAGAAAGCTAATAGTTCAACGAATTATTAGTCTTAAGCTTTTTTAAATCTTACACCAATGTCTAAACTAAGTTATTACTAAGAAGTCAAAAAACTATTCAGTTCAAGGTTAGCATCTTAAGTTATTTTAATGAATGATTAGATTTACTAAGTAACTATCAATACGCAGTATGTATTTTGACCCGTATTGAAGTTTCAATAATATAGTTAACAGGTATTGTTTAATTTTGCTACAAATGTAAAATTCTCTATATAAGTCCAGTTATTTACAACTAAAATGTTAATATTTCCATTTAACAAGAACATTGTATTGTATTTTATTGATTTTATTTTTACAAAATTCTACCTGAATCGTTCCTTTTACTAATTCAATTCACTGAACGATTTTCCATTGTTATTAGAATGCGCGAAATCAGTTTCAAGATGATTACCTCATGACAATCTTAAACTTAAAAAGTTGACAAAAAAGATCTTGATCTAACTTTGTTTACTTTTATATTTCATTTATCGTCAATTTTTATGTTGGTTTAGTCTTTAGTATAAAAATCCAACACGAATGGCTAAGTTAAATAGGAATCGTTCATTACCAATATTCATTCAACTGAACTAATAAAAATAAAGTTTAAATTATGGGTAGATGCTTTCTGGAAAATATTCAACCTTATTTTTATGAGCTTCGAAACATTTTACTTTCACTTTAAGCCCTGGTAATTATTGCGATTTTTAAGTCAATACATAGTTTAGAACTTAACAGGACAATAACCGGAACATATATTCCAGTGGTGTCCTATTTACTGAATAAAGGATATTTTATTTTTTATAAAATATATTTCAAGATAATTTCCATGATACTTTCAAGATGGCCACATCAAATAAATATTTAGTTCTTAATATAGTATATTGTGATACGAGTATGGTAAACACTTGATACAGATCAAGGAAAAATTAAAAAAAAACGGCGCTTGGGCCGAATTTTTTTTTATTTCCGAGATTCCGTTATGTATGTACCACATGAGTATTGCACACTATGTTTTGTACTATGTGTATTTATTTTAGTAATTAAGATATTAGCTAAAATATTAATAAATATTGAATAAATATAATTGAAGATAAATGTTAGATTTCAGAAGGCTATATGCATTGCTATGGAGAAATAATAAGTATTGTTGGAGTCATGTCGCCATCTTATATTTGTTAAAACTGTAAAACCAATTTGATTTGGGATTTATTTCCGATTATGGAGAAAGTTTTAGACGATGTTTGGAGTGACGATGAAATAGAAGAGGCGTAGAAAGCTGGATGTGATTAATTAATACGAATTGCAGTATCATTATCAACGTTTCAAAATAAATGTTTTTACTTACCGCACTAGTGCTTTCGGTCATTTTTAAAATATTGAGATTTCTTTTGTTTTCATAGCAACCAAGATGCGGGAACGTCAAATTACGATGCACATCAACAATACCAGTATGTATACAATATTAGTTACAATATTAGTGCAAAAAATATAATACAATTTGTACAAAAAAAACTTCAACCGTATTCAATTTGGATCTCTTAACAATTAATATTTATTTTTATAAGTACCTTTTTTATTAGCCATCGTTGCAATTATGTTAAACATAATGTGTAAAATATGTTTTTCTTCACAATTACGATATCTGATATGTAATCTGGTTAAATAGTCTTAGAAGTAACTTGAATGTCTAACCTTATTTTCAGTTTTATAATGTTCATATTATTTTTCGATACTAGAATCGTTCATTTAAATGACCTAAATCAGCGAAAATTACCGTTTATTATTTTATGTTGTTCATAAATGGCTTTAAATATTAAATAAATAAAATGTTGTATTAATACAAAAAATGTTAATATTGTCTTAAATGTTTAATTAAAATAAATTAATACTTTTTGGACACAAAATAACTATAATTTAAATTAGGCCCATAGTTTTAAATCATATTAAAATAACATTATTTCGGATGTATGGCTTAATTGCTGAACATTTAGTTTAAAAAACTTTTAAAAACTATATAAATTATTAAATGCAAAAATATTGTAATATTTGTTAGATAAATAATAAAAAGAGATCATTTCTTACTTATTAACATTATTATTTATAAATACACAAATATACTATTTTCGAAATCTAAGAAAAGAACCATTAATATTTGATAATTGGCTAATTTTCACCTAAGAACAACAATTAACTTAATTTTGTCTATGTTACAAATTACAAAAAGAAGTTTTTTTATAATTGACTTTTTTGTTTTACATCATCTTTATAATTGACCTATTAATTTATATTATTGCTTATAGGTCCCTTGAATTTCAATTTAGAGAACCTTCATGTAAATAAAATAATAATTTTCATTAGAATATGGGTGTTAGTTGTCCCACTTCAAACAACAACAGTATTAGAGTGACATACATATGTACATTAATAATATTGTATTGATAAATCGTATAAAGGGTTAATTCTAAAAGCAGACAAGTTCAAAATTATAAATTTAGATGTTTATACTAGAGACCGAAATATATACGGTATAGAAAAATAAATGTTAAATAAGGATAAAAAGAGAATATTTTTTAAAAAGGTCATGACAAGAAACTTCAGGGAATGAAAAAAAGGTCTGCATAATCATGTTTACGTTGCTGCATTAAGAAAAAAAAACTTTATACGTCAACAGAAACCAGTTTTTAAGATCTGCACTTTTTTATAAGCTTTGTTTAATTATGTAATTTTTATGTTTCCCTTATAAAATAACGCAAATTATTGAGATTTATGTAAAAAAATAAGATCCACCGCTGTGGTCTCGAAGTAGCGTGCTGCTTTGTCACGCAGCGGGCCCGGGTTCGATTCCCAGTCGGGATAGACTTCTGGGTGAAGTTTTTTTCGGGGGTTTTCCTCACCTGTAAGACAAATGTCAGGAAGCTTAGGGCCCAACGGTCCCCGAAAATCATCCAGCCATCATCATCATCCTTCACCGGTGTGGAAGGCAACGGGAAGCTACCACACATATAATTCCCTAGTAAAGCTGCAAACCATTGCATGAAAAAGTTATGATTGCAGTGTAAGACCTGCCCTCTGACAGAATTACTATAGAATAGAATGTAAAAAAGGATAATGAAGATCGATGCGTCTCAAAAAGGGAACATATTAAAAACTGTGAAAATTCATAGCGTCTCTATAGTCGCAAATTAGCTGATAATTAAAAGAATATTTTGGTCAGGTGAGGGCAGCATATTTTATGAGATGAGGTGTGAAGTTTCCAATTTCAACTTATTTTTTTTATTCTATTAAAAATTAAAACCGCGGATTCGTTAGTATTTCAACAACTCTATCTCTTACATACTGAAGATTATTTCATATTCTTGGTATAATATCTTTAAAACCCAGTATTTAGTCACGAGAGTTAATTCATAACCACTGTAAAAAAAAAAAAGAGAGAGAGAGAGAGAGAGAGAGAGAGAGAGAGAGAGAGAGAGAGAGAGAGAGCTTTGAAAGTATGTTACATGAATTT
The DNA here is from genome assembly GCA_030220185.1 of Diploptera punctata. Lineage (NCBI taxonomy): Eukaryota > Metazoa > Arthropoda > Insecta > Blattodea > Blaberidae > Diploptera > Diploptera punctata. The sequence continues at coordinate 2,223,431 of JASPKZ010007173.1, forward strand.
ATTAAAGTTGTCACCAGATGGGGTAAAAGTGCACCAATCTGAACACGATCAATTGGTTAACATTTCATCATCAGCAGCACAACAGTCCACTTTTTTAAACCTCTATTTCCCTTAGGACACTTTTATGCTTCTCTATCCTTGGAAACATGCCACCATCCTCAAATTCTAATTTCCTCAGGTCATTCTGAACTCTATCCATCCATCGCGATCTTGGTCGATCCATACTTCTTTTACCTTCAGACTTACTCTCCATAGGGATATTATGCTTAGCCATTCTTTGCAGATGTCCTTCCCATCTCAGCCTTGAAACTTAGAGTATTTCGTGTTATAACATAAGTGGATTTGAATAACAGGTTGTATGTTTTATAGAGTTAAAATTCCATTACCAGAATTTATTTAATCATAAGCACCATTCCATACCATCATTTTAAAAAGTAGACACATTATGACCTTAAATGTTTAAGAGTCTGTAAATAAAAATGAAAAAAATTGGATTCCCCTATTTGTCTTCCTATACCTTCATTGATTTATCTTGTCTCGTCACCATATAAGGATCTGAAAACCATTAATTAGAGCTGCATTCAGTCAGTATTTTTTTCTTTATTTTTTGTTTTGTCTGCTTTTTAAATTAATCCTTCATTTATAATTATTAATGTTCATTGTTATTGTAACGTTTAATAAGATTTAATTTAAATGTAATGCATTCTGTATTAAAAAACATTTGAAGTCCACAAAACTGTGCTAGATTTACAATTTTTATTCTTGCACGAGGAAACATTTTAATTTGAGAAAAAGTAGTAAAAATATTCATCACATGTACAGTGAAACTTCTCCAGACAACCATCCCTTTAAACCGATCACTTTTACTCAGCACGGATTATTTTGACCCTCTATAAGACGACCACCCCTTTCGCCGACCAACGACCATATTTTTCATCTTTTTGTAAATATTTCATTCCCTTTAAAACGACCTCTTGCTCATATATATTAAGCCAATAAAGGCTATGTTATTTTTCTTGTGTACCGAAGGGAGAAAACAGCAGTTATTTAAATTTTATAGCCCATTAGAACTTTAGCTCATTCTCATTGCAAATCAACAGTCTTCTTTGTTAGGAATCTACTACAATACAGTAGTTTTACTGCAACCCATTGTAAATTATACTCCTCCATAAATCCCTATTCTCTGCATCATTGTCTGTTAATCCTATCGACACCATACCCCTGTGCACTCCTTGAACCCATTGTTCTTTTGATCTCCCCTTTCTTCAGTTTCCATCCGCTCCAAAAGTTAATTTTATGTTAGGTATCCTGCCATCTGACATGCTCTTTAAGTGGCCAAACCATTTCAGTCTTCTTCCTTCAATAACTTGTAGAGCATCCATTATTTCTCTGATGTTAATATTTCTAATTTTGTCTCGTCTTGAATTTCTAGAAGCCTTCCTCCAAAAGTCCATCTCTATCACCAATAGTTTATGTATTGGATAAATAATAATATTCTATCAATTACACATGATGTTTCCCTATACGAAAGGCCATTCTTTTCTTAAATAAAACATTCAAAATTATTAATAATGATTAATTAAATTTAGATGTTGACATTTTTAATTACAGTACAAAGGTCAAACTTGTATTCAGGACAGTACTTAGTCAATCCTCTTTATAAAGGCCATCCCTCTAAAAGACCACTTTTGGAAGGACATATTTGGAGGTCGGTTTACAGAAGTTTCACTGTATGTAAGAGAAAATATTATTCCTTTATATATATATATATATATATATATATATATTCCTTGTTCCTGCGAGAAAATTAAAAGTAAGTCATCTGATATGCCTGTTTAAAAGGACTGTTCCAAAATAGGATAAATTACGCAAAGAATTTTTGCATTTTAGAATTATCCTTTTTTTTTTTTTAAAGGAGGAGGTTCGTTAATGTTATTAACAACCGAAAATAGAGATCAGTTTTATGATCAAACATTTAATTCTAGATAAAACCCTACTAAGAGAAGAACTACAGTAAGTTGGAAATAACTAATATTAGAGCCTAATCTAATTGTGCACAAGAAACAACATGTATATATAGTTAAAGAGATTTGAATTGAGGACTAACCTCTACATTGAGATTCAGAGAATCTTACAATTCAAGTGATTTTATGGCCTACACTTGAGTGCATTAAATATATCCTAAACAAAGATAGTAGTATTCTGGTTATCAAATATTCACACTTTTTCTCAATTCTCAAAATCGATAGGAAGTAAGACTATGAGGTAAATTATCAAAAATATTGTAGGCCTATCTGTAATATCTCACCTTGTACATTTTGTTTTTTCACCTGGATCATATTTCAGCTCGCATCTCCATCATTCTCACCAGAAACCGAGAATGGTGGAGATGTCCCCCAAAACATGTTCCAGGTTAGGAAACAAAAGTCTGTCACGCAGGAACTGCGTAAAACTAATTCCTCAGCAAGTCGAATTTATAACCACATTGTGATGGTTTATGCAATATTTATATGTATTTTGTTAAATTGGAGAAACCCAATTTCTGATTCCAGCTTATTTAAAAGCGTTGGACTGCAGTAAAAACCTATCATACATAACTGTAAATTATTATATACTTATTTTCTTACAATTGTATAATTTTACATCAAATTAAATAATATCTTCTGATTCATTTTTTTACATTTTTTATTAAAAATATTTAATAAATGAAGCTAATACATCTTATTGGCGAGGGTTCAAGTCCCGTTGGGATCAGGATTTTTAAACTGACCCAAAACCCTCTGGCAACACTATGGCCCTGGGGTCGACTCAGCCTCTAACGGAAATGAGTACCAGACACTTGTTCTGGGGGTAAATGCGGCCGTCACGCAGGGCTGACAACGCGGCTGACGTAAAGTGCCGATTGTCTAGAAAAAGTGGGAGCCTTAACCTCCTACTACCCAAGGGCCTCCAGGTCTGTTGTGGGATCACTTTACTTTACTTTTAATAGATCTTATTGGATACGTTGTCAGTTTAAGGGTTAATTAAACTGTACAGTATACATTGCTAATGACCTTAGTTGTTAAAGATTGTTATTAAATAAAATACCACCTATACAAGGGAACTTTAACCAGATCCAAATCTTGATAAAAAAAAGTAATAAAGTTTGTTAAAAACAATTCTATTTAAATGTTTATATAAATTAAATTGAATGTAGATTATTTAAATAAGAAATAAAAATGAATCAGGGAGTAACCGTATTTTAAATATGTGAGAAGCAAATTTACCATTTTGCAAAGATAATTGACCTCATTAACACCATCTGTCTAGCTTGGAACCCAAAGCACAAAAAGTGCAGTATTTGGCATTTGAATATGGATAATAATTTAAATAAATAACTTTGATTTTCATAGTAGACTTTCACGGCCGGAGTTGCTATGATGATCTTGATGAAGATTTTCGGGCCGTGGTCGTGAGGCTTGTAGTTCCCCGACGTTTCGCCAAAGACTGCGTCTGGCATCCTCAAGGGTTGTCTTGAGACTGGCAATTCTTTGAGGTATGCTCGCTTCAGGTTCTCCAGGATACCGGTGTAATCACCTTGATCTCTTCTTTAGGAAGTGTTAAGTTCAATCAGTTATTTATACTTTTGTGGTAGGCCTAGGAGCATCTAACTTTCTAGGCCAGATAGAACTTTGGCATTTTATATTTCGTCCGTTCCTTTTCGTCGTATGCCCCTAGGCTATTAATAAGAGCATTTTCGCTCAGAGTCGCTTTTTGATATACGTTTCTTGCCAATTTAGTCATCACTTCCTGAAGAAAGTCAATGTTTAAATCTTCATGAATTTTGGTGATTCTCGTCCTAATTGGATATTCTCCTGCACTTCGTAAACACTTGTTCTGAAGAACCTGAAGCAAGTTTATCTTATCCTTTGATAAGGTCAGCCATGCGGGACATGCATATATCATTTGGCTGCGTATACAAGCCCTGTATACCAACGTACGTGATTGAGGTGTCAGAGAGTGGGCTCTCAACATGGGCTTCAGTTGTGAAAAACGTTTATAAAAGTTATTTCGAATCTTCTCGACATGTTTAGCCCAAGTGAGACGACGATCTAGTATAACCCCGAGATACTGAACAGTGGGCTGATATCTGATTACAGTTCCGTCATATTCTAGTGTTTCTGCACCATTAATATTAGGTCGTTGCGTAAAAATTATTCCTTGGTTCTTCTCTTTACCAACTTTAATCCTCCATTTATCAGCCCACCGCTCAATATCTCGTAGGCCTCTCTGAACCTTTCTACTACACCTAATTAAGGATCTGTCTTTACTATATATCGCAATATCATCGGCATACAGGGCTACTGGCAATTCTGTCCACTGTCTGTCATATTTATACGTTCACCGCGATGTGTACGTAAGTTATATCTGCCTTCTGATTGGTCAGCGTTAGGGACTTCCACTGCTCCAATGAGATTGCTGTTTGATGGTCTAGTCGACTGTACGTTATATCTGACTTCTGATTGGTCAGCGGTAGGGACTTCCATTTATCCACTGAGATTGCTGTTTGATAGTCTAGCCATTCATTCTTCGAGAAGCTGGCAACTACTAGAACCTCGTCGAAAGAAGAATACAACGCAGAAATGCAAGACCGAGATGGATTCGTCCACCCGCCGGCACGTCGTACTGCCAGGAAAAACCAAAACTACAATAAACAAAGGACTTCAATAGAAACAAGAAATCTGTTCGAACATCTGAATGAAGACGAGGCAGAAACTCCACCTCCCATAGTGGTATACTCCAAAGACATCACGCCACTAAAACTGGAAAGCATCACTGCAGGAAATAAGGAAGACGTACACATGAAGTACAACCAGGGAGTACTGACCATTAGGACCTCAACAAAGGCGGCCTACAGGCGAGCTTACAAGGAGCTCAAGAAATCTGAGACTCAGTTCTACACCCATGGCTATGGCAGGCCTCCTATCTTCAAATTAGTTATGAAGGGACTCCCTAAGTCCATCACAACTCCAGAAGTGTGTGATGAGATCGTAAATAGGAAACTGCCGCTCAAAGAAATAAGAAGCATCGAAAAACAAGTCTTCACAAATGGAGTAAAAAAGAAGATAGAGCTTCCAATTTACATCCTAACATTCTACAAAACAGAAGACCTTAAGGAAAAAATCGAAAAAGATCTAAAAGAGCTTTTCAACATCCGTATACGATTGGAACCCTACAGGAAACCCACTGGAGGCACCCAGTGCTTCAAGTGCCAAGGCTTCGGACACATTGCAGAATTCTGCTTCCGAGACACAAAATGCGTCAGGTGTTCCGGAAACCACAAAGTCTCCGACTGCACCCAGACAGAAGTCAAATGCTCCAACTGCAATGCAGATCATGCAGCAAGTCACAGAAAATGTCCCATATTTCAGAAGTATCTGAAAATGAGACAAGCACAAGGAACAAATAAACCAACAGCCATCAGGAAGCCTGAATCCACTCCAAGAACACCTAGAAAGACAGAAGAAAACTTCCCTCCCTTGCCTTTCTTGAACCCAAATCCGGAGAATATACTCCAATCCCTCCTCATTCTCCTCACCACCATCCTTCAAAACCCCCAAGTCCTTCAATCCACATTATCCTTCGTAAATTCTCAAGTTTCATCTAGAACATAGACTGCAATATCCAGATACTACAAGAAAAACTTTTTAAGATCGACAAGCTTATGCAGCCTTCATAGAAGACATCCACCTGAAGTAGAAAAACTGTGTAGAGGACTACTCTTCACAGTAAGCACACAACTACGCCGCCACTTCACTACAAGCACCTCAATTATCGGGTCAAGACCTTTATAAGGTCGGTACCGTTCTTCAACTTCAATATTTGCTCTAGGGATAGTCTAGCCGACTGTACTTGTAGAGGTTTACATTTTGCGTTTTTTAGAACCGGTATCCATACTTTGTTGACTTTTAATGATTCTTCTTTTCATTAAAAGTCAACAAAGTATGGATACCGGTTCTAAAAAACGCAAAATGTAAACCTCTACAAGTACAGTCGACTAGACTATCAAACAGCAGTCTCATTGGAGCAATGGAAGTCCCTAACGCTGACCAATCAGAAGGCAGATATAACTTACGTAACACATCGCGGTGAACGTATAAATAGGACAGACAGTGGACAGAATTGCCAGTCTCAAGACAACCCTTGAGGATGCCAGACGCAGTCTTTGGCGAAACGTCGGGGAACTACAAGCCTCACGACCACGGCCTACAGCCCGAAAATCTTTCATCAAGATCATAATAACTTTGATTTTACTTGTGAATATGTGATAACCAGTTATTTATGATTAAATTCTAAATATACAACTCCAATATTTCCTAATTAATAAATATTAAGTGCATACAATATGTTGAAAGTATAACCTCGTATTTCATTAGTTAATAAAATAACTAGTTTACCAACTAACTCGTATTTTGAGAACTCAAAATGATATATTTGTTTTAATAAAATTTTCATATATCTATTTTCAATATTCAGTAGAGTCTTAATTATTGAACCTGCTTTCATCTGACCTATCTACCTTAACCCTCCAGTTTAAATAACACTTCTATTAATTATTATTACTATCATAATAAATAAAACGCACAAAGAAATTAAACATAGGCTCAATTATGGAAACGCGTGCTATTATGCATTGCAGAGACTCTCGATGTCCCAACTCCTTTCAAAAAACGTTAAACTGAAAATATATAAAACTATTATTCTACCAGTTATATTATATGGATGCGAAACATGGACTCTTACTTTAAGGGAGGAAAGGAGATTACAAGTATTTGAGAATAAAGTACTTAGGAAAATTTTTGGACCCAAGAGAGATGAACAGACAGGTGAATGGAGAAGACTACATAATAATGAACTACATGGTCTTTATAGGAGGCCAGATATAATAAGAACAGCTAAGTCTCGTAGATTGCGATGGGCAGGACATGTTGCACGTATTAGGAATGAAAGACTTGCGTGGAAGCTTCTTGTGGGAAAGCCAGAGGGAAGGCGCCCAGTTGGTAGACCAAGAATGAGGTGGGAGAATAACATTAACTATGATTTGAGGGAAGTAGATTATACAGGAAATGATTGGAAAGCATTAGCTCAGGATATGGATGTATGGAGAGCTTATGTCCGCACGGCCATGAACCTACAGGTTCGATAGTGCCAGTGAGTAAGTGAGTAAGTAAGTATCATAATAAATAAAAGAGTAAGAATTGATAAAGGACAGCAATATTTCTATTAAATATTTTTTTATGGGATAAAGATATCACAATAAAATAAAAAAATTATAATGCAATTGTTGTCAAAAATACAATAACATATGGCTCAAAGACAAGGAATCTTAAAGCAAGAACAATAGACAAATTACATTCAACAGAAATAGTATTTTGGCAATGATCAGTAAGGATTTCGAGATGAGAAAGATAGAAGTAAGAGAAAAGATGAAAGTCCAAGGATCCATAGTAAAAACTATCAAAACAACACAATTAAAAAGGTTTGGACATGTGTGAAGAATGATGGAAGACAGATGACCGAAGAAGAATTATGAACGTAATTTGATGGTAAGAAGCAACAGGGTACAACCAAAACTAACATGGCCACAAGGAAGAAAGAGGCATGGAAAAATAGTGAGGAGTATAGATTGGATATAGAATGTTTTTTATTATTAATTTAATACTTCTCACTGAAGGACAAATTATATTTGAAGAGAAAAATTATATGTTCAGACACTCAGAGCCAAAAGTCCTGGGTACAAACCCCACTCTGAGCATATAATTATTTTCTTCAAATATATTGGATATAGAATCTTGAAATTGTACCAGGAACATGTCAAAGGCACTGTAAAAAAAAACAAGAATATATATATATATATATATATATATGTATTCTGGAAATGCATGATATGCATTGCAGGGACTCTTGACTTCCCAATTCCTTTCAAAAAATGTTAAACTGAAAATGTATAAAACTGTTATTCTGCCAGTTATATTATATGGGTGCGAAACATGGACTCTTACTTTAAGGGAGAAAAGGAGATTACGAGTATTTGAGAATAAAGTTCTTAGGAGGATTTTTGGACCAAAGAGAGATGAACAGACAGGTGAAAGAAGACTGCATAACAGTGAATTACATGGTCTTTATAGGAAGCCAGATATAATGAGAACAGTTAAGTCTTATAGACTGCGATAGGCAGGACATGTGGCACGAATGGGGAATGAAAGACGAGCATGGAAGCTTCTTGTAGGAAAACCAGAGAGAAAACGCCCAGTTGGTAGACCAAGAATGAGGTGGGAGAATAACATTAACTATGATTTGAGGGAAGTAGATTATACAGAGGATGATTGGAAAACATTGGCTCAGGATAGGGATATATGGAGAGCTTATGTCCATGCGTCCATGAACCTACGGGTTCGATATTGCCAATGAGTTAGTTATATATATATATATATATATATATATATATATATATATATATATATGTGTGTGTGTGTGTGTGTGTGTGTGTAGGCCTAAATATGTATGTATATGTCAGCAAAACTCTGGAACACTTGGAGTAATTTTAACTAAAGTAGGTACACATGATGCTATACGGGATACAAAACCCTAGCATCCTTACAGGATATGTAAAACTAATTGAAAATAATCAACATTAGTGTTAAATCCATAGTTTTTGGGGTCACTAATCTGATTGATAACAGTCCTGATGATTTGTAAGCCCAAGTTTGAGCCCTTAGGGTCAATTTCACCAACAGAGGTAACTGTATTACGCCAGTTTTCCCCATGTATAATGTATAGCTTAAACTGGCGTAATACAGTTACCTCTTTGGTGAAACCGACGCTTAGGGGTGAAGGAAATGAGAAGAGGATGAAAATAAAATGTCTAAAATGATTGAGATTGGTGTAGAATCCATAATTTTCAGAGCCATGGTGACAAGAAGACTGTGATAAATAAATACTGGCTGTAAAGGTGGGCTGCTAAGACCTCCAGTGGCTGCACTTCATCTTCCCTTTCTATACAATTTTTTAGAGTTTTGGTTATAAAAGATTCCGGGCTATGTGGCCGTGGTCTATAACTGGCGTTTCTTCCAGACGTTTCTCCCCCAACTGCGGAGGGCATCTTCAGTGGCGAGCGCTTACAGCTGTTGTTTCCCTGTCGTAGACTCGACTGCGAATTCGTCTGGAAGAAACGCCAGTTATAGACCACGGCCAAATAGCCCGGAATCTTTTATAACCATGATTACCGGCCGTGAAAGCCTGCATTCCACCATTTTTAGAGTTTTACTTGACATTTTGCATGTTTCTAGATTATCTGATATTTTTTCACATTCAATTTATTTCAGATACATCTTGACGCATGTAATTAAGACTCTACTGTTTTGTTTAAACTTAGCAAGTTAGAGAAAAATATGCAAGCACCAAACGAACATACACCAATATCACCAGAATAATCATCAACATCTGACGAACCTAGCAATGCTTCCGAGGAAGTAAAAGTGAACATTTACAATACGTTGCATTCATTAATACAGTAACATACTAATTCTATATTATTCTGTGCAACCTTTCATTTACAATACAATACAATATATCTTATAAACTAAAAATTAAAACGTAATTTACAAAAAAAAAATATTTTTTCGGTAAACTCTGAAGTTACGTAAGAAAGATTATATATAACGTAAAATGGGGCAACCTTGAATAATTAATTTCTATATTCAAAACAGGTTAAAATAATGCTCTACATGTGCTGAGTCTCACAAGAAAAGGACACTCTCCATATATCACTGATTTGATTTACACTTTTAGAAATGTAGGTCCAACATCTGCTGTTTCAAATCATGTATAGTTTTGGGGGTCAGTAACATTTTTTTTTTTGTTGGAAATATTAATAACTAGCTAATACCCAGCATGCGCTGCTATGCCTAAATAAATGAAAATTAATGTGCTTTTATGTTTAGTTGAATAAGTAAAAGGAAAAAATAATTATAAATTCATATTCTACTTATCGCCATCTTCTTGACACAAATGAGCTGAAATACAAAAATTAATGTGTTTTATGTTTAGTTAAATAAGTGAGAGGAAAAATTTATATCGTAATTATTTTTAGATAACTGGTGCTGTTTACCCGTCATTGACCGGGAATCTACTCATCCTGATCTTCTTGGCATAAATGAGCTGGAAGGCAAAAATGAATGTACTTCTTATTATTAGTTGAATAAATAAAATGAAAAATAATTATAAATGTATATTGTAATTATTTTAAGATTCCCCATGCTGATAACCCGGGAATCTACTTATCTCGATCTTCTTGGCATAAATGAGCTAAAAGACAAAATTTGTTATTGTGAGTTATCCATAAAACAATACCTGCCATGTGCTGCTATGCTTGCATAGGAATCTACGTACTTGTGTCGATCTTCTGGCATCAATGAAAGACAAAAATGGTTATTGCGAGTTATCTGTAAGAGATAAACGTATGCTGTCACGGACTTTTTTGTAGAGATTTTTGAGATATTCAATTCTGTGTACATTAATTTTGTATATTTATTATGGTTTAGGCAGCGTAAGCCATTTAAGCGTCCAAAAAGCTACTTTTTTCACATTTTACATTACAAAGGGCAATTTTTAAGGGTGTAGGAGTTGAGTATCGCAACTCTCTTATAGCCTATGTTCATCCCGGGAGTCTCCTGAATATTTTGCAAAAAGCCTCATCACAATCGGATCAGCAGTATGGCCGCGCATAAAGTACGAACGAACGAACAAACAAACAAACATTCATTTTTATATATTAAATTATTAGAGTGAATAGAGATATGAAATTTTGTTTTCTAAATTATTATGAATAATGAAGTGGGAACCAGAAATATTTATGTTATATATGATCACGAATCTTAAAAACAAATTCATATCTCATAATATTTTGCTAATAACTTCATATTTCAAGAAAAGTGATACTGATGATGATAAAAGAAGAACAAAAGATTGAAAAGGGATTTGAACTGGGTTGCTAAGATGGCAGTACAGCATCTAACTACATTAGTTAGGTGGTCATACTGCCACGGTTTTCTTCAGCAGCTACTTAATGCTGGTATGTTATAAACAGAGAGCAGAATCTGTTCCACAATGTCGAAGACTACTTATTCTGGTATATACTATATGAGAAAGCGCATAAGGGAATGGGATGGGGAGTATCACATAACTGCATACCTATGAACAGTGCTCTGTCATGTAGAAAGACGGGTGCAGTAAACAATGTTTCATTTAGTAAATAAGTAAGTTATTGTAAAGTAAGAATCAAATGAATCGTGAATTCTTCTTACCTCATACATGTATTTTTTTTTAACACACAACTACAGTTTCGGGAAACATATCATTCCCATCTTCAGCTGTTTTCACGATTGTCAATTTTTATTATGCCGGTAATTTTCTAAACTGCCATCTAAATTCCTTATTGTTTTTCCTATATATACTTTATTGCAATCTTTGCAATTAATTTGATAAATTCCAGATTTTTTATTGCCTGGGGTGTTAACTAATAAAAAAGAACACTTTAGAAACATAAAAAATAGTGAAATTGAAAAATCAGCAATAGCAGCACATAGTTTATTAAAGAATCATAGAATTGAAAAAGAAGCAAACATTTTGAAACATCTATCTAAACCTTTGGAATTAACAGTTTGGAAAAAGATATACATTAAAAAAGAAACCATACTAAAACCATGAACTTCGAGGTTCCAGACGAACCAAGTTTGATTACAAAGTTCTTCAAAAGTACACCAGATGACAGTTTAGAAAATTACCGGCATAATAAAAATTAACAATCATGAAAACAGCTGAAAATGGGAATGATATATTTCCCGATACTGCAGTTCTGTGTTTAAAAAAAAAAAAACATAGATGTATGAGGTAAGAAGAATTCATTATTCATTTTATTCTTATTAAGAAAACCTCATAATGTAAAAAATTCTCAAATTTATTATATTAATTATTGTAAAGTACTTCAGAAGTTAATATTGTACTTACCTGATCTTATGAGTAGTGAATTACCACCCACAAATATGCATGCGATAGGGCAATCTTTATCTTAAAATGTTTCATTACCTTGTAAGTAATATATAACCTAAGTGTATTTCATTGTATTATGCACCTTACATTGCTTCCTAATGTTTATATTACAGAAGAATCACCCAATAGGCAAGCAGACATGTGATATATCCCATCATACCTCCTCCTGATCGTTCCAGTACAGGTAAGTCATTGGTGTCTTGGAACAAATTTCGTTCTCTAGTTATAAATAATTCTCAAAAATTATGGTTATTTCCTCCAAAATTCACATATGAGTTTAAACATGAGGTCTTGCACCTTCATCTCGCAAAGTTTCATTCAAATTAGTGGCAGAAGAGTTTGTCCTCTCCTTACTAGTATATACCTGCACAAAAAAGCTCAGAGTTCAAATCAAAATCAAAAAAGAGGTAAACTCAAATATATTGCCTGCTTACAGTAGAACCAAGTTGTTCGTAACTTTTTTTTTCTTCAATTTTTAGGAGAGTCAATTAAATTTTGGGTACTACCCACTTCACAAAAGTACTGTTTTGAAAAAAAAATGGTTTAACACTATCTGGCCACAAAATATACAATTTTAGGTGTGAAACTGATATCTACAGAAGAGGAGTTAGAACATCATGACTACAAAGAAAAAGTGTTTAAAATGTGGAGTTAGGACAACCTGGTTCTAACAGGTAATATAGACAAATGACCAAACTTGCCCCACTTTATTGTAGTTATTTTACAATCTTTTTTATCTAAAAATATATCTTATTAATAATTTTTTTAATTTCATAAATTACTTCATAATTGAATCTAAAAATTAAGAATCATTGCTGTATTGTCAAGAATTTTCTAACTTTCCATGATGCAACAGGTTAAAACAGTCCTTAACCTATTAGCCAAATGTATCTTCATCATTCTATATGTTACTTCATAATTTTATTAGGAAATTGTTTTTCATTTAAGAATCTTTGCTTTTTTGTGAAGAACTTACTAACTCTCCATGAAGCAACAGGCCTAGAAAACCCTTGGCCTATTTGTCAACTGCTGAGCTTACATCCATAAGTGTCAATCACAAAAGATAATTATTTAGAAATTGAGGGGTTAAAAGAACACATTCCATCAAAGTGTTTTTTTCTTAGCAGTTGCTATTTTTACTAGATGGCATTGCCTGTACCAAAATCACTAGCAAGGAGGCATGTGCTCTTTTTTCCACTGGGTCCCTCAATTATTAATTATAGTCAATTGAAAAAATATATGCAACTGCATGGACTTCCTGGTCCTAGTGATCAATTTTTTTTTTTAATTTTATGCTAGTAACTTCCTCAATTATAGTGGAATAATATTTATTAATAACTGGTTAGCTGTAATTAGAATGAATAGCTGGTAAATTTCATTATATTCAACACATTTTTTAAAAAGTTTTCAGTTAATTTTCTTACAAGTTTATTTTATTTGACACAAAATAACAATCACACAAATTGAATTTATATTCTACATTCTGAACAAACTACTGCTAACAAAATTAAATTTCACAGCCCTTAAATTAATAATATTTAATTAAAGAGAATAATGAAGGATGTCAGGGGATAAACTGGAAATGTAGGCCTGCATATCTTTTTGTCCATTTCAAGAAAAGCTCAATTAAAGGTTGTACAAGAACAATTGACTGATATGAGTTGCAGCTCATAGAATAATATAATGATAAAATATATATGCAGTCAATATGCCCATTTCACCAATTAATGTTTTAAAATGGTCAACAAGTTTCTACAGCCAAGCTGTCATTCTCAAGACCAGATATTGACTGACTTGAAACTTGTTGACCATTTTAAAACATTAATTGGTGAAATGGGCATATTGACTGCATATATATTTTAATATTTTATCACCAAGAAGATCACTTGTGTATTAAATATAATGATGGTTGTGCTTAGAAACAAAATATAACATTATAAAATTACAATAGGAAGTAACATTATGAGGTTCTTCTTAATAAATAAGGTGAGTATATTACCTCATAAAAGTTGAGTTTTTTAGAACATGTTTCAAAACACTTCTGTTTCATCATCAGCTTGTCCAGACTGTTGGTTTTTAAGTTATTGGCCCTGGATGTCGACTCCTACTCCATGTTTTGGTGGTCCAAAGATATGCAAGTGCTTCATTTATTTTGATCAGTGCAACTTGATCATGTAATATTGTGCTAATTCACTTCATTATTATTTACTTCCATATGGTGCAGGAAACATAAAATATATTAAACCAGCATTACAGATTATAACTTCCTTTATTGGAGTAAATGAGAAATATTAATGTTAACTTATTATAAAACATAATTATTGCAAAACTTATGTTTTGTATAACCATCAAATACTTGTTAAAATGTTCCATTTTGCATGAAATTTAAGGAAATGTTCACTCAAAACACAAAGACAACAATCAGCTGTTTATAGAGTCTGCTATTTTGTCTTGTCACATAAGCAGGAGGTGATAAAGAGATTTTGATAAATATTGTGTGTATCATAATATCATGATTGGTTGAAAAACAGTATTCATTCAAACATAATTGGTCAGTAAGTACCATTCGGGATATGAGTGAAATAGTCAATGTACGGTAATTATATTTGGCTCTTTATACAAATTGTATAATTCAGTGTTCTATCTGATTCACCAGTTACCTCTTTCATCCACCTCTTTATATCTTCCTTCATACTTTCCTTTTAAATATCATTAACCTTTCTACATTTTCTTTGTTTAAGGTTCAACTTTCCAATTCATATAATAGAATAAGTCTTACAAAATGTATACAATTTAAATTTTGCTTTTATGCCAAGAAAATGGACTAAAACTCTTTTGTTTATTTTTTATTATTTCACTCACCTCATACTTCATAATTCATAGCAGACCCTGGGTTTCTTCACATAATTTGTGACATTGTCAATGCTGCGTCACGTTCACAACTGACGTCCAACGGCCTTCTATCCTGCAGACTGACCTCCGCGCCATCTGGTGGCCGACCGAAGAATTTCCAAATCAGTCCTCTTTCTTTATAACCGGGTATTTCAAAATTCATAGTTGTATTTTCATTCTTGCATATGTAAATTTTTTCCCAAATTGTGAGTTCCTTCGGTTTTTCCAATTGTTTAAGTAATTTTGTTTTGGTTTCTATTCTATGTTTTTTCTGACCAGGCATGTGCAAGCTATTGCAGATTTTTCGGTTTCTTCTCGTTTCTCCATTTTTAACATTTCTGAGGTGTTCTTTTAATCTTGTATTTAGATTCCTTTTTGTTTTTCCTATGTATATCTTTTCACAATCTTTACAATTAATTTGATAAATTCCCGATTTTTGCAGTCTTCAATCTTTTCATTTTTGTTGGTTTTTATTAAATTACCTAAGCTGTAATCATTTTTCGGTGCTAATTTAATGTTGAATTTGTTGAAAATTTTTTGAAACTTGTCAAATACGAAAGGATGAAAATACAACTATGAATTTTGAAATACCCGGTTATAAAGAAAGAGGACTGATTTGGAAATTCTTCGGTCGGCCACCAGATGGCGCGGAGGTCAGTCTGCAGGATAGAAGGCCGTTGGACGTCAGTTGTGAACGTGACACAGCATTGACAATGTCACAAATTATGTGAAGAAACCCAGGGTCTGCTATGAATTATGAAGTATGAGGTGAGTGAAATAATAAAAATAAACAATATTAAAGAACCTCATAGTGTTCTTTCCTATCTATATAACTTAATAAAACTCTTTTATTTAATTAATAAAGCTCTTTTGTTGGCAATATTGTCTAATTGAAGATTCCCTATTTTCTCTTTCTTATATGTGGGGGGAGGGGAAATACCATGTTTGTATGCAACATAAGTTTTTAAAAAAATTCATATTATTTCAGTACTTTTCTTGTTTTTCCCCAAATACAATGTAATTAATACCTGCAGTGTCTCATAGATAGCAGCATTTGCTTGACTTTACAAAAGTAAACATTGCTAGTTTTGTCCCTGACATCCTTCAAATTTGTGCTTAAAACAATTGAGCTCATATATGTTTAACAAGTGTAGAATAAACCAGCAGTAATTGAAGATACACCTTCTCATATTTATTTTGTAATTAATGCTTCCAGACAACACTGTCTGTTAATATTTAATTTTAGAAAGTTATATTTTGAAGTTATTTTAATTAAATTATTTTTAGTTTGATCATCTTACCTCAATATTAATGTTGATTTGTTCTCGGACATGTTTCAAAACAATCTGTTTTATCGTCAGCTTGTCCAGACTGGTTTGATTTATGTTGCACACCCTGGATGTCGATGTCAGCTCCATCCTGTGGTTGGCCAAAGAACCTCCAAACAAGATCACGCTCCGTCGGTATTTCAAAATTCATAACTCTGTTTTTGTTCTTCTGAATATAGATTTTTTTTCCCAAATAGTCAGCTCTTATGTATTTTCTAACTGTTTTAATAATTTATTGTATGAATTTATATTATGTTTTTCAGACCAAACATGAGCAGCAACTGCAGATTTTTCTATTTCCCCATTTTTAATATTTCTTATGTTAGAACCAAAGAACACATAAGAAATATTTAAAAATGGGGAAATAGAAAAATCTGCATTTGCTGCTCATGCTTGGTCTGAAAAACATAATATAAATTCGGACACTATATTATTAAAACAGTTAGAAAATACAAAAGAGCTGACTATTTGGGAAAAAAATCTATATTCAGAAGAACAAAAACAGAGTTATGAATTTTGAAATACCGACGGAGCGTGACCTTGTTTGGAGGTTCTTTGGCCAACCACAGGATGGAGCTGACATCGACATCCAGGGTGTGCAACATAAATCTAACCAGTCTGGACAAGCTGACGATAAACAGAATTGTTTTGAAACATATCCAAGAAGAAATCAACATTAATATTGAGGTAAGATGATCAAACTGAAAATAATTTAATTAAACTGTCTGTTGCTATAGTTTATGAATTTGAACTATGTCATTGTCTGACAGAAAAATCACACATGGTTCATATGGTCATGGAACAGAATGCTTATAAGGAAAAAAATTAATATTACTTTAGTTCCAAACTCCTTTCAACTAAAGAATAGAATAGTTATAAATAAAACCTAAGAGATTTTGGAATTTTTCATTGGCTCTCAAACATATTCAAAATTGTAAATACAGTAAAAACCAACAATAATAATTTAAAGTTTGTATCCATAACAGTCTCATGCCAGCACTTTTTAGGCTTTCCTAAATTTTGATGTCCATATGGAATATGCATATCAGGATATGTTTCAGATATCTTTCAAAACAAATCCTATACATGTATTCCTTTTACTGAAACCTGTATTGATTGATGTTATATAAATGGGGTCAATGTTCAATTCTTGACATACTGCAATTTTCCTAATGAGTCTCATCTCAGCTGCTTGTAATCTCTCTTGATTAGCCTTCCTTATCATTCATGCCTCACTATCATAGGCCAATATTGGTTGTGTGTTTTGTATGCCTTACAATCTGAGAGAATTTGAATACATTAATAATTTTGCTCCTATAAATTTTGAAATTTATTAAATAACTCATGACATTAAACATAAAAATATAGATAGATAGATCATCGGTTGATTAATGTCTTTGACATCGTCCAATTTTTAATAGCCAATTTTGTCGGTCCATCCAATCTCCTGGTTGTAGATGTTTCTCCTTCATGTATAAATATATTCTCTGACTCCAGGAGGTTTTAGGTCTTCCTCTGCCTTGTCTTCCCTCAGGTTTCCATTCCAAAACTGATTTTGGTAGCCGATCCTCTTCCATTCGCTGGACATGTCCATACCATCTTAATTGTTGAGTTTTAATATAATCTAAAATAGTGTCTTCAATCTTCATTTTCTCCCTTATAACCGAGTTCCTAATTTTTTCTCTTCTTGAAATTCTTGCTGCCCTTCATATAAAATCTATTTCTGTTGCCAAAAGATACTTATTTGTTTTTGTTGTTAATGGCCAAAGTTCTGTTCCATAAATAATGATGCTTTTAACAATTGTATGATATATATTCATTTTATTTTATTACTTATATTTTATCCCACAATATTCCATTGAGGCAAGCAATTGCAAATTTCCCTTTATTATTTATATTTCTTATTTCCTCTTCATAACTCCCATTTTTATTTATTTTAATTCCTAAATATCTGATCTCACTACAAGATTTTATTCTTTCTCCAGTCTCCAAAATTAAATTTTGTTCTGGTTCACCAATTGATAAATATTTTGTTTTTTTCATGTTCAAATTTAATCCCCATTTTTCATATTCTTCTATTAATTTTCTAGTCATATATTCTAAATCTTCATAATCTTGTGCAATTAACAATTGATCATCTGCAAAATGTAAGTTGTTTAAAGTTTTGTTGTTTGAAATAGGAATTCCCATGCTTGAACGTTTTCTCCTCCAATTCAATATTTCATGTGCATATATTTTTAACAGAGTCGGTGACAGAAAAAACATAAAAAATATTAATCAAAATTAAAGTGTGAAGGAACACTATGAGGTATTTTCAGTTTATAAATGAGTTGGTTGAAATGTTTTTACATCTCACCTCATAAAATTCCTTGTTTTTACAATACCAGTTTCAAAAGTAATTTCACCTTCATCTTCAGCCCAACATTTAAATTTTGTCATTAACACCATCTGGTTGTCAATATTATGAACTTGGAGATTAAATTTTGCTTGTCAGGAATTTCAAAATTCAAGGTTCATTCTTTTGAATGTATATCTTTTCCCAAAATGATAATTCCAAACTTGTACAACTTAAAAAAAATGAATCCCACCTCAAATGAATAGAACTCTATTTTTATTGGAATTCTTCCACTATGACTTATTTACTTAATAGATGAAATTAATGGACCAGCAGTTACCTTAAAAACTATTGTTCATTAATGATATTGCAGTTATGAACATTCAGATTTCCTAAAGGTAGAATTTGATTTATATATAATTCCACAAAATGGAAGAAACATAATAAGTTTTCTGTATTCACGTAGACATTCATGGCCGGAGTTGCTACGATGATCTTGAAGAAAATTTTCGGGCTGTAGGTCGTGGTCGTGAGGCTTGTAGTTCCCCGACGTTTTGCCAGAGACTGCGTCTGGCATCCTCATGGGTTGTCTTGAGACTGGCAATCCTGTCCACTGTCTGTCCTATTTATACATGTGGACAGAATTGCCAGTCTCAAGACAACCCTTGAGGATGCCAGACGCAGTCTCTGGCGAAACGTTGGGGAACTACAAGCCTCACGACCACGACCTACAGCCCGAAAATCTTCTTCAAGATCATAATAAGTTTTCATTTTCTTGATGTAGATAATCAGGCAGATTTACCAATAAATACTTTTGTTTGTATTATCATTACCACTACAGATGTTCTTGACTCATGAGCAGTACCAAGTTTAGGTGTTTTGTGAATTTGTTTCAAAATGCTGGCCAAAGTGTAGGCATCTCAATTCATCTCTGACACATCATTTTCATTCCTTGTAATATGTATAACTTCTGAATTCTTATATTGATCTTTTGAAATATGTAATGGTATTTCTGTAGCTAAAAAATATTAACATATAGTTTTCAAAAATCTTGCTAAGTTTTTCTTGAAAGAAACAACTGACTGCCAGCTTAAAATTTAAAAGAAATTATATAAAAAATAAAATAAAATAAAGAAGCAATAATCACAGTATTAATAGATGACACAAAATTGTACAAAGTTGAAATACTGATGTAGCAGTAATAAAAAAGCAGAGTTGGATAATTGATATTATTTTCTCTAAATTTACTTCTTCAAGAAGCTAACAATACAATCTTTTTTTTTTATTTTTACTTTTCATCTAATATTGAGCAAGGTCTGAGGAAAATTCAGACCCAAAAAATATACACAATAAATTAGTAGGCCATCTTGATTTTATACAGTAATTCTATTCCAAATATATTTCTAATGCAATACTGTATTTATTCTATTATTAACAATTTTATTTTCATTTTTAATACTTATAAACAATACCTATTTTATCTTTTTTTTAACAGCAATGTTCTATAATATCAAATAACTATGTTAACATGTAAACAAACATTATTTATAAAACTGCTTTATATACTGGGTTTAAACAAATTACATCACAACATTTTAACCACTTATAGAGTGTCCCCTCTACCAAGCTAATATGAAGGAACCAGTGATATGAAAATAAAATGGCCAATTTATAAAGAACATGGGTAGCCTACTATCAACTGAAGTAAGAATTGTTAATTTTTTTTTTAATTCTGCCCGAGGACAGGTCTTCCACTGCAATCATAGCATTTTCATGCTATGCAATTGTAAAATAAATAAATAAATATCCTCAACTTGAGTCCAACTCAGGATTGGATCGAGGAACGAGAAGAGATGAGATGAATTCCCTATATTTATAGAGGTCTGTGAATGACAAGGATGACTCCTGACATACTGTCACAGAGCATATGAATGAAAAGAAACTAAATGGATGTGTAGAAAAATGGTGGAAAGAAATTTGTGGGAGGGGAAAACAGGAGAAACCCTGAGAAAAACCTGCCCAAGCTCTGTTATGTCCACCATGAAACCCACATGGAGTGATCAAGACTCAATCTCGGGACATCAGTGGTGAGAGGCGAGTGTCTAACCGCTTACGCCACAGAACCACTTGACAATTTTTAAATCTGATTCTCAAAATTTATAGGGAATAATAAAACTGTTTACTCCATCATTGTTTTTGCTGCTCCACATCTCATTGTCCTACTTTGTAACTAGAAGTATATAAATTTCGTAGAGACATAGACATAAAATTGATAACATTCCAAAAACTTATAGAAACAATAAAAAAAGTCTCTTCTCCAAAAAATACACCAGATCCATCCATCCATAGTAATTCTGCCCGAAGGCAGGTCCTTCACTGCAATCATAGCATTTGCATGCTATGCTTGCAGCTTTACTAGGGAATTGTAGGTGTGGTAGCTTCCCGTTGCTTTCCACACCAGTGAAAGATGATGATGATGGCCATATGATTTCGGGGACCGTTTGGGCCTTAAAGTTTTCCTGACATTTGTCTTACAGGTGAGGAAAAACCCCGATAAAAACCTCATCCAGAAAAACTGCCCTGACCGGGGATCGAACCTGGGCCCGCTGCGTGACAAGGCAGCAAGCTACCTCGAGACCACAGCGGTGGACAATACACCAGATACAATTCTAAAATTTTATAAAACAATGGCTCTTCCAACTCTACTTTAATGCTCTGTAACCTGGGCTCTTACTACAGGCAAATTAAGTAGGGTAGTATCTGCAGAAATGAAGGTATTATGATCTTTAGTTGGTTTTATCCTTTATGACCACATGCAAAATGAAGATATCCACACAGCTCTCAACACACCAGCAATCATTGAAACCATCAAAACATACCAAAATAATTGGCATGAACACCTCCTTAGAATACCTCTGAGGCTATTCAACTGTAGACCCACTGGGCAAAGAGATCTTGGATGACCTATGATGAAAGTTAAAAATTAAATTGTACACGTTGGTAGGTGCCATCGTCCTGAACTGCCCGAGGGCAGGTCTTTCACTGCAATCATAGCATTTTCATGCTATGCTTGCAGCTTTACTAGGGAATTGTAGGTGTGGTAGCTTCCTGTTGCTTTCCACACTGGTGAAGGATGATGATGATGAGGATGATGATGGCCAGGTGTTTTCAAGGACCGTTTGGGCCTTAAAGTTTTCCTGACATTTGTCTTACAGGTGAGGAAAAACCCCGATAAAAACCTCACCTAGAAAAACTGCCCCGACCGGGGATCGAACCCGTGCCCGCTGCGTGACAAGGCAGCACGCTACCTCGAGACCACAGCGGTGGACAACCTGCTTATAACAGATGAAATACAGAGAAAACAAAACTAATGGATTTTCATGGAAAATATTCTGTACATAGAAAAATTTGTGTAGATTCAAAAATACTGGAAAGAGTAATTTCATTTACCTATCTTAGATATACATTATCATATTTGGATGAAGTAGACATAGCAAATAAAATTATTCATTTTAATAAAACCATGGGAATAATAAATTCAGTAATGAAATCTTCACTATTCCAGAGAGATACCAAAGTATGGTAATACAAAACTTTAGCAAGACTACACTTTGCTACAGCAGTGAGGCATGGACTTTGAGGATAACTGCTATTGAAATGAGATATATATCAGGGTACACCAAGTAGGATTACAATGCAATGATGATGTTTTGAAGGAACTATGCTTAGAACCAGTCATTAAGTATATACAAGAAATTAAAATGTTTTATACCTCACCTCATATCCAGTCTTCTAATTATACTGGTTTCAAAGCTTACGCAGCTTCATCTTCAATAATTTCTTAACACATTGGTGACCGACAGCTGTGCGTTCCATCCACCGCTGCTAGACCGGACATTTCTGTCAGTAGCGTGGACTTTTAAATTTTAAACCGCGCTAGCACAGTGTGATTTTTACATCAATATATTTACAGTCAATAACAATATTGCATAAGTAAATCTTTATTAGTGTTCTCACCAGACCTTCTAGTAGAAATTGAGGGTTTGATAGCGTTAGAAACATTTCCCTTTATGTAAAGGCACAGGGCAAAAGAGCATATGTAGCGAGTTTCTTTTCTTGGGTTCACGGCAAGGTTTGGAGGTTTTTTTTTTTCAGACACAGTTGGTGTTAATTTATGTTTCTTCATGTCTCAGCCTTCTGGGTCTTGACGTGGTGTCCTTTTCACTCTCTCTTCCCTCCTCTTCCCTGTCATCTGTTCCTAATTTCACGACTACCAAACAAGAGGCTGTTTCAAGCAAAAAACTTCTGTTTGACATATTGTTGTTAGGATTTTGAAATTTATAGACCCTGAAAGCATTAAAGAGTGCACAATTCAGAAGCCACAATACAACTTTCTTGCTTCATTTCACTGTTTTTCTAAGGATGGAGTAATATGATAGGTACTGGTCAGCCCTGTCTACACCCTTCACATACTTGTTATTTTGAAGTATTCAATAGGGCATTTTTACAACTTTTACCCCTCCCACTCTCGTGTTGCCTGATGCAATGTGCTAACCATTCTTACGTCTCTTTTATCTTTCGATGTTTGTAGCAAAAGGTCCCCCTTACTACAAAACACACATTCTCCTGGTTTGAGTTTATTTCCTGCTTCCACAAATGATTTTGGAAGCCTCTGTTAATCTTTATTGCTTCAGAAACTCTCGTCTTTCTTTCGAGCAAATTTTCAGCTATAACCACACTTATAATAATTATCCTGGTACACATGATGCCACAGATATAAATTCGGTTCCAGAACGCAAAATAGTGTTTCTTCTAATTTCTCCCCTCTGCAACATATATTTACAGGTCACATATGTATCCCGTAATCGCCTAACTATCGGCACTAAAATTCCATATTTCACCAGCCGTCTGTCATAAAATTGTAAACAACTCTTTCTGTAAAGTTGGTAATTTCATAAAAGAGAAGAGAGGGGTACGAAAGCAACTAAAGTTTATTTCACAATGAGAAAAAACAAAATTGCACGCTCCATCAAAACGAAGAGGCTGGAAAACCATAGAAAACGTAAACACGGAAATCTCTGTGACCCGTCGTCTAGCGCTGGCAATTTAAACACGGAGATCTCCGTGACCCGTCACCAATGTGTTAAGATAAAGCTGGCTAAGCTTTGAAACCAGTATAATTAGAAAATGTCCCGCGCCGTAGCCGAGCGGTTAAGGCAGGAAGCCTTGGCGCAGAGCTACGGGACTTGCGCTGGTTCGAGTCTCCATGGGGGAAGAAATTTTCTCATGGTATTTCGGCCAGTATGGGACCGGTGCCCACCCAGCATCGTGAGGCAATTGGGTAGCTACAATAAGTAGCGGCTCCAGGTTGAGGAACCAGCTATAACGGCTGGGGGACTCGACATGCTAACCACATGTCACCCCTACACTGGCTGTTGATCATCTACCTCTGTGATTGACACATGTGGATGTGAAGGGCCAGCAGCCGGCTGGTAAAAGGGCAACCGCTGAAAAGTGGAAAGACCCTCAATCAGATAATTAGAAAACTGGATATGAGGTGAGGTATAAAACATTTTCATTTAAATCTTAAATTAAACCTCACAGTAATTTTTTCCTATAAAAGTTCAACATACAAAAATACCAGAACAACTGGAGTTCGGATAGAGTTCCCAAAGCCATGCTTTATTATTGTCCAACAGGGAAGAGATCTCTGGGCCTCCTAAGGAAGCTCTGGACACAAAATTCATCAGTGAGATCATAACAGGCTGCTCTAGACCTAAGAACTTGTATGGATGAAGAAGAAGAAATATCTTGAAAGATAAAATGGAATGTGTATGATTTGAAAATAGAATGACAATTAACAATCTTTACATTCGTTATATAAGACACATCCCATTAAAAAAAAATTAAGTAAAAAAGTGTATCTTATACACCAGAAAATAAGGTACTTGTGTTCCTTGCAACTCTGTAATTTTTACATTACAGACCACTAGTTCTCTGCTTCATACCATGTAAGTTTTCTCTATAAGCTGTTAAAATTGTAAGTTGTAATTCGTTTGCATTCAGAATATCTTTAAGATAAAATCTATCTTTTATGTCAAATATGTGTCTCTATTGATAAAAATAGTCACCATTAATATTTCACAGTGAAATTTAATATCATACGCCTTCTATACAGTTTAATTTAGAATGACTCATCACTTGTTTGTCCCTCTGTATGTATGGTGACTGACTCTTGGCTCAAAATAATACAAATTCTTGAGGAGTCTACACCAGTAGGGTCGGCAACCTTAATTACAGGAAGATCCATATAGGTGATAAATATAATTAAGGTAGATTTTTTATCACTCACCTCATATTGTTCTTCTTATTTGACTATAAATTAGTTTCGGAACATAGTTTCTGTTCCATCCTCAGTATCTATGTTCCGAAACTAGTTTATAGTTAAATAAGAATAACAATATGAGGTGAGTGATAAAAAAAACCTACCTTAATTAATATACCTCATAGTGAGAATTCCTAAAATAAGTAGTGATAAATATAATAGTTATTTAAACAAATTTGTCCAACTCCCAGCTAAATTTTGTAACATATGTTCACTACCGCTGTTTGTAAAGCTTGACAAGCACTGTATTAGATATTATTTGGGTATATGTAAATAAAGAGAGACAGAAGTCATGCTCAAAGAGTCATAGATTGCCGATCCCTGGCCTAACATGAATAATATGACAATAATTGATAGGAGGTAATACTATAAGGTAATATTATCAAGAGATTGAAGCAGAAATATACACCCTACCTCAATAAATTGTGTCATCTGAACATGCTTTGGAGATTATTGTCTTCATTCTCAACTAGATTCCAACTTTTTTATTTAATTTTCACAGGAAAAAAACACTATGGGGTTTAATTTAAGAATTAAATTAATGTTTTTATTACCTAACCTCATATCCTTTTTCTTCTATTCTGCAGTTTCGGAGCTTATCTCCATCATCAGTAGCCTCTGGTCGACCAGTGTTATGGTGGTTTTCTTCTGGTCCACCGACAGAAGTAAGAAGAAAACTGCCAAGAAACGACATAACACCGGTCGACCAGAGGCTACTGACACTGCAGTATAGAAGAAAAAGGATATGAGGTGAGGTAATAAAAACATTTATTTAATTCTTAGATTCCAACTTACTTATTTTAGGACTTCACAGTGTGAGGTATTATTTATTTAGGTAAACTTTTATCACTCACCTCATATTCTTCTTCTTCTTCTTAGACTAGTCTTGGAATCTTCTTTGTGAAAATACTGATGATGGAATTGAAGAAGATTCTGAGACTAGTCTAAGAAGAAGAAGAATAGGAGGTGAGTGATAAAAGTTTATCCAAATAGATTCCAACTATTGTGATGGCCATCCAATATCCTGAAGATTGATTGAACTATTTTTAACAAGTTCAACATACATCTGGAAAGGAATGGGAAAATCTACAAGCTTAAGATATTACTACATTACAAAGAAAATCTGCAGTAGCAATATTCAGACTGCTAATGGGACATGACTGCCTGAATAAACACCTACACAGACTTGGCATAACAGATTCATCTAAATGCCGTTTTTGCAATTTAAATGAAGATATGGAAAAAAACCATCTCCTCCGTTGTACAGCTTTTGTAGAAGAGACCAGCCTTTCTGCTAAATATTGGAGTACAAGAGAGCGAATGATTTCATTATCAAGTGCTCGACATCATATACCAATTTTGATTGCTGATTTTTCAATTTCATTTTAGAAATCTTAAAAATTGTAAAATTGAAAAATCAGCAATTGCTGCACATAGTTTGCTAGAACATCATAAAATTGAAAAAGAGGCAAAACTTTTGAAACAATTGGATAAACCATTAAAAAACTCCTGGTGTGACAGGCCTACAAGGCCCTTAGCCTACCATCCGGCTGCTGGCCTCACATCCACATGTGTCAATCACAGAGGTAGATGATAATCAGCCAGTGTAGGGGTGACATGTGGTCAGCACGTCGAGTCCCCCAGCCGTTATAGCTGGTTTTCTCAACCTGGAGCCGCTACTTATTGTAACTACCCAAATGCATCACGATGCTGGGTGGGCACTGGTCCCATACTGGCCGAAATAACATGAGAAAATTTCTTCCCCCATGGAGACTCTAACCAGCGCAAGTCCCGTAGCTCTGCGCCAAGGCTTCCTGCCTTAACCACTCGGCTATGGTGCAGGACGGATAAACCATTGGAATTGACAATTTGGGAAATGATATTCATTCAGAAGAATAAATATCGATCTATGAATTTTGATATTCCGGTGGATAAAAATTTGATTACAAAGTTTATAATCCCAACGAAAGATGGCAGCACAAGAGGTGATGTCATTAGAGAAATAAACAATCACGAAATTTCATCAGTGGAAGCCATGACTGAAGAGGGACATGATATTGTCTGAAACCGTCGGTATCAAAGAAATTTGAAATCATATGAGGTGAGTCGATAAAAATATGTTCTCCACTCACTCTAATGATATAACCTCATAATGTTTACTTCCTAATATTAATTTAAATATAAATAATGGGGATGACCATCAAAACACGTTCTAGGTGAGAAAACATAATATGAGGTGACATGTATATTATCTATTCAATCTCTTGATAAATTACCTCTAAGGGTCGTATGCAAATACATTACTCTCTACTCAAATTACTTCCAATCACTGGTGAGCTGAGATCGAATTAACGGCCGCCTTAACCGGTCATGCATGAATGTTGACGTTTTCGTAATATTGGCAACGAATTACCCAGAATTCTCAGCGATAAAACCACTTCCGTTATTTTCGTCTGCTATAAAGGAATGCATTTATGCTTGCATCCCGCAAATAATACCGTATACAAACACGTTTGCGACGTGCAATATTACGCCGATTCTCCTGTTCTTCCAGTTGAATTCTTTGGTAGACTCTATCAAATTCCTCTTCTCTGCATATACCGAAAACATGATCGAAGTCTTCAAGGTCCGACATCTTGGATAAGTTTCAAACTACATCGGTTACCATCAGTTCCCTTCGGGATTTTCACATAAGTTTATATCTTGAGCTACGATCTTAAGGTACCTTGTCAGGTAGCTTTACAATTATTACCGTGTGAATAGATTTCTGAGTAAGAAAAATGTGTTTGAATAAAACTTTATCAGCAGAGAACGCCTTTTACTGTCTAATGCGTTCAAACATTCGACCCTAAGTGTTACTTCCTATCAATTTTAAGTGAAAATGTATAAATGTAATTTTAACAAACTCTTTAAGAAATTGCATACATTAGGATATGCATATCCCAGGTTGAATGCCACTGGTTTATATTGACGTGTGCTTCTAATTTAGAGTCTTTCCAACAAACTTGTCTGTTCGATTAGCCACACAAAAGACAAATAGAAACACAGAGGCACCTGACAAGATCCAAAGAGGGATGACGTGGTACAACTATGCACATAGGATTATGTAAAAAAATTTTCCCATACAATAGTTATAAATAAGGGATGGGAAATTTTTATATTAACTACAATTCTCTTATATAGATCATGACATAAAAGTCTAGCTTATCTACAACCATAAAAAATCTCTCACTTGAAGTTACATTAAAATGGAAGAGATGTGAGTGCTGTACTATGTAGTAAATTTATAGTCAGACATAATGTGCAATTTTTATTTCTTCCTGTGCAAACTTTATGGGAGAATTTGTCACTGAAAAAGGAAAACTGCTTAAAATTTTCTGAAAATACATAAATTCTTGTTTACATAAATAAATATTTTGTTAAAATTTCAGGTTATTAATTAAACAAGCATCTGCCAAATAATATATCTCAGTTCTCAATAATACTTATCACCTCACATATTATTTCTAAACTATTTCCATTAATTTGTATCATCAAATTTTAATAAATTGGAATCATAGATTATTATTATTATTATTATTATTATTATTATTATTATTATTATTATTATTATACAGGCCTATATGCCTAAAACTTGGTTGGATGAAGAAGATCTTCTTCCTCCTTTCATGTGATAGACCTAGCGGTCTGTTACAGTCTCAATCTGTTTGAAGGGTCTGCCCAATGATCTCTTGCCTGGTGGCTGGTAATGAAGGAGAAGAAAATAATAATAATAATAATAATAATAATAATAATAATAATAATATTATTATTAGTATTATTATTATTATTATTATGTTAATTTTCTTCTATATGGTATGTTAAGTGAGATTAGAAACAGAGGATTCTATCAATATTACTTTTATTTTTCTTGTTTTTCATAAGTAATGCCACGAGTGATTTCCAAATTATCGATAAATTCACGACTCACGAAGTGAGGAGTGAATTTATCTAGAGAATTTGGAAATCAAGAGTGGCATTTGTTAGGACTATTTAACGAATAAAATTAAGCTGTTTACTCACAAATCATTATTTAACTATAGTTATTTTAAAATATTTATATATTTAATGTAAACGGCGATGTTTGAAAACAAATGAGAAACGATAGGTACGCTTCTACTGCTTCTTTTGTTTATCACTGCAACCAGATCATACTATTTATTGCCAAAGGAACGCAATATTGTAAGGAGGAGCTTTCTTTAATATGGTAATCATAACACTGATAAATATTTGGTGAAATACGACTCTGATTGGTTGTAAAACAGAAATCATTGAAACGTGATTGGTCATTGACTCCCATTTGGGGCATGAGTTAAATAGTCAGCATAAACTAGATCTTCTATAACTAACATTCATGTTTTGTCCATAAATTCTGAGTATTGTTCAGATCAGTCTTCACACTTTATCCTATATTAAGTCCTAACTTTAAACTGCTCTCCTCAAAATTTAAAAAAAAAGTTTGATAGAACACAATAATGTATAGTCTTTATATAAAATTTCTATTAAATCCACTTTTTTTGTCAGCATTTAATCTAATAAAAGTAAAGTAAAGTGTTTCCACTACAGGCCTTGGGAGGCCCTTGGAGTAGTAGGATGTTAAGGCTCCCACTTATTCTAGACAATCAGCACTTGATGTCAGCCGGGTTGTCAGCCCTGCGTGACCGGCTGCCTTTACCCCCAGAACAAGTGTCTGGTACTCATTTCCGTTAGAGGCTGAGTCAACCCCAGGGTCATGGTGCCACCAGAAGGTTTGGGTCAGTTTAAAAATCCTGACCCCACCGGGACTTGAACCCTCGACGTTCCGGTTTGTAGCGCACTGCCTTAACCACTACGCTAATAATCCATTTAATTAAAAGTTCCAACCTCAAGATATAGTAAATTTAGTTAATATAATGCTCTTTTAACAGCACAGATCATTAGAATTGTTATTTAAAGCTGGACTTGTGATGTATTTGTATTTTATATAAATATAAATAATAAATAAAGCCTGATATGTCCCTTTAGGGCAAAGGCCTCCCTGTACAGGGGTTAAGCTCTATTTGAGAGTGTCACCCGGTGAGCTACTCCGTGGTGAGAAGTTGACTTGGATGTAGCACTTGGTTTGTATACACTGTCTGTTCTGTGATTAGTTAATACACAGTTGGCTCTCCATCGTTCTCCAGCTTTTCCTGCATCTGGCGACTCTGGACCATTGCACCCCTGCTCGTTCTTTGAAGATGTCAGCCCATCGTCGTCTTGGTCTTCCGCGCTGTCTCTTGCCTGTGTACGGGTCCCACATGGTTGTTTTTATTGTCCACCTGTCGTCCTGTATTCTTGCGATGTGGCCTCCCCACTTCCATTTTTTCCTGATGGCTTGTTGTGCGGGATCAGTTGTTGAGGATATCGCTTGAAGTGTTGTATTCGAGATTCTGTCCTTCAGAGTTATGCCTAAGATTTTCCTCTCCATTTTCCTTTGGCATACTTGGAGTGTGTACTTCAGTTTGGCAGTAAGATTCCAAGTTTGGCAGCCATATAACAGTGTTGGAAGAACACAGGTTTGTAGTGTTTCCATTTTGAGTTTCCAGTTGAGTGACTTGTCCAGCAGTATAAATTTCAGTGACCAGAACGCCTTCCAGGCGAGAGCTATTCTTCTGCTTATTTCCTTCTCTACTTTCTGATGGAAGGAGAGTAGTTGTCCTAAGTATATGTACTCGCTTACATATTGAAGATCCATTCCATCGACTTTGATTGGGTTTTCCGGACCATTAGACAAAATTTGTGTCTTGCTTTTGTTCATCGAAAGGCCTGCAGTTTTGCTAGTTTCTGAGAGCTCTTAATAATAAGATGAAAATAGACTCACCTTATTTATTAAGAAGAACCTCATATTCTTACTTCCTATTGTAATTTTATAATGTATTTTATAATTTGTCATCTTGTAAAATGTTCGGTATTTTATATTTCTCTGCATTATTCTAATTTATACATTGTATTGAGGCTAGTATAATTCATGGTAAGTTTCCGTTGAGGTATTAGTTCACAGTAATATAATGTACGGTTAAAAACTGTAAAATAGTTACCTTGTAGGTCGGTCTCTCAACTTAAGTTCTTTTAAAACTCTGTAGGCCTTTCGGGACTAGTCCCATCATCAGCAGAATGCTACAAGAGTTTTAAAATAACAAGTTGAGGAGACGGACCTACAAGGTAACAATTTTATAGTTTTTAACCGTACATTATATTATTGTATTGAGGAACTGTACTCAATTATGTACTTCCATTTACCTTTCAAATTAGAATGAAAACATGATAAAAGTTCTGTTTTTCTTTAAGGAAGAAAAAAAATTAAAATGATAGCACTCAAATCTCCTCCAAACTGAATAAGATAAAAATATATATGTGAGATCTATAAATACTAATGCCTCATGAGAGGTTCTTCTGTTGCATCTCCAATGCCTGGTCGTAGATCCACATCGCAATCATCAACCAACACAATGGTAGTGGCACTCGTCGCAGAAGGAGACTGATCAGCCGGTAGTGAAACTTTACGTGCTGCAACTCGCGCAGCAAGCGGTGCTGAAGAAGATGATGGTAATGTAGCAGATAGACTTCCCGATCTGCGAAGTCTTCTGTTAAAACTGTTACCACGACGTTTTGCACTTAAGGCCTCTAACTCATGGCTTTCACTCGCGGTCGGATGCAGCGCACACACAGTACTTGAAGTCGAAAGCGTCGACTCTGATAATACGTTCGTATAAACCGTCTTATCAACTCTATCGACTGCACCCGAACCAGCACTGCTACTGTCACCGTTCAAACAATTTTTATCGAAGCGCGGGTAAGAGAATTGTCCAAACCCGTGTTGTGGTCCCCCTACTCTTAGTAATGATCCCAAGAAAAATGTTGAATATATCCAACTGACTGCCATTACTGTTACTAGAAATATGCCTATTTGTATGTAAGCTAGAACTGTAGATGGCAGCATGAATGCTCCAGCTGCGGCTGTTGTAAGAGCTGCCATTGCTGTTGGGCCTCCCATTCTAGAGATGGCGAACGTTACTGCTGTTTCTCTGTCGTTACCATCCGGACACATTCTGTAGTGAACTCCATAATGAAGACTAAAATCAACTGCTAATCCAATAGCTACTGAAACTGCTATCGACTCTAAAACATTCATCTTCCATCCCAGCAGGACCAGAATCGCTACGGTTACAAATATGATGCAAGATATTGTAATGATGGCATATAAACTTATAAGGATGTTCAATGTTACTAACAAGAGAACTACAAGAGCAATCCCCATGGAAACACCAATAGCAATGAGCGTATCTTGTGATAATGTTCGTTGTAAGTCGTAAAAGTCTAGATGACTCACAAACCATCCATTTCTCATTCCAGGTGGTGCCGACGAGATTTCTTTTTGAGTCCAAGTTTCAACTTGCTTGTAAAAAGAGTTCATTTCAGAGAACGAAAGTGAATATGAGTAATTGCTATCATATTCGACTACAAGAGCACGGACTTTAGGATGTTTCTCACGAGAAAATTTAAGTCCGGCCATACCTGGCATGAAGAATTCTACAGGTGTATTATAAAGATCAATGGTAGCTTGAAGAATACATTTCTCAAATACGTTTCTTTTGAAAGGGAATGTTGAATTTTCACAGCAAGGTGTTCGGTCTATGTGGTCTATTGGATCCTGGCAACGTCGTTGCATCCATGCATGGAATGATGAGATGAAACAGTTTGGAATTAATGGTCCTAGAACTTGTTCGTAAAAACTTTGAGCTCTGAGACGACGACAAAAGCCCAAGAGCCATTTTTGTGATTCTGGAGCTGCCATGTCAAACGATCGATCATATAAAAGTGTTCCTCTTGAATTAGGATCCATGTAGTCTCCGTTATCCACTGGTAAAATCCCCCAAACAAATCGAAGTGGCAGCTTGGCATTTAAGCTGTCTTCACTCTCCACCTGAAATACATATTAGTTGTATAATTATATGTTATATACCGGGCTTCCAATATAAACCCGGACCGGCCTCACAGGGTTTCACCCGTCAGGCAGCGCTCTCTCCTCGTCCGCATTTCACTCTGCCAGCCGCTCATCCTTGAACTAGTCAGTTTACTATCTTCGACAAGATGAGACGTCAGCTGACATTAGAGCAGCGCATTTATGTGTGTAAATGTTATTATAAATATGAATCAGCTCGTCGCGTTCGCGAAGAATTTATTTGGAACTTCCCTGGACAATTACCTCCTTCCAGATCGACAATCCACGATCTTGTGACTAAATTTGAGACCACTGGTTCAGTACAAAATAAGAAACATACGCGAAGGCATACGGTTCTCACCGAAGAAAAATTAGACGAAATTGGCGAAAATTTGGAATTTTTTAATTTCATTTTAACTTACAGACGCTTTAACTTTATTTTTTATCTTGGATAGATATGAACATAAGGCTAACATTCCATAGGAAGAACATTTATCTTTAACTCATAATTTTCAATCATTCAAACATAAGAAATGAAATCAGAAACTTGACAGTGCCCGAACTACAAATGTGTTTACTCGGTATAATGCCTGTTTAACTGCGGGAGGACAACATTTCCAGCATTTTCTATAAGGTAAGAAACAGTTCAAGGACGGGTGGCAGGCAGGGTGAATTGCAGGAGGAAGAGACAGCACTGCGTGCCGGGCGAAACTCCGTAAGGCCGGTCCGGTTTTATATTGGAAGCCCTTTACATGTAATTAAGACTTGAGTAAATGAGTTTCATAGGTAAATATGGTTCTGAAAATAAGGATAAATTTATATAAATACTAGAGCATTCAATAAATAATAGCAACCCTGTTGTAAATCAGCGATCCTAGTGGTGACCAGTGTAATGTTGTTGTGCAGTCTTTGTTGTATAAAACTGTAATATTGAAAGTTTTGAAATAGCAATATTTTGTGAATAGTCCACCGCTGTGGTCTCGGGGTAGCGTGCTGCCTTCTCATGCAGCGGGCCCGGGTTCGATCCCCGGTGGGACAGTTTTTCTGGGTGAGGTTTTTATCGGGGTTTTTCCTCACCTGTAAGACAAATGTCAGGAAAACTTTAAGGCCCAAACAGTCCCCAAAACCATATGGCCATCATCAATATCATCCTTATCATTATCATCATCATCATCATCCTTCACCGGTGTGGAAAGCAACGGGAAGCTACCACACCTACAATTCCCTAGTAAAGCTGCAGGCATAGCATGAAAATGCTATGATTGCAGTGAAGGACCTGCTTTCAGGCAGAATTACTATGGATGGATTCTCCATTCTGTTTCAATAAACAATTGAGCCTAAAATTCTAATTGTATTTGAAAAGAAAAATATATGCCTAGACTGGGGTTTGAACCCAGGACCTTTGACTCTTTATGTCAATGCTCTTCCAAGTGAGCTACCTAGGCCTCCAATCTAAACGCGTATTTTTCTCTTCTACATAGTTAACTCCCTAACCCCAAATGCTACGAGCCATTGCTACGATTTTTGCAAATGGCGGCTTCTTTATTAAGAAGACATTTTATGGGAATTTAAACATTACTTATAAAGCCAGTAGTGCTTCTTTCAATATTAATATTATTCGTTTTTAAACATCTTAATGATGAACAAATTGTATTTGAAAAGAAAAATATACGCCTAGACTGGGGTTTGAACCCAGGACCTTTGACTCTCTATATCAATGCTCTTCCAAGTGAGCTACCTAGGCCTCCAATCTAAACACGTATTTTTCTCTTCTACATAGATTGGAGGCCTAGGTAACTCACTTGGAAGAGCATTGACATAGAGAGTCAAAGGTCCTGGGTTCAAACCCCAGTCTAGGCGTATATTTTTCTTTTCAAATACAATTTGTCCATCATTGAGATGTTTAAAAACGAATAATATTAACTAAAATTCTAAGCATGATTTTTCTTCCAAAGACCTAAAGATGCTGTTCATCAGTTGCCTTGATTGTTGATGTTTGGCTCCATATGATACAATAGGACTTATAAGTGTTGAATAATTTATAAAAATAATTTGTGGAAATTTACTCTATTCAAAGTAGAGAAATAAAATTTTCAGAATACTTCACTCAGTAAACAATGAAGCTTCTATAACTGAAACATGAAGCACAAAAAGTGCAGTGGCGACATTGGAACAAAGGAACTTTGTACAGTATCTAGAATTTATATTTTGAATTGTCTGATAAAACTTTATATTTGTATCAGTTTATTTGTAATAATATTATTACCTTTTGAAGGCGTTCGAACCAGAATTTATCCTTGTAAACTAGGTCGTATGTTTCAAATGGATGACGACTATCAAAAAGTTGGAAATCTCTGGAATCAGGAAGTTTGAGACGTGGGTAGTAAAATACAATTCCAACACTTATGAGAGCAGCACCTCCAAGCACAACAATCCACACATAACGCAGTCTGATGACGGACATTACGAGAAACTTGTCGAGCAAAACTCTTGCCTGATCTGCAGCTAATCGAGCTGGCCTCAGTTTACTGTCCCATGCAAGCCACTGCGGAGGTACCATGGGCGGGCAACACCATCTTTCTGAAACCACGACTGCAGCTGGTAGCCATGTAACCATCAGCGCAAATGTTGCTAGAGTAGCTGTGCCAGCAAAAATACTGAAACACATTTTCAACATCAGTCATTAATTTCAAAATTTAAGGAAGTATCACTATGTATTATTTTATCAAAATAAATTGAATCAGTTATTTACACTTCATATTATGTTTTGCTCTCTTACCTGGGACATGTTTCAAAGAACATTTCTTCTATTTGAAGAGAAAAATTATATGCTCAGACCGGGACTTGAACCCGGGACCCTTGGTTCTCTAGACCAAGTGCTCTACAACCTGAGCTACCAATCTAAACACAAATTTTTGCTCTATATAAGTTGTAATTCCCACCCACCAATTGCTATGAAGCCTTTCTTCTATCTTTGCAAATGGTGGCTCCTTTATTAAGAAGACATATTAGGGAATTATACATTATACTATAAATGCCAGTATGGCTTTTTTTTTATGTTATTATTAATTTCATACATCTCAATGATTTATCCATCATTGAGATGTATGAAATTAATAATAAAAACATCAAACATTTCTTCTATTTTTAGTGACTATTTAACTCATGCCCCAAATGGGAGTCAATGACCAATCATGTTTCAATGATTTTTTATTTACAACCAATCACAGTCGTGTTTCACCTAAAATTTACCAACTAAAGTTTATCATAATGAAGAAAGCACCTCCTTTTTAACATTCTGAATAGGTCATAGCATTATTTTGCAGTGATTGACTCTCTAAGAAATACGGATACTAGATTGTATATATAGTGCATGAATGTCAACAGAAAGTGCATACGAGAGATAATATCAAAATATTTTAACAATTGATTATACCACAAAAGAAAGAAATCACTGTTTGCACTTTCTTAAAGGAATTATTTTCCAGGAAATGACGCAGAATAATATAATTGACATATTTACATCATAGGACATCAGAAAAAGATTTTAATCAAAAAATTATAAAATTTAACAGAGTAACAGGAATTATAAATAATATTTTCAAGCCAAACACAGTACAGCAACACACACAAACTAGAATTTATAAAACACTGGCCAGACCCATATTATGTTACGGCAGTGAGGCCTGGACAATTCGCAGTGTAGATGAACAATGACTAACTGAGGCAGAAATGAAATTTATGAGACGTACTGCAGGCTATTCAAGGACAGACCATAAAAGGAATTCTGACATTCTCAAAAAATTACAAACAGAATCAGTCATGGAATATGTACAAAAATACAGAAACAACTGGAAATCTCACGTACGAAGAATGAGCAGAACAAGAATACCACGTCAGATCTTAAATTACCAGCCACCAGGCAAGAGATCTTTGGGCAGACCCTTCAAACGTTGGATTGAGACCGTAACAGACCACTAGGTCTATCACATGAAAGGAAGAAGAAGAAGAAGAAGAAGACATCAGAAATTAATTAATACCTATAATGTTGGTTATAAATTTCTCCCCTTGGGTGCATTCTTACAACATTGCGATCCTAGCCCAGAAGATGCTGTTGGAGGAGCTTTGTGCAATGTCTGAGATCGAGTGGCGTGGCTGCTTCCAGAAGTGGTACCAGAGGATGCAACGGTGTATAGAATGTGCTGGAGAGTTATTTGAAAAGATGTGATAGGTATGGAAACTCTATCATGGCCCATTGTTGCATATCTCAAAACTTATCTAGTGTACTATGTATTATTAAGCCGTCAACTATTCTATTGTCGCCATCTTCAGTGCTGCCATCTATGGTTGAATTTATGAACTTCGAAATCAATGTAATTTCGTTAGGGATATCAAAATTCATTGATCTATTTTTATTTTTCTGAATGTATATTTTTTCCCAAACTGTCAATTCCAAAGGTTTCTCTACAAGTATATACAAATCTATTTTTATTTTTCTGAATGTATATTTTTTCCCATATACATTCGGAAAAATAAAAATGGATCAATGAATTTTGATATCCCTAACGAAATTACATTGATTTCGAAGTTCATAAATTCAACCATAGATGGCAGCACTGAAGATGGCGACAATAGAATAGTTGACGGCCGAAGAATTTCGTCAGTCAGAGTTATGGCTGAAGATGAACATGATTATGTTTGAAATTGCAATATCATGGAAGCATGAATCCTATGAGGTGAGTTGTTTAAACAATATGTTCTCCGATGAATTTTAATGATTATATTTAATTAATGTTGGGAAGTAAACATTATGAGGTATAATCATTAAAATTCATCAGAGAACATATTGTTTAAACAACTCACCTCATAGGATTCATGCTTCCATGATATCGCGATTTCAAACATAGTCATGTTCATCATCAGCCATAACTCCGACTGACAAAATTATACCTCATAATGTTTACTTCCCAACATTAATTTAATATACTATGTATTATACTCATTGAGGTATCCTGCACAGTGGCTGAACAAAGTTGTAAGATAATAATGCTTACCTGAAACATCTGATTGCAGTGATGGAACTAATGAAAGATGAGTAGAAGGCTGCAGCTGTTGTAAGAGACGTAACAAACATCGACAATGTGGCATGTTTGAGAGTGTCATGTACTAACTTCACCAAGGTGCCATTGTTCTTCTCGGCTTTAGCACACTGCCACACTTTACAGAAAATAAATGCATCGTCTGCACCAATTCCTGCAAAAATAAACATTCACTTGTTTTAAAAATAGGGAAAGTATTTTATGCACTAAAAGTTAAGATTGCAACTTAAGGTGAAGTGATCCCACTACAGGCCATAGGAGACCCTTGTGGTAGTAGGAGGTTAAGGCTCCCACTTTTTCTAGACAATTGGCACATTGTCAGCCCTGCGTGATGGCCACCTTTACCTCCAGAACAAGCATCTGGTACTCATTTTCATTAGAGGCTGAGTTGACCCAAGGGCCATGGTGCCACCTTGGATTAGAAAATGTTTATGCAAATGGAGTCCCACGCCGTAGGTAAGTGGTTAAGACAAGAAGCCTTGGTGCAGAGCAATGGGACTTGCGCTGGTTCAAGTCCCCATGGGGGAAGAAATTTTCTCATGGAATATCAGCCAGTATGGGACCAATGTCCACCTCTAGCATTGTGAGGCATTTGGGTAGCTACAATAAGTAGCGACTCCAGGTCGAGAAGACCAGCTATAATGGCTGGGGGACCCGACATGCTGACCATATGTCACCCCTACTCTGGCTAGATGGATCATCTACCTCTGTGATTAACACATGTGGATGTAAGGCCAGCAACCAGCTAGTAACCCAAGGGCCTTCTAGGCCTGTCATGCTTGGAGCTTTTTATAAAATCCAAATAGAACATAATGACATGTTTAATATTTAGGTAATATTGTTAGAACCTACAGAAAACAGTTTTTTGTTAACTTATTTGAAGTTACATGTAAATTTATATACTCAGTTTGATCGGTAAATCATTTTTAAGCAAAATTTTTTTCTTTAAAAAATGTTATCTGTATGTGTTCCAACTATTCCTTTTCTTATTTTACTTGTTTTATTTCTCTATGTGATGTAAATTAAATTACATGTATTTAGAATTCAATATAGTTGGATAATTCTTATTTTGACGATTTTTATTATTAATTTAACACTTTATTATTAATTTAACACTTCTATGAGAAGTGTTAAATTAATAATAAAAATCGTCAATAGAAGCCCTACTGGCTATAAAGTAGTGTTAAATTCCCAATAAATGTCTTCTTAGCTAAGAAGCTGCCATTTGCAAAGATAGAAGCTATGGTTTCAAGCATTTGGCGCAAGGGAATTACAACGTACATAAGAGAAAAATTTGCGTCTAGATCGTAACTCGCCTCGGTAGCTCAGTTGGTAGAGCACTTGGCCCGGAAAGCCAAGGGTCCCGGGTTCGAGTCCTGGTCTAGGCGAAAATTTTTCTCTTCAAATATAATTTATCCTTCTATGAGAAGTGTTAAATTAATAATAAAAAAGTCGTCAATAGAAGCCCTACTGGCTATAAAGTAGTGTTAAATTCCCAATAAATGTCTTCTTAACTAAGAAGCCGCCATTTGCAAAGATAGAAGCTATGGTTTCAAGCATTTGGCGCAAGGGAATTACAACGTACATAAGAGAAAAATTTGCGTCTAGATCGTAACTCGCCTCGGTAGCTCAGTTGGTAGAGCACTTGGCCCGGAAAGCCAAGGGTCCCGGGTTCGAGTCCCGGTCTAGGCGAAAATTTTTCTCTTCAAATATAATTCTTATTTTGTTTGATTTTTTATATAAATTTATTTGAAAGTTTTATATGACTTGTATCTAATTGCGTAATACATGTGCTATAAGTCCTTCTGCGTTAAAGTTCTTATGGAATAATCTAAAACTTGCATCATCAAGAATATCGCTAGTCATTCTTACATGACTTTTGTTTTACCATAGTTGGCGGTACATAATTAAATTATCAATTTTTTCATTGGCCCTTCTAGCTTTTCGCGCTCAATTTTTTGTCCGTGAAACCAAGTTCCTTTGTATGTAGAAGCTTCTGGAATCTTGGGTCTGCATGCTTATAATGTCTTGCATCAGCCTCAGGCCCTCAGATGCCGCTAAAGTTTTGTGCAAGTTACACATAGTTGCCATCTCCACGGTAATGCGTGAAGTTACAAAAAAGTGTTAGAAATAAGCCTTGATCAGGCATTTAATGTGAAGTGAAGTGATTAATGTGTTCGTTAAAGTCAATAAATAACCAGAATTAAATTTTGAGTATTCTTAAAATGAATCCTACATCCTACAGTCCATTGCTAGTTGCCTTTAAAAGAAGGTTGTGAACTCAAACTTTGCCACACGAAACAATAGTTTTATATCAGGTTAATTATATGCCAAGTGTTACAGTGAAAGTTCTTACCAATTGCTACAATAGATGCCAGTATGTTCATGAAGGGAAAAAATCTAAGTTCAAACACAAGTGTATACATGAAGTAAGATATTCCGAGAGAGAAGATAATTGCCAGAACCATCATGAGCGTTACAAAGAGGGAGCCAGTGTATAGCCAAGTGCACAGCAGGACGAATGTGCCTCCTGCTCCAATCATCCAGGTGTCTCGGATCAGGTATTCATTGAACAGTACCGCTTTCAGTCCTGCAAACATACATTATCAGTTTTAAAACCAGCGTTTATATATACAGTGAGATCAGTACAGTAGTGGACGGCAGACGCAGGGTTTGTGCTGTGCGATAATAAAGGCTTACACATGCAGGCACGGGACTTGAAATAAGTGCTGACTCAGCAGTTTACGAGTACATCCCACACATTCACAGTCAGATAGTGTACCTCGAGTAGATAAGGTGCTTCATTGCTTTTCCTTGTGAACTGAATGACGTGTGTATAAGTTATTTCAATTTTAAAATTTGTATCTTATAAAACGTAAGTGTAAAGTGAATCATGGATAACACTTACATACACAGGAAAAGAAACGACAAAATTAGTCAATGCACTAAAGAAAGCCGATAAGAATGTAAAAATAGCATACAGAACCAATAACAAATTAAATAACATAATAAACAATAACATTGAAGAAAATAATATTTTCAACAGTAAAGGAGTTTATAAACTGACATGTAAGGACTGCAACAAATTTTATATAGGAAGGACAAACAGGAGTTTTAACATCAGATTCAAAGAACATTTTCGAGACTTCATTCACGCAGAAGGGAAATCAAGCTATGCAAAACACGTTATCCATGAAGGACATCGCATGTTAAATATTGAAAACACCCTAACAGTAATGCACTTACTTACTTACTTACTCACTGGCACTATCGAACCCATATGTTCATGGCCGCGCGGACATAAGCTCTCCATACATCCCTATCCTGAGTCAATGTTTTCCAATCATTCCCTGTATAATCTACTTCCCTCAAATCATAGTTAATGTTGTTCTCCCACCTCATTCTTGATCTACCAACTGGGCGTTTTCCTTCTGGCTTTTCTACAAGAAGTTTCCATGCACGTCTTTCATTCCCCATATGCGCAACATGTCCTGCCCATCGCAGTCTATGAGACTTAACTGTTCTTATTATATCTGGCTTCCTATAAAGACCATGTAGTTCATTGTTATGTAGTCTTCTCCATTCACTGTCTGTTCATCTCTCTTTGGTCCAAAAATTTTCCTAAGAACTTTATTCTCAAATACTCGTAATCTCCTTTCCTCCCTTAAAGTAAGAGTCCATGTTTCGCACCCATATAATATAACTGGTAGAATAATAGTTTTATATATTTTCAGTTTAACGTTTTTTGAAAGGAGTTGGGACATCAAAAGTCTCTGCAATGCATAATAGCACGCATTTCCAGAATTGAGCCTATGTTTAATTTCTTTGTGCATCTCATTCCTATTTGTGATTATTGTTCCTAGGTATTTGAATTCAGCCACTTCCTCAAAATTTCCCTCATTTGTCATTAGCTGTCCATTTCCATTATATACTGAATTTCTACGTGTGACCATATATTTAGTTTTACTGATATTTACTTCCAGTCCTAATTTCTTAGTGTTACTCAATAGTGTGTACGTGTTGGCCTTCAGAACAGTAATGCACAGAGAAAATAATCCAGCGAAGATAAACGTACTCGAAGAGATGGAAATCATGAAAGCAGCTCACAACAACGACAGCCTGATAAACGAAAACGAACCCAATACATGCAACCCCCTCTACCAGATCTTCAGTGAAACACCAGTTTTGAATCCTGCCGATGATGGGACAAGTCCCGAAAGTGCTATAGTTAAATGATTAATTAAGTTGAGGAGACGGACCTTTCAGGTGAATATTCCATAATTTTATATTAATTTTGAATCATGTGTGTATGAGTGTAAACTGTATAATGGCTAGTAATTTTTCTACTGAACATCGTGTATTTATTTATGAACAATATTTGTTAACTCAGTCTGCCAGCCAAGTACGAAGACGTTTGAAATACGATTTCGGGGTGTAAAAATTCTGTCATGTTCAACAATCCATAAATATGTGCAACAAATTTTATAAAGAGGTGTCAAAAATGTATGGACAATGAAGGTGAACAGTCCCAACACCTTCTTCAATGGAGTTGGTAAGTACAATTTGTAAAATGTAAAATGTGTGTGGTTGTATCACCGCGATCTTATGCTGTCTGTTCCCCCCGCGAGTGTGTCAGCAGTGTATAGTGTGAAATCCCTGCGTCTGCTGTCCAGTGCTATACTGATCACACTGTATATCCATCCATAATAATTCTGCCCGAGAGCAGGTCTTTCACTGCAATCATAGCATTTTCATGCTATGCTTTGCAGCTTTACTAGGGAATTACACATGTGGTAGCTTCCTGTTGCTTTTCACACCGACGAAGAATAGTGATGATAATGATAAGGATGATGATGATGGCCGGATGATTTTCGGGGACCGTTGGGCCCTAAGCTTCCTGACATTTGTCTTAGAGGTGAGGAAAAACCTCGAAGAAACCTCATCTAGGAGCCTGTCCCGACCGGGAATTGAACCTGGGCCCACTGCATGAAAAGGCAGCACGCTACCTCGAGACCACAGCAGTGGACTGCACTGTATATAATGGATTAGAAATAAATGAAAGCAAAACATAATAAATGATTACTTATGGAACCAATGTCAGTCTTGATGGTCTAGTGGTTATGTTCCTTGCCTCTAGTCCCAAGGGTCATGGGTTCAAATGTTGCCAGGGTCAATGGGTTTTTAGGATCATAAATTCCAAGGGACAAATCCTTTGGGAGGGACTTAACCCAGAGTTCCTGAGTCTGAAGGTTTTTGGGCTCGTAAAAGAACCTCAAGCATATATAGTGCCTCTGGGCAATGAAATACTAACTACATATCCCTCACTAACATCTATAGGGAAATAAGT
This sequence comes from Diploptera punctata, assembly GCA_030220185.1. Taxonomy (NCBI): domain Eukaryota; kingdom Metazoa; phylum Arthropoda; class Insecta; order Blattodea; family Blaberidae; genus Diploptera; species Diploptera punctata. The sequence continues at coordinate 2,266,906 of JASPKZ010007173.1, forward strand.
ATATCTAAATTAGTCTGGTTAAGAAACTCTTCACTAGGGGAGCACCCATATCCCAAGCAGGACTAATGGAGATCAATCAATCCATCTAGAACAAACGAAAGGGGAAACACAAACAAGAAATAAAAATAAGTGACATTAAGTATGAACATGTTAATAAATTTACCTATCCTCACTGACAGAGTAATAAACATAACTAAATTAAATGTTTAATGTTAAATTTATCACTTCTCGCTGAATGACAAATTAAATTAGAAGAATCAATCGATTTAGTGTTTACTTAATGAAAATCCATTATGTATCTAATAAATAAAACTATCAAAATTTAACACAGAAATAAATTTTTAGTCACAGAAATTGACTTTTTAAGAAGATCGGCAAGAACATAAAAGTTAGATAAAATAAAAAATAATACAATGAGAGAAAAAATGAATGTATAAATGGATATTGTACAAGAGATTGAAAAAATCCAACTAAGATGGTATGGACATATAATGAGAAGAAGGGACACAGAAACTAACAAAGAAGTATTGAAATGGATACCTCCTGGAAAAGGGAAACGTGGTAGACCCAAGTCAATGTGGATAAAAGGAATTCAAGACAACATGAAGAAGAGAAATATGACAGAAGTAGACATGCGAGACCGGGAAGTGTGGAAGAAAAAAATTATATATTTTGGTTAAGGATACCAGTGTAAATAACAGAAGCAATCCCGAAATAAAAAAAAAAAGTTTGTATGATTTTCATAAATATAAAATTATGAAAATCATATAAAACTTTGATAGTTTCATTTATTAAATAAATTTGAAGAGAAAAATATACTCCTAAATTGGAATTTGAACCCAATGTCTCTGGTTTTTCACACCATTGCTCTTCCATCTGAGCCATTGCGCTTCTGATTTATTCACAGATTTTTCTCTTTACTAATACCACATCCTGCATGCAAGAAAACAGATAACATTCATTCCAACTAATGCCATATAGTGGCTTCTTAAACAAGAAAGTTTTAAATGGGAATCAACACATTTATAGCCAGTGAAGTTTAGATTTGTTATTTAGTATTAAATTTATCACTTCTCACTGAATGACAAATTAAATTTGAAGAGAAAAATATATTAAATTAATATTGAGAAGCTAAAGCTATTACTATGATAGAAATAAGTAAATTAATAAACACAATTAAATTATTGTAAATCAATGGTAGAGAGAAAAATGTTTGCCTGAACCGGGAATCGAACCCCGAACCTTTAGCTTTCCGTGCTAATGCTCAGACCACTGAGCTAATCCAGGCTTCATTCCCATCCAAGCAGAAATCCTTCCTTTACCTTACTCTACTGGTCCTGCATTCAATTGCAATGAATCATCATTCACAAATACACAATGAATGGCTTCTACCTGAAGAAGACATGAAGGGACTCCACACAGCTATAGCATTATTTATTAAATTAATATTGAGAAGCTAAAGCTATTACTATGATAGAAATAAGTAAATTAATAAACAAAATTAAATTATTGTAAATCAATGGTAAAGAGAAAAATTTTTGCCTATATATGTCTAAATTAAGATTTGAACCCAGTGTCTCTGGTTCTATACATCAGTGCTCTTCCATCTGAGGTAATAAGCTTCTGAGTTATTCACAGCTTTTGCTATTTACTAAAATGATTCCTGTGAGTGATAAAGCAGTGAACATTCATTCCACTAATGTCATCTAGCAGCTTCTTAACCCGTCAGTGATGCACCCTTTTACTTGCTTTCCTACTGCATGGACGGAGGCCATTTTAACATTTTAGTATTCCTAGAACACTGATTTGTATAAACGATCATAACTTTTTTAAATATCGATGGATTTGAACGAAATTTTTACTTGTTAACTCAGAAATAAATGAGAAATTTAATACATACCGCATGGAGTTCAGTAGCCTTTATAAACTATTAAAAAAAATTTTGAAATCTGAATTTCTCTCTCATGATACACATTTTTACTAAATAATTTGATTTGCTCACATTGGACACCCCTGTTTCTTTCTGTGAGACACTAAATATATTGTGTGGCATAGTGCTGATTCATCTGTAACTTGTATATACAAAAGCAGCTGAGATAACCAAAATCAGAATGAATATTTAGAAGAGTGAACTCAAGCTCAATCTTGTGTCAAAGCACTAGCAATGTTTATACTTAGAATCTGAATTATTGCTTGGATTCGTATAAAAATTCTACAGCAGTTATTTACAACTACACAGACCATAAAAATAATTTTCTCTTATTTTAGTACTATTAATTTTAGAAATAAAAAATCACATAACCTTAGTAGTTGAGCTTGGTGTGATACAGCTCGAAACACTCTTCAATACACAGACCTACATCACATTCCTGGCAGCAATAAACAGATGTCTTTCTTCTCCCATGTTTAGTACAAACAACACACCTCCTTTGATGTTTCAATTTATCACTTTTAGGGGTAATTTTTCTGATGAAGTATCTTTTAGGTTACGACTGGCCATAATTACGTATATAACGCACGACACCGCGCCTCAGACCATCCTCAGACTGATTCCTTGTAAGTAACATCTATTTGAAAGAGGCAAAATAAATCAGGTATTCCCCTAAACAGGTCGATTTATATATCAATCGATAGCTTGTATATCATTTTATCGACCTGAAAAATTAGATTGTGTATAAGTTTATTAGAAGCCCTGCAGAAAGCAGCACAAAGCTAGGTCTCTGTGCCATCGAGTGTTGAAGTAAGAAACTACTACAACCTCAATACCACATGCACAAAATGTGTTCACAGCTGATTCATACACTTAGAAAGAAAGCTAAGATCGTAGGCTTCAAAATTATATTGTTCATACGCAAATATAAGAATATACAGCAGTAAAAAAAAAAAACAAATGAAAAGGTCGTGCGCATTTAGAGAAAAATTACAATTACTTCAATCTCATCTGATTTTTAAAAAAATAATATGAAATTAAATTTTAAACAAATATTGTTTTTATTCATATGTCCTGAAAGCTCATAATTTCTACGTTAAACACAAATAAATTACATATTTGTAGCTTCAATAATGTATGATCCAGAACAAAAAGAAATCACGCCTGCATAGGTCTATACCACGTATAGATGTCGGCAATAAGTGAAGAAGAGAGGGTCTATACCACGTATGGATGTCGGCGCTGACGGGTTAAACAAGAAGATAGTGCCAGTGAGAAAGTTAGTTAATATGAATACTAGAATTAAAGAACATTTTAGTGACATTAAATAAATAAAACAATCTGAATTAGCAGCTGAGTGATTTATAGTTATTTGTGGTGTTGAGCTTACCAAAATCCATGGCTACAACTTGGACAGTTCCGTACTGCAGTGAGCGTAAATCAAGTGTGTGATAATATTCAAGTGCAGCTGAACTTCGTGCTATTGGTAGAATGAGCATCGTATTTATCAGAGAATTGTTTGTAGTATCCTGAAAAACAATAAACATTCAACAATTAAATTAATGTTTTTATTACCTCACCTCTTATCCTTTTTCTTCTAGACTGCAGTTTCGGAGCTTATCTCCATCCTCACTAGCCTCTGGTCGACCGGTGTTTTGTCGTTTCTTGGCAGTTCTTGAAAAAAAGCTCCAAAACTGCAGTCTAGAAGAAAAAAGGATATGAGGTGAGGTAATAAAAACATTAATGTAATTCTTAAATTAAACCTCATAGTGTTTTTTCCCTGTGAAAGTTAAGTAAATAAACATTCATAAATTAATGAGTCATTTTTTAACATCTTACCTCATATTTTATGTTTATATCTAGTTCCCGTGTTTGAAGAAACAAAATATGAGGTAAGATGTTAAAAATGACTCATTAATTTATGAATTAAGAACCTCATAATGTTATTTCCCATATTTAACTATAAATAAACATTCACTTTAATTGAATCTATATACACAAAGTAAAATGTTAAAATATATACCTGGCAGGTGCCATCATCCTCAACTGTGTTAAAGCATTTTTTATTTTTTAAAAAACTGTAGACCTTTTGGAAACTGGCTTCCATCATCAGCAGAAGAAATAAGTGCTACTAATTGTTGTTGTTGTTATGTGACGCTTTTGAAATAAGCGGCCTTCTAGCATCGTCAGTAGCAGGTATATATTTTAACATTACACTTTGACTTTTTATCTCAACAGAATTTTAGAATGAATTTTATCAGAATCAATCTATATTTACAAAAAATGAATGTATGTGTGTATGTTATGTGCCGGCATAAATCTCAAATGCCTGGAGAAATTTCAAACAAATTTGGTACACATATGAATTGTGATCCAGCAATGTGGCTGTAAGCAATAAAATACCTCTAGCACCCAGAGGTGTGAGATGAGGTTGAAATGGAAAAATGATCAGCAATCACCTATATATTTATATGTTACAGCATAATTATAGAACACCTGGAGTAATTTCAACCAAACTCAGTAAGTGTTTAACTTACAATTTGCAAAAAATTCAGTGGGGATAAAGAGACCCCTAGCGCACCTAATACAGTGCTGAGAGGGAGTAAAATATAAAAAATGACAAATATTAGTGTCGATTTCATAATTTTTGGGGTTGCTAAGCCCATTAGTGGCAGTACCCAAATTTAACCTGGAGAATCTCTAACAGGAATGAGGGAGTGATATAGAATAACACTTAAATGAAAAAAAAGACTAGTGTAGAATCCATAGTTTTTGGGGTCACTAGCTGATTGGTGACAATTCAAGTGGTTTATATAATAAATTTGGGAATTTTTAACATTATGAGGTTTTATTAATAAGAATTAAATGAATCGTGAATTCTTCTTACCCCATACTTCTGTTTTTTTAAACACAGCACTGCAGTATCAGCGACCATTGTCACCATCCTCAGCTGTTTTCACAACTGTCAATTTTTTTCTTTTGCCAGCAATTATCTATACTCCCATCTGGTGTTCTTTTGAAGGAATTATTTTCTAAACTGCCATCTGGTGTTCTTTTGATGTTTGGAAAATGATTCCTTCAAAAGAACACTAGATGGCAGTTTAGAAAATAATTCCTTCAAAAGAACACCAGATGGCAGTGTGGATAATTACCGGCAAAAGAAAAAAATTGACAGTCGTGAAAACAACTGAGGATGGTGACAATGGTCGCTGATACTGCAGTGCTGTGTTTAAAAAACATAGAAGTATGAGGTAAGAAGAATTCACAATTAATTTAATTCTTATTAATTCAAGTGGTATTTTAGCCCAAGTTTGATCCTATATCCCTATGAGGGCGAAGGAGAGTGAGAAGGAGTGAAATACCTTCTTGTATCTTGTAAGCCCATGTTTCTCTTAACAGAGATTTAGGCGCTCTCCCTCTACAGTGAAGAATTTGAACCATACTAATATAGTTATACTTGTTTTCGTATAGATGTCATTTGAGTGGTCCGTGGTCAGCGTTCTGCCTCATACTGGCATCTAGGAAACCAAGGTAGTATTAGGACGGGAAAATTCAGTAAATTTTGCTTAGAGGCCTTTTCATTCAGGCTTAAGGATCTTTTACGAGCCTGAAAATCTTCAGACTCAGGACCCTCCTGGAGGACTTGCTCCTTGGATTTTTCCATCCTAAAAAGATCCATCGACCCCGGCCGGGTTTGAACCTGCGACCCTCAGGACTAGAGGCAGGAGTGAAATATAAGATGTTAAATATGGCCAAGATTAGTGTAGAATCCAGAATTTTCAGTGCTAAGCTGATTGGTGAAAGTCCTGATGCCATTTAAGCTCAAGTTTGACCCTTGCACCTCTAAGCGGGTGAGAAGGGGTGGAAAATAAAATGCCCAAAGTGACCAAGATTAGTGTCAAAACCATGTTTTTTGGGATCGCTTATCTGATTGGTGACAGCTTTGATGATGTTTAATTATTATAGCAAGCAGTACAACCTGCTAGAGTGGTAGGGGGAATCCTTAATCTGGCATCCATGCGAAGATTTAAATTATGTTTTGTATTCATAAATGAATGAGTCATTTTTACATCTTACCTCATAGATTGTTTTATTAAACATGGGAACTGCAGTTTTCAAGAGTCATTCATAATGTCAGTTGAAGGAAGATGAGAGAGATGGTTCTCTTGAAAACTGCAGTTCCCGTGTTTAATAAAACATAAACTATGAGGTAAGATGTAAAAATGACTCATTAATTTATGAACTAAGAACCTCATAATGTTATTTCTCATATTTAACTATGAATATGTTTTGTGTTCCTGCCACTTGTCATTCTTCTGTGTGCTGAGGAAGTGTTAAGTTCCAACTGCAGCAATCTTCATTTCCAGACAGATATTCCTAAACAGATCTAAAATCCTATTTTAACCAGAGCAAATAAAATGTTGTTTCTCCAAAATTTTAGGGAAAGTAGTGCTTTAAGAGCTTTCTTAGCACTCTTTGCCACTAACCTCTCTATAAACTAATATTTACTAATATTCTGACGAAATATAATAATTATATAAGTGGAAAGAATTGTTGGCATTTGTATCGGAGTTTGGATGGCAAATTGATATTGCACTGACATGTAGAGTCAGAGATCCGGGGTTTGAATCCTGGTCCGAATGTTAATTTTTCTTTCTAAATTAAAACTATGTCCAATTCTGCAATATGTTAATTTGAAATATAATTTTAAAATTCATGTAACATTAAGAGGTTTATTTAATAATTAACATATTTTGTCTGTGTATTCTTACCTCTTATGGTTGTTTATGTTGAACATATGTTTAAAGGCTTCTGAGCTCCATCTTCAGTGATTACAGATTCAGACTCGAATCTATGAATGCATTAGACCGTAAAAGTCGTTCTCTGCCTGTACTCTGCTGAGAAAGTTGCATCCAAATACGTTTTTGCGTACTCAAAAATCTGTTCATGCGATAATAATTGTTGAAATTCCTAAGCTACCTGGCGAGGTGACTTAGCAGAAAAACGAATCGTGAGCAACCCAATGGGAACTGATGGTAACCGATGTAGTTTGAAACCTTGCTGCGTACCTTGCTGCTTTATCCAAGATGTCGGACCTTGAAGACTTCGATCATGTTTTCGGTATACGCGGAGAAGAGGAATTTGATAGAGTCTACCAAAGAATTCAACTGGAAGAACAGGATAATCGGCGTAATATTGCACAACGCACACATCGTATACAGTATTATTTGTGGGACGCAAGCATAAATGCGTTCCTCTAGCAGACAAAAATAACGGAAGTAGTTTTATCGCTGAGAATTCTGGGTAATTTCTTGCCAATATTACAAAAACGACGACTTTCATGCATGACCAGTTAGTGGGTAGCTAATTTGTTCTTTGCACTTGCTCACGGAAAGTCAGCTCACCAGTGATTGGAAGTAATTTGAGTAGAGACTAATGTATTTGCATGCGGCCCTCAGAGTCAGATTACAGAGTCTGTAATCGCTGAAGATGGGGCTCAGAAGCCTTGAAACATATGTTCAACATAAGCAACCACAAGAGGTAAGAATACACAGACCAAATATCTTAATTATTAAAATATAATATCTAAATAATTTTTACTTCTCCATGTTCTGACTGAATTCCATATAATAGCTACATTAGTTTGGTGTTTGTTAATATAGAAATAATGGTACTAACATTGGGGGGAAGGAAGGTGACATCAACCAGGAAGTACATGATGTTATAGACTGCATTATGTTGGGTGCACTGTTGTGGAACTTGCTGACAAAATCGGAAGCTGTTCTCGTGGCAGTCTGGAGTAAGTTTGAGACTGTGGTAGAAATATGCGCACATCTTGAGCAATTCCCTGGTAGCATTCACATCTTCACTCTGAAATCACATTATATCTTACATTACTAACTGCAATAACACAATATTCAGTTCTATTGGTTAAACAGGATATGAATTATCAGAACTGTTATGAAAATACAATAGGAAGTAAAATGAGGTTCTACTTAATAAATAAATTGCGCCTGTTTCCTCATATTTGGCTGTTTCTTGTAAGACATGTTTCAAAATATCTTTGCTCCTTCTTCAGTTGGTACAGACTGATGATCTCTTAGGGTCGTATCTATGAACGCATTAGACCGTAAAAGTCGTTCTCAGCTTGTACTCTGCTGAGAAAGTTGCATCCAAAGACGTTTTTGCATACTCAAAAATCTGTTCATGCAATAATAATTGTCGAAATTCCTAAGCTACCTGGCGAGGTGACTTTGCAGAGAATGAATCGTGAGCAACCCGATGGGAACCAATGGTAACCGTTGTAGTTTGAAACATTTGCTGCGTACTTTGCTGCTTTATCCAAGATGTCAGACCTTGAAGACTTCGATCATATTTTTTGTATATGCGGAGAAGAGGAATTTGATAGAGTCTACCAAACAATTCAACTGGAAGAACAGGAGAATCGGTGTAATATCGCACGATGCAGACGTCATATACAGCTTTATTTGCAGGACGCAAGCGTAAATGCATTCCTCTAGCAGACAAAAATAACGGAAGTGGTTTTATCGCTGAGAATTCTGGGTAATTTCTTGCCAATATTATGAAAAAAACTACTTTCATGCATGACCAGTCAGCGACTCGCTAATTCGAACTTTGTATGTGCTCATGGAAAACTCAGCTCACCAGAGACTAATGTATTTGCATGCGGCCCTTAGTTGTCAGCCCTAGATCTCGACTCCTGCTCCCTCTTTCAGTGATCTGATAAACTTGCTTATTAAATTTCTCTCTCCAGGAATTAAAAAATTCATGATTCTCTCCTTGTTCTTCTATATGTAATTTTTTTTCACCATTGGAAAAAAATCCACATACAGAACAAGGAGAGGATTATGAATTTTGAAATTCCCAGGGAGAGGAACCTAATAAACAAGTTCTTTGGACCACAAGGAGAGGGAGCAGTATTGAGATCCAGGGCTGATAACTTAAGAAAGATCAATCTGTACCAACTGACGATGAAACTAAGAAGTTTTGAAATGCATCTTACAAGAACAACAAATTTATGAGGTAAGATGAATACATGCCAAACTTGTTTATTAAGTTGACAGTTCCCTTGTGCAATAGATGGAGGCTTTTGTATACGACTTGATCATTGGAACAAAACTAGATGAAGAAGTAGAAGTGATGTATTAAGATATTATGTCTTCACAGCCACGATCTTTTGAGTTCAACAATGTTAGTTAGTCCACCGCTGTGGTCTCAAGGTAGCATGCTGCTTTGTCACGCAGAGGGCCCGGGTTCGATTCCCAGTCGGGACAGGCTTCTGGGTGAGGTTTTTTTCGGGGTTTTTCCTCACCTATAAGACAAATGTCAGGACACTTAGGGCCCAACCGTCCCAGAAAATCATCCGGCCATCATCATCATCATCATCATCATCATCCCTCACCAGTGTGGAAAGCAACGGGAAGCTACCACACCTACGATTCCCTAGTAAAGCTGCAAAGCATAGCATGAAAATGCTATGATTGCAGTGAAAGACCTGCCTGCGGGCAGAATTACTGTGGATGGATGGAATGTTAGTTATTTTAAACCTGTGTGTATTTATTAGAATTAGAATTAGCCCATAATCATCCCATTTTGCGCAAGGGCCTCCTGCGACTTCAGGGTAGGCTTACGTTATATCCCCGGGTTGTGTATTTATTACTGAGCTTTAAAATGTACGATTCAACATCTTTGAAAATCACTCTGTTGTTTTGCATTTTTTTCCATTATACTAGGGCATTCGATATGTAATGGCAACACTGTTGTAGATCAGCGATCCTAGTGGTGACCATTGTAATCTTGTAGTATGTTGTTGAGCTGTCTTTGTTGTATAAATCTGTAATATTGAAAGCCATTCACTGTTTCTCACATTTAGTAAGGAATACTGCCCTAAAAAGATGTTCAATAGAATTTGTTTAGAAGGTGAAATTGGGAAGTACTTGAACATCCATCAAATTCACCAGATTTGAGCCCCTATGACTGAACCTTATTCTCAAAGATCAAAGAACCTCTACAAGGCAATCAATTTCAATCATGAGTTGATATCCAGAAAGCTCTATATCAATCAGATGAGAGAGATATCAAGAAATGGTGCTGCAGATGAAGTGTGTAATATTTCCAAGGATTTGACAATGTATACTCGTAGTTGACTTGACAAGAGACTATAAATGAAGTTCGTAATGTCAAAAGTAACCTAAATAATTTTTTTGTGATGTTATAACAGTGTTGCCAATACTTATTGAATGCCATAGTAGAAGATAGCTATGTCGAGATATATAAAGTGAGATACATGTAGAGCTGTAACTCACAGTGAGGGCGAAACATGATGTCCGGTTATGCAGCAGAGCGATGTAATTGCCAAGAGACCAGCTGTGGCAGCACTTGCCATGTGATATAGTCTCGCAGATACCGTGGAACTGTTCGCTCATCATGAGACGAGCTTCTATATGACACATTGCAAGTATAGCATCCAATGTAAACAGATCACCACCGTCTGTAGATGACAGCACCACTCTCGCATAGTCCGGACCTGGAAATACACAATAAAACCTGAAATTGTATGTATTTAAAAAAAACGAGCATTTTGATAGCCTGGTCTTATGAAATATTTTTTGAAAGATTGGTCATGGATCCTCATATTTACCAACACCTAGAATACCTACTACACATTGATGATATTATTATTATTATTGTTATTATTATTATTATTATTATTATTATTATAACTAACTAACTCACTGGCACTATCGAATCCATAGGTTCATGGCCACGTGGATATAAGCTCTCCACACCTCCCTTAATTTTCCAATTATCCCCTGTATAATCTACTTTCCTCCCACACCATAGCCGAGTGGTTAAGACAAGAGGCCTTGGCACAGAGCTATGGGACTTGCGCTGGTTTGAGTCTCCATGGGGGAAGACATTTTCTCATGAGGTTTCGGCCAGTATAGGATCAGTGCCCACCCAGCATTGTGAGGCATTTGGGTAGCTGCAATAAGTTGCAGCTCCAGGTTGAGAACACCAACTATAACAGCTGGGGGACCCAATGCTGACCACATGTCACCCCTACACTGTCTGGATGATCATCTACCTGTGTGATTAACATATGTGGATGGTGAGGCCAGTAGCCGACTGGTAGGCCAAGGGCCTTCTAGGTCTGTTGCCACCATAGAGGAGAGAGAGAGAGAGATAATCTACTTCCCTAAAATTATGATTATTGTTATTCTCCCAGCTCATTCTTAATCTACCTACTGGGCATTTTCCCTCTGGTGTCCTAAGAGAAATCAATGAATATGAGGTAAGATGACAACAGATTCAACTTATTTATTAACCCTTTGCCCCGGTCAGTTATTTCCAGTAGTATGCTGTATAGAGACATATTCCTTTTACGGCATTTAGTGTTTAAATGTCTTCTAGACACTTTTAATTGAAGAATGGCATATGTGTACTAACTATGATCTCTTCTGAGAAATCATGTGAAATATGCTAAATCAAAAACTTGTTTTCAAATTACAAATATCTTCATCAAATAATTAATTATTAATTTTGTAAATATGTCACGATACAATTTATATATATATAAAGACCTCAAAGTATTCCACAGTTGTAAGGATGGATAATATTACCTTTCAATAATATTATAATTGAAGCAAATATATTTATTAACAATTAATATTTTATATGTACGAATAAATTATATAGGCATATCCTCAGTTTAATATCTTATGGAGATAGCAATGTTTATAGTTTGCATAAAATATATTTCTAAAATTATTATGATAAACTGTATTAGTCCGTTTCTATTTATTTTTTAATATCAACTTGAAATAATGTACCATTCTTAAAAAAATATATTTTGCTGATAAATCAAGACACAGTCACAGAAAGTAAGTAACATCATTAGTAAAAATTCTCGCATATCCAAGTTCTACTACAGATAAAATATATTTATTTATTACTTTCTCTATTACCGGTATATAATAAAGAAAAATTGTCCTTATCCGTTTATAATTTTATTTGGTGATGAGAAAGATTCCAATTCTTTAAAATTAAGTTCTGAGGACCAATTATTAAAAGAGTAATTATTATTGTTCTCGTTATAATCAGTCCGCTCTGCCGTAGACGCTACGATTTCTTCATCACTGTCACTCGTTTGTTCTATATGACTATATTGCATTAAACTACTCATCCAAGAAGCGTCAGAACTATCACTTTCATAATTAAATTCCTCATCTATCGCGGCCACAACGTCTTCATTGAACAATGGGTTTAAATTACAGGTAGTTTTACTAACACATGAACTTTTGCTTTCGCTTGCCATGGTTACAGATAAACTGGTGGAGGCTTTCAAAAATAGGGTTGAAAACACAAAAAAAAGTACCGTTAGAATTTTACAAAAAATTATAAAGCAAGCCTTGTTGCCACATTTAATACATTCCACAGATGCCAAAGAATGACTGACATGTCACAGTTTTCCAAGAAAGTGAATCCAAGTTGAAATACAGCTGTTTTATAAACAGGTACGCTTTACTACGTTATACGGGGCAGGGACAAAGCAAGTAAGGTACGCTTTACTACGTTATACGGGGCAAAGGGTTAAGAAGAACGTCATAATGTTACTTCCTAATGTAATTTCACAATGAAGAATAAGATTCTATGGGATTCTTCTAGACTAATAATGTTTACACATTGTCTTACTTGGAGATGTGCAGAAAAATCCATCACTGGACAGATGTAGATGATCATGGTGGTCATCTACTATATCTTTTTTGTTGTTTCGTTCCAACACCTCAAGCAGCTGAAGAGCATCTGGATCAGGTTCTGAATAATTCTTGGTCTCCTGAGCAATCTGCAATAAAAAGTAATTTAAAATTAATAAAATAATAAACCTATTTGTGGTATTTTATGGGTATGAAACGTGATCTCTTATACCATGTGTCCCACATAAGACTGGGCTTGGCAGACAACAATGCGCTGTTGTACTTATGACTCACTCATAGCATAGCCATGTGTAGTCAGAGGAGTTTGCTAGTTGAGTGAAGACGTGTTTGCTTGTGTGGCTTGTTGCACCGTTGAAATGCCAAAAAAATGTACGCTTGAACAAAGAGTGTTTTTATATGACACACACATTAAAACAGAGTCCTGTAGAGAGGTATGTAATCAATTTCATGACAGATATCCCGGGGTAACATAATAATATAATATAATACCCAATTACACTGGGTAACAATGAAAATGTTCTTCTGCATATTTTAAGTGTTTCTTGCTCAGTTTTTTGCGCTGATTTCAAATATGTGATTATTTTTCTCCAAATGTTGACAGTTCGATAGAAATCGCAATTTTTGTTTTCGTTACTTTTCAATTTTAGTATATGATTTTTCTCCAAATGTTAACAGTTCGATTGCAACCATGTATCCATGTTTTCTTTGTTCATGGGACAGCCGAGCAACTGGCCAACACTACATCCAATAAGTGTGGCCTTCAAGAAACAAACTTGTTCCAGTAGAAAATAATGTTTTACAAGAAGCTCTTACTGACAGTAAGAAGATTTTACTACCATGTCTCCACATTAAATTGGGACTAAAATAACAGTATATTAAAGTTTTGGTTAAATCACCAGATGCTTTGCAACATATTTGCTCTGTGTTCCCACGTTTATCTGATGCAAAAGTATATGCTGGAGTTTTAACAGGACTTCAAATAAGACAGATGCTGGAGTCCACAGAATTAGAACAAAAGATGACACCAGTAGAAAAAAAAAGTACATTGCAAGCATTTTGTAATGTTGTGCATGGCTTCCTTGGAAACAAGAAGAGTCCCAATTACCGAGAGTTGATTGAGAACTTGCTGTGTACATTGTGCCGCTTGGGGTCGTCTTTTGTTTCCGTTGCTTCTATTAGCGTAGATCTAATTACTTCCAAGGTTATTAATCACAAAGCTACTTGCCCCGGGCCCATAGGAGGCAAGAATTGATTCATCTTTCTTTCCTAGGCATTTTAACATTACCTAATAATAGTTCTCAAAACAACAGAGTGACCTAAAATAAGAATGTCTTCACTATAATTATCAATCAATCAGGAAAGCTAGACAGAAAAATAAAGGGAGCTGGAATGATCTCCTAACTGAGTGAGTTTCCGTATAGGAATCTAAACAACTACGTGCACATAAATCATTAGAACATTAATTTATAAAAATGATATTTAATGTAAACAAGTAGTCTGAAGTAAAAACATAACCAAGATAAACATTTGATCATTCAAAGAAATATAAAGTGAATAAATAAATGATAATACTTCTACAGGACAAAAAAAACCACATCATACCACATACCACACTCATGCTAGAGTCCAAGCCAGGGTGGCTTCTTCCCCGGTCTTCAGGACCAACATAAAGTCCGCCACTTCGCGGCTCCAGACGACATTGTCCACTTAAAAGTCCGATCCCATCCCGGACTGGACAGATGAATAAATGAAGAATGAATGATGAATAAATGAATGATAACGTTCTCGCTGTGCATAACGTATTTGAAGGTTCCGAGGTAGAGGGGAGATGCGCCGTAGGAACAGCGCACCAGGAGAGGTAAAGAGGGAGAGTGGGGGTAGATGCATAGAGAAAGGAATATTGGCATAGTTCATGAATCTTACAGTCTAGGGAGGATAACGACGCTGCAGTAATGAGCCGAAAAATGCACTTTCGGTTCAACATATCATACATTAGATTGAAGAATGTGAACTAAATTATATTACCTGCACTCACATTTGGATTTCTTTAGACCAAATTTGGGCGATGTGAGTGAAGAACATGGAGAATGATTCCATCAGGATCTCAAAAACATGGAATCGAGGTATCAGGGCAAGTAGCATAAAAACATGATGGGGGACTACGTTTGGAGTTTGGTGAGGGACAGTCCACAGCAACACAAAATAAAAGGGTGGTCACAACTTCATTTTTAATAACTTTGATGGCCGAGTCAGTGATGCTGAAACAAAATCCCATTTTGTATCATCAGATACAATACCAACATAAGCTGGCATTTATTCCATCTTTATTTGTGGATACATTTTTGTGTTAATTTCCACATTTTCAAATATATTAATTTTCCATAGATCTATTGATTCTATGTATGTGAAACTGTCATTTTTGAAAAAACTTAGGGTGCCTGAACTATATAAGAACCATGAAAAAACTGAGAGAAACAAAAAGTTGCCCAAAATTTGTTACCCAGTGTTATATGTACGCGGGAGCATGCATGTTGTCTGCCAGGCCCAGTCTTATGAGGAACACACTGTATTACAAGATGAAAATAAGCTAAAATATTTGAAAATTTTATACTAATTCTGATGTTGGTTCTGAAAAAAAAATTAAGATAAAGCATTAAGACACACACATACAGACATATATATATGGTTTATTCCATTAGCAATAGGCTAATGGATGATTTATTCTTGATTAACCAACTGGACATTTTCCCTCTGGTTTTTCTACAAGAACCTTCCATGCCCTTCTTTATTCCCTATTCATGCCAGATGTCCTGCCCATTGCAGTCTATGAAACTTAAACTATTCTTATTATATCTGGCTTCCTATACAGATCATGTAACTCACTGTTATCTATAGTCTTCTACATTTACCTGTCTGTTCACCTCTCTTTGGTTCAAAAATTTTCCTAAGAACTTTATTCTCAAATTTCTCCATATGCATATAAGGCCCTTGGCCTACCAACCAGCTGTCATTCTGGCAGTGTAGAGGTGACATGAGGTTAGCATGCCAGGTTTATTCTAAAACACTCGTAGTATTTTCTCCTCCCTTAAAGTATGAGTTCATGTTTTGCATCCGTATAATATAACTGGGAGAATAACAGTTTTATATTTTTTCAGTTTAATTTTTTTTGAGTGAAGTTGGGATGACATGAGTCCCTGTAATGCATAATAGCAAGCATTTCCAGAATTGAGCCTTAAATATATTAGTTTGCAAAATAAATATGAAGTGTTCACTTACCTCTGAAGAATTTAATGAGAATGTATAGGTAGGTGTAGGTTTTGTTACTCCAGGAATGCTGTTCAACTCTTTCCCCTCAGATCGTGATGTTTTTGGTAATTTGTTCTCCGCCATTGTCATCTTTCGGGCAAGTGCACTACCTTTACCTTTAGCTTTGTTGTCCTAGAAAATAAAAGGAAACCAAATATTTGTATTGGAATGTATGTTTTGCATACAGAATACAAAGAAATACTTTTTAATTTAGTAAAATTACTGTGAGAGATAACACTATGACGTAATTTTTCTCTTCAAATATAATTTATCCTTCAGTGAGAAGTATTAAATTAATAATAATAAAAATGTCACTATGAGGTAAATTATCAATTTATATAAATTAATGGTTTATTTTAGGAAGTAACTTTTGAGGATGGCGACCATAAGGTGCCCAAGCTGTGCAAAACATTTCTTCCACTTACTTGTGTTTTGCACTCTTTTAACTTTTCTATCTAACCTCTCTTGGTTAACTCTTGTTTTTTCGACCCCGACGCTATTAGGGCATCCGAGGGCTAGGGAGTCCTTCCTTTCTTCACTTCTTCTTTCCTTTATTTTCTTTTCTTCTCCAGAAAAGCCTGACCAGAGGCTATAAGATGGCAGCCCTAATACTGGTCTTGCCTTCCTTTGGCCAGCAACCAATCGAAAGGACTATTATTATGCTTTCAAGTCTTATATGAGAATTTCCCATAAGGGAAAATTTTCTATAGAATTGTAACAGGCCTTGGCCTAATACTTGAAAGGAAGAAGCAGAAGAAGAAGAACATTTTGAGGTTCTTTAGATCAAGTTTTTTGAGTCTGGAAACATCTTTCCTCAATTTAATGTTGATTTGTTCTTGAACATGTTACGATATAATCTTCTATATCGTCTTCAGCTTGCCCAGACTGATGAGTTTTATGTTGTGAACCCTGGATGTCGATATCATCTCCCTCTTCCGGCTGGTCGAAGAACCTCCAAATTAGGTCACGTTCAACGGGAATTTCGAAATTCATAACTCTATTTTTGTTCTTCTGAATGTAAATTTTTTTCCAAATGGTGAGTTCCTTTGTATTTACTAACTGTTTTAATAATTTAGTGTACAAATTTACATTGTGTTTTTGGCCCAAACATATTCATATGTGTAATATTAACCTTTTGACTGCCGAGTTTCCCTTTTGCCAGCTGGGCTGTGGGTGCCAGGTTTTTAAATTTAAAGTACTATGCCATACTATATAATATAAACCTATATAAAGTATATTTAACTGTCTACATGCCATGGTAAATTTAATTTAAACTCACTATTATACATTTATTTGAAGGTTAGGCGGTGTTGCTTCCACATGTAAAGATCCCAGGTTCGAATTCGGCACGGTGTCTTTATTGAAATTTATCACTATCACTAAAAACATTTATTCTACTGAATAATTTTAATGGCATTATCACTAAACACTTATAATATTAAATATTGTTGAACATTTTTTATGGTCCTGGGTTCGAATCAATTCCAGTCAAACAGATGTTCTATGCCACGTGTTTCGTCTGGCGCGACACGCCCACCACTGTCACTCACACCCTGTTCATTTAGGTCTACATCACTTGCTTTACTATTTACAGGCTTAGATTGTAATAATATTCTCTTACAAACAGACTACTATCACATTCGTCAAACGAATAACCATTTGATGAACTGTTACTGTCACTCTCATCTTCTGATAAAACTGACACAATAAACTCGCGTATTGTATTTTCATCAACTTCGAGACATGAATCACTGTATTCCACAGCACGACCTACCAGGCCAGGTATCTTTTCAACTAAAAATAAAAATAAATAAAGATAAAATCCTGAAATTGAAAATATTCCATAGCCAAAAAAAAAAAAAAAAAAAAAAAAAGGCCTTGAAACATGAATGTACACTCTCCTTTAGAAAACCAATTTACAACCAGCCTGTACCGTTATTCTGTAAGGGATGTGCAAAGTATTGCTAAGAAAGGATGTACAAACACAGAACGAAAAATAATTTTAGTTTATTGAAGTAAAAACTTCGGGAAAAAAATATTTATAGTAATAAGATTGACAACCGGAGCCTGCCGGGCGTGGCGTACCGTTGTATACACACTTTCACCGGCGCATGCCGGGCATGGCATACAAAAGGGGTTAAAAATGGGGAAATAGAAAAATCTGCAGTTGCTGCTCATATTTGGGCCGAAAAACACAATGTAAATTCGAACACTAAATTATTAAGATAGAAAATACAAAGGAACTCACCATTTGGGGAAAAAAATTACATTCAGAAGAGCAAAAATAGAGTTATGAATTTCAAAATTCCTGTTGAACGTGACCTAGTTTGGTGGTTCTTTGGCCAGCCAGAAGAGGGTGATGATATCGACATCCAGGGTTGACAACATAAAACTCACCAGTCTGGGCAAGCTGAAGATGATGCAGAAGATTATATCGAAACATGTTCGAGAACAAATCAACATTAAATTGAGGTAAAATGTTTCCAGACTCAAAAAAACTTGATTATATAAAGTAATTTGATATTTTTACATCTCAGCTCTTAAAACATCTGTGGTTTTTGCCGGCTAAACTTCGGCTGTTGAAACTGCACCGTCAAAACCAACATTCCAACTTTGGGTTGGATGAACTTTAAGATCAAATCTTGCTCATCAGAACTTCAAAATTCTGGGACCAATATTTGTTCTTCTGAATATATATGTTTTCCCAAACTGTCAATTCCATATGTTTCTCTAAATGTTTTAATAGTTTTGTTTCTTTTCCAATTATGTGATTATCTAACAGGCTATGAGCTGTTAATTGCTCATTGAAATTGAAAAATAGGCAATTGCAGATCTTAGCAATGGTTTTGTATCTCTTCCAAAGGAAGCAATGGTCAATATTTTTACACCCTTAAAATGCATTCACTCCAACCTGGTTTATATCTACAAATCTTGGAACCAGACACAAGCGTGGTAACTATTAACCTGTCACAGCTTACAAATTATGTCTGTTTTGAACTAATTAAAAACAAAATCTATTTGTTACAGATGGAGTCTGACATCTGTGCAGTACTTTTGGTGGCAGACATTCGTTCCTTACTTGGTGAGTTTTTGTTTAATGTTTAATTTATTTCTTAACAGTAAAAATAAAATTCAAGAAATTCACTTACAATCCATTGAAACACCACAAGTTTAAAAAAATATTTCAAAAATTTTAATTTAAGATTGGTACCGAAGAATGAATACAGCCTAAGTAGGACAATTAAAACAAATAAAAATGAAACAAATTGAAGAAGAAAACAAATCAGGAATTTATCAGATCAAATGCAGGGATTGTGACAAAATTTACATAGAAAAAACAAAAAGAAATTTGAAAACAAGGGTGAAAGGACATCTTAGAAATGTCAAAAATGGTGATGTGGAAAAGTCTAATTGAATAAAAAAAGAGTCTCATTAAACAAATAGAAAACAAAAAGAATTCACGGTTTGCAAAAAAATCCACAGTAAAAAAAATACAAGAAAGAAAAACCTATCAACTTCGAAATTCATGTGGATTCTGACTATATCTGGAAGTTTATCAGTTCACCAACAGAGGGAAGAAGAAATAGTTCTTCTGACTGACATAACAACTGTCGACAAGAAAGTACTGAAGATGAAGCCACCAAGGCTTTGAAACTACAGTCTGCTTAGAAGACTGGATATGAGGTGAGGTATGAAGCATTTTAATTTTCTTAAATTAAACCTCATGGTGATTTCTTCCTATAAAAGTTCAATATCAGTAAAATAACATTTTGATTAGCATGAAAATAAAGACATGAATGGCTTGTCTTTTATGTCAGAAGTTGACCTTAAATTTTACCCATGACAAATTATTTATACATTTAAGAATAATAAACATATGGATGGCCATCTGCCAGGAGAGTTCATGTTGTAGCTTGCTTCCCCCCAGACTAATAAGTGTGGGTGCGATACCCAGCAGGGTTGAAATTTTAATTTGTAAAAATTAAGGAATGTTCTTGTAGCAACTTCAACATTTGATAAAGTTTCTTCTTATTTATC
This sequence comes from Diploptera punctata, assembly GCA_030220185.1. Taxonomy (NCBI): domain Eukaryota; kingdom Metazoa; phylum Arthropoda; class Insecta; order Blattodea; family Blaberidae; genus Diploptera; species Diploptera punctata. Next base: position 2,286,919 of record JASPKZ010007173.1, read on the forward strand.
AGACTTTATTAGGATATGTAAGGTTGACATACTCAAATCCGCTGATTCCTTTGCTATGTTCTTGAAATACTGCCTTAAATAAAAACATTCTGATTTGAGCTCATATGCAACAATGTCTTCGTGATTGAATTCCGCAAAATTATTTGCATTTTTTGTCAACTCCTCAGAATATATTTTTATTAACTGACAAAGAAAACTAAAATTATTGTCAATTTTTTAAATGTGCAAATAATGTGTCGATTATAAGCATAAATTTATCTACACAAAATTTTTCTTTGCCATTCAACTGTACAGTCTCTGACGATCCTTTAAAAAAAAGTGAAGCCTGTGCTGCGAATTCTTTATATTTCATACTTATCTTATAGTCAGCATTTGGATTTTTTCTTTAGCAGCAGTTTCGTACTGATCAAACTTATTGCATGCGTTATTGACATAATCAATTAGAGTTGTGTCAAGTTTTATTGCAAAGTCTATGGTCATAGTGCTTTTCTGTAAACTTAAGCTTGTTTTATTCGTAATTCCCAAAAGCCCAAAAGATAATTCAGTATACCTGTTAGAAGAATAGTAGCTTTTTTTTATTTGCTAGGTTATGGGCTTCATTTCTTGTTTCTCCTGGTTAATTGATGTCACTTAAAATTGATGACAAATCTTCAGAAATATTTAAATAACCATTTTGCAAAGCATTAATAGCATTAGCACATGCAGACCATCTAGTATCCGGGAGAGACTTCAGGACTTTATTTGCACCCAAATGCTCTGTCATGATTTTCCATTGTTTGGTTGTAGCCGAGAAAAAATTGAACAAATTTTGGATAAACTGAAAGTATGCCAGTGCTTCAGAAACACATTCAACAGCCTGAACACCTATTAAATTTAGCAAATATGCTACTCATGGACAAAAATTGCAAATTCACATTTTTCTTGTATTCTTGATTCAACACCAGAATAGTATACAGCCATATTTGATGCATTATCGTAACTCTGCCCACGACAATCTTTTATAGGAATATCAAGGCTTTCAAAAAAGTTTGTATTGTGTATTACGTTCATCAATGGGTAAAAATTGCAAAAAAAAATCTCTCCATAGGCTCTCTGCCTTTTATGTATATAATGATTAAGTTCAGTTGGTCAACATGGGAGAGATCTGGCATAGAATCCATGCTAATAGAGTGGTATTTTTGCTGATTTTAGTTCTTTAACAATTATAGGCTTTCACGGCCGGAGTTACTATGATGATCTTGTAGAAGATTTCCGGGCTGTTGGCCGCGGTCTTGAGGCTTGTAGTTCCCCAATGTCTCTGAAGAAACGTCAGGGAACTACAAGCCTCAAGACCACGGCCATTAGCCCGGAAATCTTCTACAAGATCATCTTTAACAATTGTTTTTAAAACTTGCTATCCAATTGTATTAATAAATTCATTACAAAATTAATATTTACAGATAAATATGATGTATTCAAAGTTAAAATTGGGAAACACATTATGAGGTTCTTAATTAATAAATTAATGAGTCATTTTAACATCTTACCTCATATTTCATGTTTTATCAAACACGGTAACTATAGTTTTCAAATGATCTTGTCATTCATTTTCAACCACCATTATGACTACTGGATATTCGTTGGAATCTCCCTCTATAACGTTGCCATCTGGTGTTGATATCTCGAAGTTCGTCAAATCAACACCAGATGGCAACGTTATAGAGGGAGATTCCAACGAATATCCAGTAGTCATAATGGTGGTTGAAAATGAATGACAAGATCATTTGAAAACTATAGTTACCGTGTTTGATAAAACATGAAATATGAGGTAAGATGTTAAAATGACTCATTAATTTATTAAATATGATGTACTTTCTTTTCCATGATTTCTGCAGTTTCGTATATGATCAGAAAGAAAAGGACAAAATTCACCAATCTGTTTTAAGCACCCAAATAATTCCCGAGAAACCCCAATATCTCATTATCACCACAAAAAGCAAGACTTCTTGAAGTAAAAAATTTCACAACTGCAATAGTTTTTCTAAGTACATTCTTCCAATAATTGACTTCTGTATTATATTGGGACAGCAACGCACTGTCAACTTGTCTGGTAGTTTTGCTTCTTGCGACATAATTCATCATTAATTGCCTGTGCTGTAAACTGTTCTCACACTTCATTAATAAGTTACTTAAATGCTTACAATCTTTATATCCATTCAGAGAACTCAAATTATGCCCAGTACCAGTAGTGGCAGCAATAACAGTACACAGTTTTCTTCAACGGTAAATAAAGGAGCCATTTTTTTTAAAGACTTACTATTCGTCAATTTTTGGATGAAAATATTTTTAGTCAAGTATCTTGTTTTTGATCCATATTTGGTTCGTCTTCCGGGCTTATAGGCCGTGGTCTGGTTGTCTTCTTACTCGACGTTTCGTCTACTGCTGCGGTAGACCTCATCAGGAGATACTGCGTGCTCTCTGTGAACTCCTCAACAGTCGGCTGCAGACTGGCTGGTGGTTGGAAACTGTCTCTCTTTTTATAGCTAAACCCTGGGTGGTGGGGGGGTTTTCTGCGTTTGCTGTTGTGCCGATTGCAGAAGTCATAGGCTTCGTTGTCGTGTTATGCAGTGCTGGGATCCAAATTTTGTTTATCTTCATGGTTTCTTCTTTTTTGTTGAAGGAATTTTTATGTTTATATATTTCAATGGCTTCTCTGTATAGTCTGGTGTAGTAATGTGATGTTTGTGATAATACCTGAGTATCTTCAAATCTTATAATATGTTGTTGGTTGTTCATCAAGTGTTCCGCTATGGCCGATTTTTCATTTTGTTTTAGTCTGCAGTGTCTCATGTGTTCTTGTAATCTTGTGTTGATCATTCTTTTTGTTGTACCGATGTACACCTCTCCACAACTGCACGGGATACGATATATACCGGCATGACTTAAAGGATCTCTAGTGTCTTTGGCTGGGCGAAGTATATTGCTGATTTTTTGTGTTGGTTTGTAGGTTGTTGATATGTTGTATTTCTTAGTCGTCCAATTTTCTCTGTTAAAGAAATACAACATATCAACAACCTACAAACCAACACAAAAAATCAGCAATATACTTCGCCCAGCCAAAGACACTAGAGATCCTTTAAGTCATGCCGGTATATATCGTATCCCGTGCAGTTGTGGAGAGGTGTACATCGGTACAACAAAAAGAATGATCAACACAAGATTACAAGAACACATGAGACACTGCAGACTAAAACAAAATGAAAAATCGGCCATAGCGGAACACTTGATGAACAACCAACAACATATTATAAGATTTGAAGATACTCAGGTATTATCACAAACATCACATTACTACACCAGACTATACAGAGAAGCCATTGAAATATATAAACATAAAAATTCCTTCAACAAAAAAGAAGAAACCATGAAGATAAACAAAATTTGGATCCCAGCACTGCATAACACGACAACGAAGCCTATGACTTCTGCAATCGGCACAACAGCAAACGCAGAAAACCCCCCCACCACCCAGGGTTTAGCTATAAAAAGAGAGACAGTTTCCAACCACCAGCCAGTCTGCAGCCGACTGTTGAGGAGTTCACAGAGAGCACGCAGTATCTCCTGATGAGGTCTACCGCAGCAGTAGACGAAACGTCGAGTAAGAAGACAACCAGACCACGGCCTATAAGCCCGGAAGACGAACCAAATATGGATCAAGACGCCGGCCGTGAAAGCCTACAATTATATATCTTGTTTTTGTTTTAAAGATATAATCCGGAAAACGTGTAGAAGTTTCGGAGAAGTCAAAATTTTTATTTTGGAAAAACTGTGGTCCAAAATCCAAATCCAAATATTGTGTACTTCATCCATTAAATTTGTGTTGAGTTGTTTTTGACTCACCTCATACTTCTTAACTCCCTCACATTCACATTGTTGTGATCATGATACAGCATTGAGAATGTCACAAATGCAGTGAAGAAACTCAAGTCTGCGAGGGAGTTAAGAAGTATGAGGTGAGTCAAAAACAACTCAACACAAATTAAAATAAACCTCATAGTGTTATTTCCTACCTACATAACTTCTTCCATCAAACTTTCATCACCGTACGTACTGGGATCAGGAGCTACATTTTCCAAGTTTGTAGTTATTAACTCACAGTTGCTTGAAGTGGAAGGTTCAACATCTGATATGTGTTTGTCATTTTTGTCACACATAAGCTGTTCAGAAGTATTTTGATCTTGAGGGTGCACAATCAGTCAGCCTATTTGTTTGTTGAACCGTAAAAAATTAAGTGAGTTTAGGAAGTTTTTTGGTTATTTCTTTTTGAGCTGCAACTTTTTTTCTTTTTTTTTGAACCACTTACATACATTCTTTTCGACATAAAGAAATGTTAAAAAGGAGGTGCTTTCTTTATTATGATAAACTTTAGTTGGTAAATTCTAGGCGAAACAAGAATGTGATTAGTTGTAAATCAAAAATCATTGTAACGTGATTGGTCATTGACTCCCATTTGGGGCATGAGTTAAATAGTCTTAATTAATTTCTATTAAACAAAACAAAATCTACGTAAAGGCATTGTATAAACAGTGCAGGCTCGACTTTTCAATTAGAGTGGTTTGTGTAGGTGACTGCTAGATGGTGTAGTTTAGCTATTTATGCTACGGGACACAGAAGTAACCATGTAAGACATGGGTGAGTTCCAGAATAAACCTAAAAAATCTTCGTATACGGCGGTATACAAATCATAAATTTAAGCAAGGTTCAATGTGAACTGCCACAAGAGAATGAGTGGAGATTAATTATCATCCTGAGTGTAGCGTAGTGTAAGCAAATATATCAGCCTTTTGGGGCCCCCGTGAGGATGGGGGCCCTGGGCACAGGCCCCCTGTGCCCTTGTGGTAAAGGCAGTAATGGAAAGAGGGCATCCTTGTCTCACTCCTACATGAATTCCCTTACATTCTGATAGTTTGTTACTTCTTATTGTAATTAAATTGGATTCGTAAAGGTTATATACATTTAATATTATTTGTTGTGAAACTTGGTCTATGGCCAATATTTTTAACAGTTTGTTTCTACGTACTCTTTCATAAGCCATTTCAGAATCTAAGAAAGTGATATAAGTTACATTTTGATGATGATATTAATAATAATAATAATAATAATAATAATAATAACAATAATAATAATAATAATGATAATAATAATGATAATCATAAAAAATATGGTAATAATAAATAATAATAATAATAATAATAATAATTCCTTCCAAGTATTAGGCCAAGGCCTGTTACGATCCTGTAGAAAATTAATAATAATAATAATAATAACAATAGTAATAATAATAATAATAATAATAATAATAATAATAATAAGACTTACTTTAGGAGTATTGTTGTTGCGAGAAACATTCCACCGGCGCAGTTCATTGTGAGTTGGACCATGCCTTGGATCAACTATTAATGGCCCAGAAGGTCTAGTAGAGTCCAAAAGATTCCTCCAAGCTGTCAACCTCTGTGCCAATATAGTGCCTCTTGCCTCAAATCCCTGCAATGTGCTAATATTATAAATATCTGAATTTTTCTACAAATTGATTCAATTTTAAAATGTATAAACCAATGAAAATCTCTGGTTCATCGGAGGAATTAAGGACTCTTTTCTTTTTATTTCAATTTCATTTTGACATTGACATTGGCCGATTCAATGACATTTTATCTAAACAATACCTTGTAGTGTTAATTACTAAAAAAAGTAAACCAAAACTTATGGTGAAATTAAATGTTTCTTACCTCTCCTTATATAAATCTTCTAAGTAGATCGCGATTTCGAGACCATAATGGTCTCATCTTCAGTACAATCTTGGTGACTGATGTTATGTCGATCGGAAGAAACTCTTCTTTTTCCCTCTGTTGGTGGACCGATGAACCTTCTTCCGATCAACATAACATCAGTCGCCAAGATTTTACTAGGTCTCGAAATCGCGATCTACATAGAAGATTTATATGAGGAGAGGTAAGAAACATTTAATTATATTATTTTTGGTCTGGACATCTTACCTCAATATTAATGTTGATTTTGTTCTTGGACATGTTTCAAAACAATTCTCTGTTTTATCTTCAGCTTTCCCAGACTGGTTTTATTTATGTTGCATTATGTTGCACCACCTGGATGTCGATGTCAGCTCCATCCTGTGGTTGGCCAAAGAACCTCCAAACAAGGTCACCCTCCATCGGAATATCAAAATTCATAACTCTGTTTCTGTTCTTCTGAATATAAATTTTTTCCCAAATAGTCAGCTCGTTTGTATTTTCTAACTGTTTTAATAATTTAGTGTCTGAATTTATATTTATGTTTTTCAGACCAAACATGAGCAGCAACTGCAGATTTTTCAATTTCTCCATTTTTAATATTTCTTATGTGTTCTTTGGTTCTAATTTTTAGGTTTCTTTTTGTTTTCCCTATATATATCTTTTCACAACCCATGCATTCAATTTGATATATTCCTGACTTTTTATTTTTATCAGTTTTTTCATTTTTGTCAAAAAGTCAGGAATATATCAAATTGAATGCATGGGTTGTGAAAAGATATATATAGGGAAAACAAAAAGAAACCTAAAAATTAGAACCAAAGAACACATAAGAAATATTAAAAATGGAGAAATTGAAAAATCTGCAGTTGCTGCTCATGTTTGGTCTGAAAAACATAATATAAATTCAGACACTAGATTATTAAAACAGTTAGAAAATACAAACGAGCTGACTATTTGGGAAAAAATTTATATTCAGAAGAACAGAAACAGAGTTATGAATTTTGATATTCCGATGGAGGGTGACCTTGTTTGGAGGTTCTTTGGCCAACCACAGGATGGAGCTGACATCGACATCCAGGTGGTGCAACATAATGCAACATAAATAAAACCAGTCTGGGAAAGCTGAAGATAAAACAGAGAATTGTTTTGAAACATGTCCAAGAACAAATCAACATTAATATTGAGGTAAGATGTCCAGACCAAAAATAATATAATTAAAATAACCTCAAAATATAACTTCCTAAAATTAAATATTAAGAAACATTTAATTTCACTATAAATTAAACCTCATAGTGATTAATTCCTATAAAAGTTAAACCAAAACTTGTTCATACTCGTATTATGTAATGTTTCTGCAACTGAGCAGTTAAAAACTGGAGTTGTATTGTATAGCTTACCAGCTGAGGATCCTGGAAGTTAGGTAGATTCTTGGTAGTGAGAGGAATGACTAAACAAGTTCCAGCAAATACAGCAACTGCTACGAGAATCACATACGGGTGATGAGCCACTATCCGGGCAAACCTGCACAACAAACAAAATACTCATTTCATATCCATTTCAATAAGGGATACAAAATATATTCTTATTCATCAAACAGTCTTTCCATACGAGTATTATTAAAGATTTTAGTTTAGAAAATAGTAATACTAAATTTTATTAAAATTAAATATTATCTTTCTCGATATTGAGATGGATAAGAAAATACATGAGTTAAAATAATAATAATAATAATGATGATAATAATAATAATAATAATGAGATGAACAGAGAGGTGAATGGAGAAAACTGCATAACAGTGAATTATATGGTCTTTATAGGAAGCCTGATATAATGAGAACAGTTAAGTCTCAGAGAATGCAATGGCAGGACATGTGGCACAAATGGGGAATGAAAGGATTGCATGGAAGCTTCTAGTAGGAAAACCAGAGGGAAAACGCCTAGTTGTAGACCAAGAATGAGGTTGGAGAATAATATTAAGTATGATTTGAGGGAAGTAGATTATACAGGGGATTATTGGAAAACATTAGCTCTGTATAGGGATGTATGGAGAGCTTATGTTCGCGCGGCCATGAAACCAAGGGTTTGATAGTGCCAGCGAGTTAGTTTTTAATATTTTTAAGAGAAGCTGGGATGACAAAGAGTCCCACACGGATGTCGGCTGACCAGGCCTGACATAGCATCACAGGACGAGATGAAATGAAAATAAATGTGTGACATGGGTATGGGTAAGTGGTGTAATAAAGTTTGTGACAGGGGAAACCTCGAGAAAAGCTGACTCTATTCAACCACCACAAACCTCACGTAAAGTGACCGAGACACGAACTCGGAATCCAGAGGTGGAGAATGATCAACCACGTGAACCACGAAGCCGTGACAAAATTTTACATTGTATTAATTCTGCTTAAAGTGACGCATTTTCTTCCATTTGTGGTCTGACAATGTTTATGTTTCGCCAACTAACTAGTAAATCTTTTGACGGAAGCGCTATGTAGGTCAAATACCGAAGTTCTGTGTGTCGATTATATAACTAAGGGCCGGATTTCTATGACATGTCATATATTTTTAAACCTTTATTCTTTGTTTCTATAAACTAAATAACATTTATATAGGTCTTCAATGATTTTTATTGTGTCTAAAAAGCCATATATCTCATATTTTTATATTTTTGATCATAACTCACTAGCACAATCAAACCCATAGGTTCATGGCCACGCGAACATAAGCTCTCCATACATCCCTATCATGAGCTAATGTTTTCCAATCATTCCCTGTATATTCTACTTTCCTCAAATCATAGTTAATGTTATTCTCCCACCTCATTCTTGGTTTACCAACTGAGCGTTTTCCCTCTGGTTTTCCTACAAGAAGCTTCCATGCACGTCTTGTATTCCTCATTCGTGCCACATGTCCTGCCCATCGTAGTCTACGAAACTTAACTGTTCTTATTATATCTGGCTTCCTCTAAAGACCATGTAGTTCATTGTTAAAGTTTTCTCCATTCGCCTGTCTGTCCATCTCTCTTTGGTCCAAAAATGTCCCTAAGAACTTTATTCTCAAATACTCGTAATCTTCTTTCCTCCCTTAAAGTAAGAGTCCATGTTTCGCACCCATATAATATAACTGGTAGAATAACAGTTTTATATGTTTTCAGTTTAACGTTTTTTGAAAGGGGTTGGAACGTCAAGAGTCTCTGTAATGCATAATAATACGCATTTCCAGAATTGAATCTATGTTTAATTTCTTTGTGCATCTCATTCCTATTTGTGATTATTATTCCTAGGTATTTGAATTCAGCCACTTCCTCAAAATTTCCCTCATTTGTCATTAGCTAATTATTAAAAAGTCTGTAATAAAGTCATATTTGGGGGAGTATTATAAGTTGACAGTCAAGTTTACATAATATATGAAAGTCGCAAGTTGCATGGTTCACTGTAGAGTGGAAAGTTGTATGGTTCACTGTAGAGTGGAAAGTTGCATGGTTCACTGTACAGTGGAAAGTTGCATGGTTCACTGTAGAGTGGAAAGTTGCATGGTTCACTGTAGAGTGGAAAGTTGCATGGTTCACTGTAGAGTGGAAAGTTGCATGTTTCACTGTAGAGTGGAAAGTTGCATGGTTCACTGTAGAGTGGAAAGTTGCATGGTTCACTGTAGAGTGGAAAGTTGCATGGTTCACTGTACAGTGGAAAGTTGCATGGTTCACTGTAGAGTGGAAAGTTGCATGGTTCACTGTAGAGTGGAAAGTTGCATGGTTCACTGTAGAGTGGAAAGTTGCATGTTTCACTGTAGAGTGGAAAGTTGCATGGTTCACTGTAGAGTGGAAAGTTGCATGGTTCACTGTAGAGTGGAAAGTTGCATGGTTCACTGTAGAGTGGAAAGTTGCATGGTTCACTGTAGAGTGGAAAGTTGCATGGTTCACTGTAGAGTGGAAAGTTGCATGGTTCACTGTAGAGTGGAAAGTTGCATGGTTCACTGTAGAGTGGAAAGTTGCATGTTTCACTGTAGAGTGGAAAGTTGCATGGTTCACTGTAGAGTGGAAAGTTGCATGTTTCACGTAGAGTGGAAAGTTGCATGGTTCACTGTAGAGTGGAAAGTTGCATGGTTCACTGTAGAGTGGAAAGTGCATGGTTCACTGTAGAGTGGAAAGTTGCATGGTTCACTGTAGAGTGGAAAGTTGCATGGTTCATTGTAGAGTGGAAAGTTGCATGGTTCACTGTAGAGTGGAAAGTTGCATGGTTCACTGTAGAGTGGAAAGTTGCATGTTTCACCGTAGAGTGGAAAGTTGCATGGTTCACTGTAGAGTGGAAAGTTGCATGGTTCACTGTAGAGTGGAAAGTTGCATGGTTCACTGTAGAGTGGAAAGTTGCATGGTTCACTGTAGAGTGGAAAGTTGCATGGTTCACTGTAGAGTGGAAAGTTGCATGTTTCACTGTAGAGTGGAAAGTTGCATGTTTCACTGTAGAGTGGAAAGTTGCATGGTTCACTGTAGAGTGGAAAGTTGCATGGTTCACTGTAGAGTGGAAAGTTGCATGGTTCACTGTAGAGTGGAAAGTTGCATGGTTCACTGTAGAGTGGAAAGTTGCATGTTTCACTGTAGAGTGGAAGTTGCATGGTTCACTGTAGAGTGGAAAGTTGCATGGTTCACTGTAGAGTGGAAAGTTGCATGGTTCACTGTAGAGTGGAAAGTTGCATGGTTCACTGTAGAGTGGAAAGTTGCATGGTTCACTGTAGAGTGGAAAGTTGCATGGTTCACCGTAGAGTGGAAAGTTGCATGGTTCACTGTAGAGTGGAAAGTTGCATGGTTCACTGTAGAGTGGAAAGTTGCATGGTTCACCGTAGAGTGGAAAGTTGCATGGTTCACCGTAGAGTGGAAAGTTGCATGGTTCACCGTAGAGTGGAAAGTTGCATGGTTCACTGTAGAGTGGAAAGTTGCATGTTTCACTGTAGAGTGGAAAGTTGCATGGTTCACTGTAGAGTGGAAAGTTGCATGGTTCACTGTGTAGAGTGGAAAGTTGCATGGTTCACTGTAGAGTGGAAAGTTGCATGGTTCACTGTAGAGTGGAAAGTTGCATGGTTCACTGTAGAGTGGAAAGTTACATGGTTCACTGTAGAGTGGAAAGTTGCATGGTTCACTGTAGAGTGGAAAGTTGCATGGTTCACTGTAGAGTGGAAAGTTGCATGGTTCACTGTAGAGTGGAAAGTTGCATGGTTCACTGTAGAGTGGAAATGTGCATGGTTCACTGTAGAGTGGAAAGTTGCATGGTTCACTGTAGAGTGGAAAGTTGCATGGTTCACTGTAGAGTGGAAAGTTGCATGTTTCACTGTAGAGTGGAAAGTTGCATGTTTCACTGTAGAGTGGAAAGTTGCATGTTTCACTGTAGAGTGGAAAGTTGCATGGTTCACTGTAGAGTGGAAAGTTGCATGGTTCACTGTAGAGTGGAAAGTTGCATGTTTCACTGTAGAGTGGAAAGTTGCATGGTTCACTGTAGAGTGGAAAGTTGCATGGTTCACTGTAGAGTGGAAAGTTGCATGTTTAACTGTAGAGTGGAAAGTTGCATGTTTAACTGTAGAGTGGAAAGTTGCATGTTTAACTGTAGAGTGGAAAGTTGCATGGTTCACTGTAGAGTGGAAAGTTGCATGGTTCACTGTAGAGTGGAAAGTTGCATGGTTCACTGTAGAGTGGAAAGTTGCATGGTTCACTGTAGAGTGGAAAGTTGCATGGTTCACTGTAGAGTGGAAAGTTGCATGGTTCACTGTAGAGTGGAAAGTTGCATGGTTCACTGTAGAGTGGAAAGTTACATGGTTCACTGTAGAGTGGAAAGTTGCATGGTTCACTGTAGAGTGGAAAGTTGCATGGTTCACTGTAGAGTGGAAAGTTGCATGGGTTCACTGTAGAGTGGAAAGTTGCATGGTTCACTGTAGAGTGGAAAGTTGCATGGTTCACTGTAGAGTGGAAAGTTGCATGGTTCACTGTAGAGTGGAAAGTTGCATGGTTCACTGTAGAGTGGAAAGTTGCATGGTTCACTGTAGAGTGGAAAGTTGCATGGTTCACTGTAGAGTGGAAAGTTGCATGGTTCACTGTAGAGTGGAAAGTTGCATGGTTCACTGTAGAGTGGAAAGTTGCATGTTTCACTGTAGAGTGGAAAGTTGCATGGTTCACTGTAGAGTGGAAAGTTGCATGGTTCACTGTAGAGTGTAAAGTTGCATGGTTCACTGTAGAGTGGAAAGTTGCATGGTTCACTGTAGAGTGGAAAGTTGCATGTTTCACTGTAGAGTGGAAAGTTGCATGGTTCACTGTAGAGTGGAAAGTTGCATGGTTCACTGTAGAGTGGAAAGTTGCATGTTTCACTGTAGAGTGGAAAGTTGGAAAGTGTATATGAATGATTAATTAGTATAAAATGTTTATAGACTCGTTAAACTATGAGTTCATATTTTCTTTTGCCTTTTTGAGGTCATATTTAAACGCTTTTTAGGTCATAAATGCATGTATATTTTCTTATTTTTTAGCTTATAGAAATCCTCCCCTTAATTATAACAGGTAAACCGTAGGGTAGTGGTTAAGGCACTGCGCTACAAGCCGGAAGGTCGAGGGTTCGAGTCCCGGTGAGATCAGGATTTTTAAACTGACCCAAACCTTCTGGCGGCACTATGGCCCTGGGGTCGACTCAGCCTCTAACTGAAATGAGTACCAGACGCTTGTTCTGGGGTAAAGGCGGCCGTCACGCAGGGCTGACAACCCGGCTGACATCAAGTGCCGATTGTCAAGAAAAAGTGGGAGCCTTAATCTCCTACTACCCCAAGGGCTTCCTGAGGCCTGTTGTGGGATCACTTTACCTTTTAAATAATTACGATTTGCTATTTATAGACTTAGATAAAGCATTTGGTCGAGTAAACAGGGAAATATTGTGGAATATCCTAAAAGAAAAAGGCCTCACTATTCAGATTATAGAAATGTTAAGAGCTTGTACTATGGAACAAATATTTGTATTGACCCTCAGTTGACAAAAAATAAGATTTTTTTTTCAAATAAACCAAGGAGTACGACAAGGGTGTTCACTCTCACCTATATTATTTAATATTTATATGGACGATATCCTAAAACAATGGAAGAAGGTTTTAACTAATGAAGGAATATTAATTGATAATAAAGATAAAATAAATGCTTTATTATTCGCTGACGATGTTGTACTTTTAGCAGAATCTGAAAATGAGCTCCAAATGTTAGCATATAAATTTAAATTAATAGCCAATAGATATAATTGTAAAATATCAATAAATAAGTCAAAAGTAATGGCATTTATTGGTAAATATGGAATTAGATCAAAAATTGTACTGGATAACAAAATAATAGAACAAGTATCACATTTCCAATATTTAGGATGTGATATAACTTATAGAGAAAATAAAGATATAGAAAATAAAGTAAATAAATTTCAGGCTATTTGTGGAACCATAAAAAGAACCTTAGGTCGGAAAACAAGGAAAGATACGAAACTTAAATTATATAAAACAATGGCTGTTCCTTTGTTGTTGTATGGAAGTGAAAATTGGATAATGAAATCAAGGGATAAAAGCAGGATACAGACTGCGGAAATGCTGATTTTTACGTAATGTGAAAGGATGCACAAGAGCGGATAGAATAAGGAATGAAACTATACGAGAAGAATTAAATACATATAAAATTGAAGCTAAAATCAGCGAAAATAATAAGAAATGGACAGAACACTTAATGAGAATGAACAACGAAAGAATACCAAAAAGAACCTTTCTGTATAATCCCAGAGGAACAAGAGATGTTGGCCGACCACGTAGAAGATGGACTCTACTTTTAACTTCGCCGGAACAGGCTGCATAGCCTAAACCTTGTAGTAGAAGGAGAAGAAATAATTACGACATACAGTAAAAAGTTAATTTTTTAAGAAAAAAATGTACAAACAGGACCAAAGTCACTCTTAGTAATCTGGCGCTCAGATTTGAGTAATAAACTTCTCACTACAACTTTGACACTGGGTCACAAGATAATAATCTGCCAACAGTACGCTGTGTCCAAGCATGAGACTGATCGCGAGGAGTGCGTTGCATGTTTTTGTTTCGATGCTGGTATTGCGTACAGTTCGTTACAAATACACATAATGTACTGTACATGTGTTTTATGAGTAGAGTCCGCAAGTTTAGGCACTTAAAAAATTCAAAATAGGCAGGCAAAAAGGCTTTAAAATCATTAATATAGGCATTATATAATTCAAAATAGGCTCTTAAAAATAGACTACAACATACATTTTAGCCTTATATAAAGAATATAAGATAAACATATGCTATCAATAGCATACGAAGATACTTACTTACTTACTTACTTACTTACTTACTTACTTACTCACTGGCACTATCGAACCCGTAGGTTCATGGCCGCGCGGACATAAGCTCTCCATACATCCCTATCCTGAGCTAATGCTTTCCAATCAGCTCCTGTGTAATCTACTTCCCTCAAATCATAGTTAATGTTATTCTCCCACCTCATTCTTGGTCTACCAACTGGGCGTTTTCCCTCTGGCTTTCCTACAAGAAGCTTCCATGCAAGTCTTTCATTCCCCATACGTGCAACATGTCCTGCCCATCGCAGTCTACGGGACTTAACTGTTCTTATTATATCTGGCTTCCTATAAAGACCATGTAGTTCATTGTTATGTAGTCTTCTCCATTCACGTGTCTGTTCATCTCTCTTTGGTCCAAAAATGTTCCTAAGTACTTTATTCTCAAATACCTGTAATATCCTTTCCTCCCTTAAAGTAAGAGTCCATGTTTCGCACCCATATAATATAACTGGTAGGATAATAGCTTTATATATTTTCAGTTTAATGTTTTTTGAAAGGAGTTGGGACATCAAGAGTCTGCAATGCATAATAGCACGCATTTCCAGAATTGAGCCTATGTTTAATTTCTTTGTGCATCTCATTCCTATTTGTGATTATTGTTCCTAGGTATTTGAATTCAGCCACTTCCTCAAAATTTCCCTCATTTGTCATTAGCTGTCCATTTCCATTAGGCCTATAAAATATATTTCTACGTGTGACCATATATTTAGTTTTATTGATATTTACTTCCAGTCCTAATTTTTTAGTGTTACTCAATAGCGTGTGTGTCCTTTAGTATCCCCTCGCTATCAGCCAATAGTACTACATCATCAGCATAAACTAACAGCTTATTAATACCATTGAGTTGTAAGCCTTCCTCATTCTATAAAGATTTAATGGCATGCTCTAGTACAAAATTAAACAGTAGAGGAGATGAAGTTAGGCACTTAAAAATTCAAAATAGGCAGGCAAAAAGGCACTAAAATCATTAATATAGGCACTATTAAATTCAAAATAGGCTCTTAAAAATATACTACAACATACATTTTAGCCTTATATGAAGAATATAAGATAAACATATGCTATCAATAGCATACGAAGATATCGAAATGATTTTGGAACTTGTTTTGCCTTTTTTACAAAGAGCATACGTAGGTTTTGCAGTGTGTACGTGCTGCGAAACATGGCATTTCTTCGCGTAATTCACTGATCTCATCTAGGAAAGTTGTGCCGAATGGGATCGCATCCGCTGTTTCCTAGACCACAGCGGTTTACTAATCAGGATCATTTTAATCATTTATCATCATCATTATAGCTGTACATATATACAAATTGTTTCGTCAGTATTTAATTCGGTAACAACATTTACATACGATAGTAAAATAAATAAAACATAATAATTGTTTAGATCGTTTGAGCCTGTTCCTGTGATATCTCAAAATGTGGTTGATCAGTCCATTTTAATCCTGGCCTTTCTTTATCGCGACGTCCTTTAGGTTGATACATCATTGCTAATTGGGCGATGTTATGCATCAACCGGCTAGGAGCCATTTTTTAAAAATTGATATTTTGATGTCATCTGTTGCATCGGTTCATGAAGTAAGTGTACACACACTTTTAGTGCCAAATCTTTAAATATCCATCCATAGTAATTCTGCCCGAAGGCAAGTCTTTCACTGCAATCATAGCATTTTCATGCTATGCTTGCAGCTTTACCAAGGAATTGTAGGTGTGGTAGCTTCCCGTTGCTTTCCACACCGGTGAAGGATGGTGATGATGATGACGATGACGGCCATATGATTTCGGGGACCGTTTGGACCTTAAAGTTTTCCTGACATTTTGTCTTACAGGTGAGGAAAAACCCCGATAAAAACCTCACCCAGAAAAACTGCCCCGACCGGGGATCGAACCCGGGCCCGCTGCGTGACAAGGCAGCACGCTACCTCGAGACCACAGAGGTGGACTTCTTTAAATATAGCATTAATATTAAAGAAAAATATAAACGCCATCGGTCCTATCAGATTCTAAGTTTTGCAACAAACGGCTATGAAACCAGATCTTCGTAAATGCTAATCTAAATTTTACATCAAACAGTTAAGCGCCAAATGTTCTCGCTTTTAGAATGTTGAGACATAACTGTCAAACAAGGAAAATTATTTGTAATACCCAGTACTGTTGGTTTGGCGCTACAATAAATAGTGAAGACTGACTTAAACTTTAAACCTACTTTTCTCAAAACTTGGATAGGCATAATGGCGCATAGCCTGTTGATGCATAATGCCGTCCAATTTAGGAAAGCCAGATGGATCCATTCTTTGGACATGTTGAAACCAATTGCTTTGATAATTCTGAAAATTTTCAACTATATTTTGAACTTTTAATCTATTGCTTGTCCACTTTTGTTAAACCTAGGAGTGGACATACATTTATTTCATTTTAGAATTTATCTAATTTTCGCTGCTATAAAACATACATAAAAATACATTTAAAAGAAAAAAAAAGTAGACATTTTCTCAAATATTAATATGGTGCCTCATATGTTTCTTTTAGCTTTGTTTTAAAACTTAGATTGTTTATATTAAAGATGTTATTTGATTATTTGTTTACAATGTGTCTTATCATAAGCTTCTGAGATTTTGAGTGTTTATTTTGAATTTGTAACATAAACATAATGCATTATGTCTAGCTTAGTGTCCTCTCACTGTAAGATGCGAACCTAAAATGGAGAGGTTAAACTAAGAATAAAAATATATGCCTAGTAAAATAATAATAGGTGTTCCCACATGCAAATTAAATTGTCTACATTTCTTATAAAATGCAGCAAATTTATAGATAAAAAAGGTCATACATAGTTAAAATTTAAAAAGTAAAGTGATCCCACAACAGGCCCGGAGGCCCTTGGGGTAGTAGGAGGTTAAGGCTCCCACTTTTTCTAGACAATCGGCACTTTATGTTAGCCGGGTTGTCAGCCCTGCGTGATGGCCGCCTTTACCCCCAGAACAAGCGTTTGGTACTCATTTCCGTTAGAGGCTGAGTAGACCCCAGGGCCATAGTGCCGCCAGAGGGTTTGGGTCAGTTTAAAAATCCTGACCCCAACGGGACTTGAACCGTCGACCCTCCGGATTGTAGCTCAGTGCCTTAACCACTACGCTACGGCGTTTTGTTTAAAACAGAGCACACACTATCTCCTGGCTGTATGTTAAAAGTTGCCTAAGCGCTCTTTTCGAATTAACAAAACTCTGTATGCAAATTAAAAGTTTTCCATATTTCATATCCTGATATTATTTTTTTAGATATAATTGAAACAAAACTCCTGTTAAATATTATAAGTTGTACCGTAATAAACATTTACCAAGCTTATATGATGTAAAAAAATTATTTAGACAAAAAAAAACTTTATTTAATGGCTCAACTGTAGATTAACTTCCCCTTAATTTATTATATTGTAATACTCTTGCTCATTCCGCCTTTATTAACATTTTGTACTGCTTTAAACGTTTTGCAACGATATTTAATTTTTTTACGATTATTACATATTTATAACATCATTGAGTTCACCGCTGTGGTCTCGAGATAGCGTGCTGTCTTGTCACGCAGCGGGCCCGGGTTCGATTCCCGGTCGGGACAGGATCCTGGGTGATGTTTTTTCGGGGTTTTTCCTCACCTGTGAGACAAATGTCAGGAAGCTTAGGGCCCAACGGTTACCGAAAATCATCCGGCCATCATCATCATCCTTATCATTATTATCATCATCCTTCACCGGTGTGGAAAGCAACGGGAAGCTACCACACCTATAATGCCCTAGTAAAGCTGGAAAGCATAGCATGAAAATGCTATGATTGCAGTGAAAGACCAGCCCTCGGGCAGAATTACTGTGGATGGATGGACATCATTGATATGTGAATCCCACTTAGGATCATAGGCCATAATACCTTTGCCAACTAAAAGTATCATCAACATCAGTATCAGGGTATGAACTTGTTGGCCTGTTCCGCTCTCCACTTTAGGCCTAACATGTAGTACTTCGTCTTTTCAGCGTCTTGTCGGTCTCCCTATGTTTCT
This sequence comes from Diploptera punctata, assembly GCA_030220185.1. Classification (NCBI taxonomy): domain Eukaryota; kingdom Metazoa; phylum Arthropoda; class Insecta; order Blattodea; family Blaberidae; genus Diploptera; species Diploptera punctata. The sequence continues at coordinate 2,305,115 of JASPKZ010007173.1, forward strand.
TCGATTGTACGGCATTATTATTATTATTATTATTATTATTATTATTATTATTATTATTATTATTATTATTATTATTATTACATAGGCCTATATTATTATTATTATTATTATTACATAGGCCTATATTTTTATTATTATTATTATTATTACATAGGCCTATATTATTATTATTACTATTACATAGGTCTATATTATTATTATTATTATTATTATTATTATTATTATTATTATTATTATTATTATTATTATTATTATTATTATTATTATTATTATTACATACGCCTATATTATTATCATTACATAAAAAAAACTCCTGGCGCGACAGGCCTAGATGGCCCTTAGCCTACCAGCCGGCTGCTGGCCTAATATCCACATGTGTCAATCACAGAGGTAGATGATCATCGGCCGGTATAGGGGTGACATGTGGTCAGCATGTAGAGTCCCCCAGCTGTTATAGCTGGTTTTCTCAACCTGGAGCCGCTACTTATTGTAGCTACCCAAATGCCTCACGATGCTGGGTGGGCACCGGTCCCATACTGGCCGAAATACCATGAGAAAATTTCTTCCCCCATGGAGACTCGAACCAGCGCAAGTCCCGTAGCTCTGCACCAAGGCTTCCTGCCTTAACCACTCGGCTACGGCGTGGGACATTATCATTACATAGGCCTATATTATTATTATTATTATTATTATTATTATTATTATTATTATTATTATTATTATTATTATTACGATTCTTCTTATTTTTCTACATATTTTCCTTCACTTCACGGTTTAAAAGTTCTAGGCCTATCCGTCCTCACATCATCTTTCCTTCATTTGGACCTGTTGGCTCATAAATGTAAATCATTACTATTTACTATAATAGTATTATTGCTATTCATTTATTATTAAATATATTACCATTATTATTAAACTAAACTCTGTGGCGCAAGCTGTTAGACGCTCGCCTCTCGCCGCTGGGGTCTCGAGATCGAGTATCGGTAACTCCATGTGGGTTTCGTGGTGGACGAAACGGAGCTTGGACAGGTTTTTCTCGGGGTTTCTCCCCTTTTCCCCTGCCACATTTTCATTCCGCCATTTCTCCATACTCATCTCATTCAATTCATTTCATTTATCCGCCTCTGTGATGGTGCGTCGGGCGTGGTCGGCTGGCACCCTTGTCATTCACAGACTATATATGGGGAGGGGCTTCATCTCATCTCTCGACCCGACCATGAGTTGGACACGAGTTGGGGATATTTATTTTACTATTATTATTATTATTATTATTATTATTATTATTATTATTATTATTATTAAACTCCGTGACGCGACATACTTAGAAAGTTTTTTGCCTACCAGCCGGGTGCTGGCCTCACATTTGCATGTGTTAATCACAGAGATGGACAATTATCCATCCAAAATATAGGGATGCCCTGTGGTCAGCATGTCGAGTCCCGTAGCCGTTATAGCTGGTTTTCTCAACTTGAAGCAGCTGCTTATAGTAGCTACCCAAATTCCTCATGATTCAAAGTAAGCACCGGTCCATACCGGCCGGGCGAAATGTCTTCTCCAAGAGGACTCGAACCAGTCCAAGTCCCGTAGATCTGCACCAAGGCGGTGGACTAGTGGTTATGCTCCTTGCCTCTGGTCCCGAGGGTCGCGGGTTCAAACCCGGCCGGGGTCGATGGATTTTTTAGGATGGAAAAATCCTAGGAGCAAGTCCTCCGGGAGGGACTTTAAGCCGTGGGTCCCGAGTCTGAAGATTTTCAGGCTCATAAAAGATCCTTAAGCCTGAATGAAAAGGCCTCTAAGCAAAATTTACCGAATTTTTCCGTCCTAGTACTACCTTGGTTTCCTAGATGTCAGTATGAGGCGGAACGCTGACCACGGACCACTCAAATGACATATATACGAAGATAAGTGTAACTAAATTAGTATGGTTCAAATTCTTCACTCTAGGGGGGAGAGCGCCTAAATCTCTGTTAAGGGAAACATGGGCTTACAAGACAAGAGGATTATTATTATTATTATTATTATTATTATTATTATTATTACAGTTATCATTATTATTAATACTTTAATACTATTATTATTATTACTATTATTATATAAATCTCCGTTAAGGGAAACATGGGCTTACAAGACAAGATAATGATTATTATTATTATTATTATTATTATTATTATTATTATTATTATTATAAAGTAAAGTGATCCCACAACAGGCCCGGAGGCCTTTGGGGTAGTGGGAGGTTAAGGCTCCCACTTTTTCTAGACAATCGGCACTTTATGTCAGCCGTGTTGTCAGCCCTGCGTGACGGCCGCCTTTACCCCCAGAACAAGCGTCTGGTACTCATTTCCGTTAGAGGCTGAGTCGACCCCAGGGCCATAATGCCGCCAGAGGGTTTGGGTCAGTTTAAAAATCCTGACCACAACGGGACTTGAACCCTCGACCCTCCGGCTTGTAGCTCAGTGCCTTAACCACTACGCTACGGCGTGCCCCATTATTATTATTATTATTATTATTATTATTATTATTATTACAGTTATTATTATTAATGCTTTAATATTATTATTATTATCATTATTATTATTATTATTATTATTATTATTATTATTATTAATTTCTTACTTCGGAATTTATCTACAGTACAGTGATTTTCCGTTACCCTCAAGATATGTGCCTTCTCTAGTTTTGGCGGTCCTGAACATCCTCATTTATAAGTCCCAGTTCACTCATACTTCTTCTTACACCGTCCATCCAACCTTGTTTAAGGCTTATTATTATTACCATTATTATTATTATTATTATTATTATTATTATTATTATTATTATTATTATTATGTTACCACAATCACCACGTGTAAAAGGGACAATCCTGTTAAAAGAATGAGACGTCTAACTACCCTACAATAAAATAAAATGTGTGAAAATAAATAAATAAAAGAAGCCGGCCGGCATATTTACCAGTTCATGGTTTTTTCGGACGACGGGTTGATGAAGTCCAAGGAACTATGAATTCCAGGATTCCCGACATCACACCTGTTGACAAAAACACACACTCGGTGAATAACGGGTATCGAACTAGGAGAAACAAAACCAATAGCTTCTTCACATATATGGATGTTGCACCCGTGCGAGCACAATGCACAATGCCAGCTGATACAAAGATGGAGGTACACTCACGCTCAGTTCCCCTACACACGATCATGACCTTGGAACAGTCATCGATTCTCCAGGACAAAAGAACTATTTCACCCTCCGACATAAATCGCCAACTCGGAAACAAAAGGACTGATGTCCGCTTTTTCTACCACAGTTGTTCGATTTCCAACTCAAAATATGTCCACCCTTGAATTGGTAATACAGAGTGCTTCAAAATTGACAGTCTAAAATGTAAAGATAAATATAAATAAATAAACTCAACTCGTGTCCAACTCAGGGTCGGGTCCAGGAATGAGATGAGATGAAGCTCCTGTATTTTTAGGTGTTTTCTCTCTGGTTTTCGTACAAGAAGCTTCCATGCCCCTCTTTCATTCCCCATTCGTGTCAACATGTTCTGTCCATCGCAGTTTACGAGATTTAACTGTGCTTATTATATCTGGGTTTCTATAAAGACCATGTAGTTCATTGTTATGTAGTATTCTCTATTCACCCGTCTGTTCATCTCTCTTTGGTCCAATAATTTTCCTAAGAACTTTATTCTCAAATACTCGTAATCTCCTTTTCCCCCTTAATGTTTCGCATCCATATTATATAACTGGTAAAATAATCCAACCATCCATAGTAATTCTACCCGAGGGCAGGTATTTCACTGCAATCATAGCATATTCATGCTATGCTTTGCAGTTTTACTAGGGAATTGTAGGTGTGGTAGCTTCCCATTGCTTTCCACACCGGTGAAGTAGGATGATGATGATGATAATGATGATGGCCATATGATTTCGGGGACCGTTTGGACCTTAAAGTTTTCCTGACATTTGTCTTACAGGTGAGGAAAAACCCCCGATAAAAACCTCACCCAGAAAAACTGTCCCGACCGGGGATCGAACCCGGGCCCACTGCGTGACATGGCAGCATGCTACCTCGAGACCACAGCGGTGGACTAACTCAAATGGTTTCAGTTATGAAAAAGAGACATCAAGGCAAATGGAATCTTAATATGCTGGCCGATTATTGTTGGACCATAGTTTTACTCGTATATAATTTCAGTTTAACGTTTTTTTGAAAGGAGTTGGGATGAAAACAGTCCATGTAATGCATAATAGCACGCATTTCCAGAATTAAGCCTATGTTTAATTTCTTTGTGCATCTCATTCCTGTTTGTGATTATTGTTCCTAGGTGTTTGAATTCACCCTCCACCACAAAATGTTTTACTGAGATAATTAGGAATAAAGAATTAAATATGTATCATAAATCAGATATGATTTTTCATTTCACAAGTAGCCAGAAAGGTCCCTGGGCGATTTTTCCCCGGGGTTTTCCTCAACTATGAGACAACGTGAATGATGTATTTCGTCTTAATTTTGTGTTGTCTTGGAGGATGTCCTGACATTGAGCTGGTCACTCGTTTGGGGAGGCCCTCCACATGTCCTTGCGTGGTCAAAATAGTATATTACGATGCGAGGTTGGGAAGTGATTTTTACAGAAGCGAGGAAATGTTTAAAAACCGAGACATAGCGAGGTTTTTAATTTCCGAGATTCTGTAAAACTCTTTACAAATGTGCGTTGTACATTATTTTTTTCGCGATTCTGTTTTCAAAATAATAAATAATAGTAAAATAATAACATATTTGCTGGAAATATTTGCGTTCATTATAAACATCTGACTAACGTTAACAATGTGAGCAATGTTTATTAGTTGAGACTACAGCAGGCCGTGACACCAATCAGTCATAAAATGGCGGATAGTACGTATTTATTGTTTTATATTGTTCCAATTAAGTTTAGTTTATTTAAAATGCAGTGATTTGTTTCATATAATGTAGGCCCTATATTAGCACTACATTTTGGATATATTTTTATATATACATTGTACGTAGTATACATAAAGGGCAGTGGTTTTACTTCCCGCACAAGGTTTGTAATATGTAATGTTACAATATAGTTATTTAGATTGGTAACCGCGAAATGTAGGAAGTTTAACTTACCAGCATGGTCGCCATTCCTGCACAAGTACGGCAAAACGCAGTATCCCGCATAAAAATGTGTGTGATACACAACTAATACACCTCTCCCAACAGGTGGTGTGACTGTAAGGCCTGAGTGGCGTATGATACGTAAAAGTACCTATAAGGTTAGAGGTTAAACTGCGTAAATGGAATGGAGAAAAATAGTCAGAAAGCAATTTGGACTAGTGGTTATGCTCCTTGCCTCTGGTCCCGAGGGTCGCGGGTTCAAACCTGGCCGGTGTCGATGGATTTTTTTAGGATGGAAAAATCCAAGGAGCAAGTCCTCCAGGAGGGACTTTAAGCCGTGGGTCCCGAGTCTGAAGATTTTCAGGCTCGTAAAAATCCTTCAGCCTGAATGAAAAGACCTCTAAGCAATATTTACTTAATTTTTTCGTCCTAGTACTACCTTGGTTTCCTAGATGTCAGTATGAGGCGGAACGCTGACCATGGACCACTCAAATGACATCTATACGAAAACAAGTGTAACTAAATTAGTATGGTTCAAATTCTTCCATGTAAGGGGAGAGCGCCTAAATCTCTGTTAAGGGAAACATGGGCTTACAAGATACAAGAAGATACATTAACAATAACGTGTTTCAAAAGTTAATAGAGAGAATGATTTTTTTTCTCTTCGGTGCAACAGGCCTAGAAAGTCCTTGGCCTATTACATACAAATGTATTAATCATAAAAATGGATAATCATCCAGCGAGTAATTGGGGTGACATGTAATCAGTATGTCCAGTCCCCCAGCCGTTATAGCTGATTTTCTCAACCTGGAGCCGCTAGTTATTGTAGCTATCCAAATGCTTCACGTTGTTGGATAGACACTGGATCCATACTGCCTCAAATTTCCATGGAAAATATTGTCCCCTATGGGGACTGGAATCAGCGCAGATCCCGTGGCTCTGAACCAAGGCATAACATATCCATCCATAGTAATTCTGCCTGAAGGCAGGTCTTTCACTGCAATTATAGCATTTTCATGCTATGCTTGCAGCTTTACTAGGGAATTGTGTAGGTGTGGTAGCTTCCCGTTGCTTTCCACACCGGTGAAGGATGATGCTGATAATGATAAGGGTGATGATGATGATGGCCATATGATTTCAGGGACCGTTTGGGCCTTAAAGTTTTCCTGACATTTGTCTTACAGGTGAGGAAAACCCCGATAAAAAACTATATATATATATATATATATATATATAAAGTGATTTTTTTCGCCCACTAACTAACACACCGGCACTATCGAATCCGTAGCTTCATGGTCGCGCGGACATAAGCTCTCCATACATTCCAATCCTAAGTTAATGTTTTCCAATCATCCCTTATATAATCTACTTCCCTCAAATCATGATTTTTGTTCTCTCACCTCATTCTTGGTCTATAAACTGAGCTTTGTCCCTCTGGTTTTCCTATAAGAAGCTTCCATGCCCTGTTTCATTTCCCTTCGTGCCACGTGTCCTGCCCATCGCAGACTACGAGATTTAACTGTTCTTATTATATCTGGCTTCTATAAAGATCGTGTAGCTCACTGTTATGTAGTCTTTTCCATTCACCTGTCTGTTTATTTCTCTTCAAAATAATAATAATAATAATAATAATAATAATAATAATAATAATAATCATGATAATAATAATAATGTGGATTTATGAAGTTTTCCACCCGCACGCCTCATAATTTCCAGTAAATATGGGTGCCCCAACCTAAGAAATGGATTACAATTCCGCCAATGCCGGGGGAGAAAGCGAGAAATGTCATAAAAGACAGCCTCGTGGCATTGGACAAAAAAAAATGAATTACGCAGCAAACTCGTTTTTTGCGAAAAAAAAATCACTTTCACCCCTTTACATCTAACCGCCTAATAGTGAAAGACAGCTAGCACAAATGTTAAACATCAGTTTGTCCGGTATATGTAACGCGATTAATTATTTTGTTATGTAGGCCTATACAGTATAAAATACAGCTTTGATGTATTTAATTTAATTAATTTTGGATTTTGAAAATAACTGCCCATTAAATTCATTTTCCAGAACTGATTTTTTTTTGTTTTGTTTAACCGTTGTCATGACAACACTACATCTGTGTTTTTTTTGTTTTAGGGAACAATTTTACACAACAAAGCGAACAGTCCACGTTAATGGCCTTTTTTGCGCGATAGTGCGTTTTGTCGTAGGCTACTTACAGTAATGGCGACCATGATTGAAAGTTCAACTTCCTACATTTCGCGGTTGCCAACCTAAATAACTATACTATAATATTGCATACTATAATAGCTAATCCCTCCATGGTATCTTTACCTTGTCGTGGTGGAGTGGCTTGCGTGCTTAAATGATCCTGAGAGCTATGCCGGCGGTAGCATTGCTGCCGATAGGGTTACCCATGCCGGACTGGTCAAAGCTGATAAGCCGGACGAAAAAAGTACCTTGGTTAAAAGAGTAACGATCTTTCACAGTAAAAATACAACCGTCAAGAAATGCGGACATGGGTTCAACCGTGCGCTGCTACGCCTAAATAGATGAAAATTAATGTGATTTTATGTTTAGTTGAATAAGTAAAGGGAAAAAATATTTTTTTATTCAATGCCCTAGGTTGTCATTTCGACATTTCTGGTGTTCTCTCCTGGCATTGGCTTAGTTGTAACCCACTTCTGAAGTTGGGGCGCCTAGAAGGCGGAGTTACGTTAGCCCGATGATGTGATGGGTGATAAATGATAATGAAGTGTCAGGAGAGTTCTTAACCTAAACTTAACCTAAATTCCAGACCATGGGAACCACAGGGATGATTCCCTTTAAGGAAAAATTTCCTATGGTTTGATCGGGAATCGAACCCGAGACCTCATGAATAGTAGTCAGAAACGCTTACCACTGGCCCATGAGGCTGATCGGGAATTTTTTTAGATACCCCGTGCTGATTACCCGGCGTTGTCCGGGAATCTACTTATCCCGATCTTCTTGGCATAAATGAGCTAAAATACGAAAATTAATGTGTTTTATGTTTGGTTGCATAAGTAAGAGGAACAATTTATATTGTAATTATTTTTAGATACCCCGTGCTGTTTACCCGGCGTTGTCCGGGAATCTACTCATCCCGATCTTCTTGGCATAAATGAGCTGAAGAACAAAAATTAACGTAGGCCTACTTCTTTGATTAGTTGGATAAGTAAAATGAAAAATAATTATAAATGTATATCGTGCTGATTGTCCGATGTTGCCCGGGAATCTACTTATCTCGATCTTCTTGGCATAAATGAGCTGAAAGACAAAATTCGTTATTGTAAGTTATCCGTAAAAGATAAACATATGCTGCTTTTTGAGATATTCAATTCTGTGTACATTAAGTTTGTGTATTTGTTATGATTTAGGCAGCGTAAGCCATTTAAGCGTCAAAAGAGCTGTTTTTTTCACGTTTTCCACTACAAGGGGCGATTTTTAAGGATGTAGGAGTTCAGTATCACAACTCTCTTATAGCCTACGTTCATCCCGAGAATCTCCTGAACATTTTGCAAAAAGTTCCATCACAGTCGGATCAACGGTATGGCCGCACATAAAGTACGAACAAAAAATCATTAATTTGTATAGCCTATATTAGATTACATATTAAAAACAACTGCCCTTTATGTATATTGTACAATGTATATACAAAAATATATCCAAAAGGTAGTGTTAATATACATTATATGAAACAAATCACTGCATTTTAAATGAACTGAACTTTATTCGAAACAATATATAACAATAAATACGTACTTGCCGCCATTTTATGACTGATTGGTGTCACGGCCTGCTCTGTAGTATCAACTAATAAACACTATTAAACACTGTTAACGTTAGTCAGTTGCTTATAATGAACGCAAATATTTCCAAGAATGGTGCTATTATTTTACTATTATTTATTATTTTGAAAACACCTTCGCGTAAAAGTTAATGTTCAGCGCACGTATGTGAGAAGTTTTATAGAATCTCAAAAATTAAAAACCCCGTCATCGCTCGGTTTTTAAACATTTGCTCCCTTATGTAAAACTCACTTCCGAACCTCACATCATCATCATCATCCGGTATCATGACAGCTGCCGCCGTCTTCCGGAAACCAAACACCATTCCTCTCTCTCCATCCTCTGATCTTCCTCCAATTCTCTGATATTCATAGCTGCTTGTACCCCTTCTATCCAAGTTTTCTTCGGTCTTCCTCTCTTCCTCCTTTCCATTGGGATCAATTCCACAACAATTTTAGGCAATCTTTGCCCTGGCATTCTTTTGACATGGCCATACCACTGTAATCTTTTCATCATCATCATCCAAGGATTCAGCCTGTTGGCTCGTTCCGGTTTCATGAAAGCTAGAACTGTTAAAATTGTTCAGACCATCTTCTGTGTGGGCGTCCAACATTTCTCCTTCCGTGCGATTTATAATTTTGCAATAATTTTGCAAATCTTCCTTCTGGCATTCTATCAATATGTTCTTTCCAGTCGTTCCTATATTTAATTATTCGGTCTGTAAGTTTGAAGATATTTAGTTCCTTTCTTATATCTTCGGGGGCACGCCGTAGCGTAGTGGTTAAGGCACTGAGCTGCAAGCCGGAGGGTCGAGGGTTCAAGTCCCGTTGGAGTCAGGATTTTTAAACTGACCCAAACCTTCTGGCGGCACCATGGCCCTGGGGTCGACTCAGCCTCTAACGGAAATGAGTACCAGACGCTTGTTCTGGGGGTAAAGGAGGCCGTCACGCAGGGCTGACAACCCGGCTGACATAAAAGTGCCGATTGTCTAGAAAAAGTGGGAGCCTTAACCTCCTACTACCCCAAGGGCCTCCGGGCCTGTTGTGGGATCACTTTACTTTACTATGCCTACGTAAATAAACTTTCCTTGACTTTTCTGGAAGTATATTAATTGTTGCATCCTGAACTGCTTTTAAAAAAAAATCCTGATGAACCGTGAAAATTACATTCTCCGCTTATTTTTACTTTAAATTCACATATGAAACTAGTGCCCAAAATTGCAGAATATTACAACAATGTTTGTTGATTGATCATGTCTTCTTTTTTTCTCTAAAGCCTACATTATCATCATCATCATCATCTGCCTTTCAAGTATGATGATGATGATGATAATGTAGGCTTTGGAGAAAAAAAAAGACATGATCAATCAACAAACATTGTTGTAATATTCTGCAATTTTGGGCACTAGTTTCATATGTGAATTTAAAGTAAACATAAGCGGAGAATGTAATTTTCACGGTTCATCAGGATTTTTTTTTCTTTCTCTAAACATATTGTTTCTGCAATAAATAACTTTCATTAAATATACTAAACATACAACATATACTAAAATATTCTGAACGTAGATAATAGTATATTACGTTGCAAGGTTGGGAAGTGGTATTTACAGAATCGAGAATCGCTCGGTTTTTAATTTCCGAGATTCTGTGAAGCACTTCACAAGCGTGCATTGTACATTATTTTTTGTTCGATGGTGTTTTAAAGTAATAAATAATAGCAAAATAATAATATATTTGTTGGAAATATGTGCGTTCATTATAAACAATTGAGTAACGTTAACAGTGTGGGCAATGTTTATTAGTTTAAAGTACAGGAGGCCGTGAGACCATTATTATTGACTATTTAACTCATGTCCCAAATGGGATTCAATGACCAATCACATTTCAATGATTTTTTTAGTTACAACCAATCACAGTCGTGTTTCACCTCGAATTTATAAAACAGCTTTATCATAAGTAATGCCACGAGTGATTTCCAAATTATCGATAAATTCACGACTCACGAAGTGAGGAGTCAATTTATCTAGAGAATTTGAAAATGAAGAGTGGCATTTGTTAGGACTATTTAACGAATAAAATTAAACTGTTTACTCACAAATCATTGTTTAACTATAGTTATTTTAAAATATTTATATATTTAATGTAAAAGGCTATGTTTGAAAACAAATCAGAAATGTGAGGTTATGTTAATTCACTGCTGCTTGATCATATTATTTATTGCCAAATAAGATCGCAATATTGTAAGAGTGCACCCAAGTGGAGAAATAATGAAACACATCAAACTATATACCATAATCAATATTACGGGTTATACATTTATTTTTTAGTAAAAACTCAGTAAAATCAAGGAATCTTTTCATTATTTGCTATATTCAGTGTATTTGTTGGAGAAAAATAATGCTTTGGTCTGTTCAGAACATAAAAAAGGAGGAGCTTTCTTTATCACTAAAGCAGGAGCTGATAAAGATAAATCGATAAAGAGCGAGGTGAAACACAATTGTCATTGGTTGTAAAACAACATTCATTGAAACGTGATTGATCATTGACTAGCATTTGTGGCATAGGTTAAATAGTCATATTAAAGAAAGTTCCTCCTTTTTAACATTCTGAATTGGTCCTAGCATTATTTTGCAGTGACTGACTCTCTAAGAAATACGGCTATCAGATTCTATATATAGTGCACGAATGTCAGCTGATAGCGCATGCGGGAAATAATATAAAAACATTTGTAGCAATTGATTATACCACAAAAAAAAACACTGTTTTCACTTTCTTAAACGAATTATTTGAAGGAAATGACGTTGCAGAAAAATATAATTGGCATATTTATACATCATAGAACATCAGAAATTAATTAATACCTATAATGTTAGTTATAAATTTCTCCACTAGGGTGCATTCTTACAATATTGCGATCCATTGGCAATAAATAATATGATCTGGTTACAGTGATGAACAAAAGAAGCAAATGAAGCGTACAAATCGTTTCTCATTTGTTTTCAAACATCGCCGTTTACATTAAATATATAAATATTTAAAAATAACTATAGTTAAATAATGATTTGTGAGTAAAGAGCTTAATTTTATTCGTTAAATACTCCTAACTTGGAGTAGCAAGTTTAAATGAAGATATCCAAAGATACCAACAAGAATGGAAAAATCATCTGAGAAGAATGGCAAGAAATAGACTTCCAAAATTGGCATTCCAATATACCCCAACTGGACATAGGGACCAAGGAAGACCAAAACATCGGTGGAAAGATCAAGACCATCTTCGCTAGGTTTACCGTACAGGCCACATGGCCTAAAACGAATTTGTTCATGATGATGATGATGAAATACTCCTAACAAAATGTCACTCTTGATTTCCAAATTCTCTAGATAAATTCATTCCTCACTTCGTGAGTCGTGAATTTATCGATAATTTGGAAATCACTCGTGGCATTACTTATGATAAAATGGCCGCAAGTACGTATTCATTGTTTTATATTGTTTTAAATAAAGTTCAGTTCATTAAAAATGCAGTGATTTGTTTCGTATAATGTATATTAACACTACCTATTGGATATTTTTTATATATTCAATGTATGTAGTATACATAGAGGGCAGTGGTTTTACTTCCCGCACGTGGGTGTAAAATGTAATATTACAATATAGTTATCCATCCATCCATAGTAATTCTGCCCGAGGGCAGGTCTTTTACTGAAATCATAGCATTTTCATGCTATGCTTTGCAGCTTTACTAGGGAATTATAGATGTGGTAGCTTCCCGTTGCTTTCCACACCGGTGAAGGATGACGATGATAATAATAAGGATGATGACGATGGCCGGATGATTTTCGGGGATCGTTGGGCCCTAAGTTTCCTAACATTTGTCTTACAGGTAGGAGAAATCCCGAAAAAACCTCACCCAGGAGCCTGTCCCGACCGGGAATCGAACCCGGGCCCGCTGCGTGACAAGGTAGCACGCTACCTCGAGACCACAGCGGTGGACACAATATAGTTATATAGATTGGCAATCCCGAAATGTAGGAAGTTGAACTTTCAATCTTGGTCGCTATTGCTGTAAGTACGGCCAAACGCACTATCGCGCAAAAAATATTATAGATACACGTTACAAAATTAGATTTAAAGGGTCTGTTTCACCAACAGAGGTAACTGTATTACGCCAGTTTTCCCTATATGTAATACATAGCTTAAACTGGCGTAATACAGTTACCTCTGTTGGTGAAACCGACCCTTAGTAACTAGTCGTCTAGATAACTATTATAAAATGGCTGATGTGTCATACTTACTTACTCACTGGCACTATCGAACCCGTAGGTTCATGGCCGCGCGGACATAAGCTCTCCATACATCCCTATCCTGAGCTAATGCTTTCCAATCATTTCCTGTATAATCTACTTCCCTCAAATCATAGTTAATGTTATTCTCCCACCAACATTCTTGGTCTACCTGAGAGCTATGCCGGCGGTAGCATTGCTGCCGATAGGGTTACCCATGCCGGACTGGTCGAAGGTGATAAGCCAGACGAAAAAAGTACCTTGGGCGAAAGAGTGACGATCTTTCACCGTAAAAATACAACGGTCAAGAAATGCGGACATGGGTTCAACTGGGGTAAAATTTTCCGGAGGTCAAATAGGCTGATGTGTCATTAAAATACCAATTTCATGGAAAATACTAGATAATTCTGTGTTACCCAGAATGTTTATTGTTATTACAATCTTAGGCTACTAGGTAATACCTATCAATATTTGAAAAAAAAAAATCAAAAATATTTTCATGAGAACGGCCTGAAATCCTTCAGTCTTTCAGAATTCGCTGACAATTGCTGCAGTAACTAACTACATTTGAAATTCTTGTGAATCAGTTGCGTTTTCTCTGTAGGCCTACTCTTCATTTGTTGAGAGTTGAGTGAAAATAACTTGCCAGGAATGTGTTTATTTACACAGCGATGTGGCATTAACATAAATTGAGGTAAATATCTACTAAATATCTTGTCATAGCCATTGCATCACATGTACAAGGACTTCTATTCACAACCCATTAAACAGCTGAATGAGTAAGAAAACAAACCCAAATGATTGATAGAAAGGTCGTTCATTTGTTTCTCAGGTTTTCTGCCAAATGGCTTCTGATTTATTTTTCTCTTCGATAGAGTATAATATTTATACATTTTGTGTCGGTTCCGGTGGACTATGATTACGACATACGTGGGCTCAAACCCGTCTGGAGCCGATGAAATTTTCTGTCTTGTATCTTGTAAGCCCATGTTTCCCTTAACAGAGATTTGGGCGCTCTCCTCCTACAGGGAAGAATTTGAACCATACTAATTTAGTTGCACTTGTTTTCGTACAGACGTCATTTGAGTGGTCCGTGGTCAGCGTTCCGCCTCATACTGATATCTAGGAAACCAAGGTAGTACTAGGACGGGAAAATTCGGTAAATTTTTCTTAGAGGCCTTTTCATTCAGGCTTAAGGATTTTTTACCCGCCCAGAGGACTTGCTCCTTGGATTTTTCCACCCTAAAAAAATCCATCGACCCCGGCCGGGTTTGAACCCGCGACCCTCGGGACCAGAGGCAAGGAGCATAACCACTAGTCCACCGCGGCCGACCGATGTAATTTTAAGGGCGCAAATTTCTGATCATGACTTCATTCGGAAGCGAAGGTTTTTTTTTAAATTCAGTATCACCATATTGTCATTTCTACATTCTGGTATTCTCTCCTGGCATGGCGTTATTGTAACTCACTTCTGAGGTTGGAGCGCCTGGAAGGCGGAGTTACGCTGCTCCGATGATATATGATAGGCGATGATGATGGTAATGATGGCCGGATGATGTTCGGGGACCGTTTGAGCCTTAAAGTTTCCTGACATTTGTCTTACTGGTGAGGAAAAACCATCATCACCCATGAAACTTGTCCCGACCGGGGATCGAACCCGAGCCCGCTGCGTAGGTAAATCCGTGGGTCCCGTGTCATATATTTATGGTACGTAAAATAACAAAAGTGTTAAATAAGAGACCTTCTTCTTATGCTCCTTTCTTTAAATATAGGCCTACATTATTATTATTATTATTATTATTATTATTATTATTATTATTATTATTATTAGTAGTAGTAGTAGTAGTAGTAGTAGTAGTAGTAGTAGTAGTAGTAGTAGTAGTAGTAGTAGTAGTAGTAGTAGTAGTAGCCAGGAAAGATTGTATAATGAAATTATACAAGACAATGGCAGTGCCTATTATTACTTATGGATCCGAAACATGGACAGTGACAACACAACCATCTGCCAGAATACATGTCGCTGAAATGAAATTCCTCAGACCAATACCAGGATATCAAAGAACAGACAAAAAAATAACACAGAATTATAACAACTAAAAGTAGAGGAATAGTGAAATACAGAACAAACTGGAAAGAACACTTGGCAAGGATGACTGAGAATAGAATACCAAAAGCAGCATACAGCTATTCACCACGAGGAAGAAGTTTGGGAGAACTAAAGAAAAGTTGGAAAGAGCAGCAATTTGGAGCCGGAACAGACTAGTCAATAAGCCTAAACCGCTATGAAGAAGAAGAAAAGGTAGTAGTAGTAGTAGTAGTATTAGTATTATTATTAAACATAGGTGATATCACCCTACTATTTAATTTTGTACTAGAGCATGCCATTAAATCTTTAGAAAATGAGGAAGGCTTTCAACTGAATGGTATTAATAAGCTGTTAGTTTATGCTGATGATGTAGTACTACTGGCCGATAGCGAGGAGATACTAAAGGCCAACACGCACACACTATTGAGTAACACTAAGAAATTAGGACTGGAAGTAAATATCAGTAAAACTAAATATATGGTCACACGTAGAAATTCAGTATATAATGCAAATGGACAGCTAATGACAAATGAGGGAAATTTTGAGGAAGTGGCTGAATTCAAATACCTAGGAACAGTAATCACAAATAGGAATGAGATGCACAAAGAAATTAAACAAAGGCTCAATTCTGGAAATGCATGCTATTATGCAATGCAGAGACTTTTGATGTCCCAACTCCTTTCAAAAAACGTTAAGCTGAAAATATATAAAACTATTATTCTACCAGTTATATTATATGGGTGCGAAACATGCACTCTTACTTTAAGGGAGGAAAGGAGATTACAAGTATTTGAGAATAAAGTACTTAGGAAAATTTTTGGATCAAAGAGAGATGAACAGACAGGTGAATGGAGAAGACTAATAACAATGAACTACATGATCTTTATAGGAAGCCAGATATAATAAGAACAGTTAAGTCTCGTAGACTGCGATGGGCAGGACATGTTGCACGTATGGGGAATGAAAGACGTGCCTGGAAACTTCTTGTAGGAAAGCCAGAAGGAAAACGTCCAGTTGGTAGACCGAGAATGAGGTGGGAGAACAACATTAACTATGATTTGAGGGAAGTAGATTATACAGGGAATGATTGGAAAGCATTAGCTCAGGATAGGGATGTATGGAGAGCTTGTGTCCGCGCGGCCATGAACCTACGGGTTCGATAGTGCCAGTGAGTAAGTAAGTAAGTAAGGTGATATCACCTATCCTGATCTCTATCGTCAAGCCATATGTTACGAGGTAACCTACCTAAATTTCTCTTTGCGAAAGGTTAGTAATTCATTATATATATGTTGGTAATCGATTCTCTATCGTTCTTTCAGTAAAATCTTTCCATTAAGTTTTAATAACAAAGCATTTGAGATTGTTCTCAAAACATTTAAAAAACACGTATCTTCATGGATCCTACCTACTAGGCACAGAAATGACAAAAATGTGTGTGTGTGTATATATATATATAGTCCACCGCTGTGGTCTCGAGATAGCGTGCTGCCTTGTCACGCAGCGGGCCCGGGTTCGATCCCCGGTCGGGGCAGTTTTTCTGGGTGATGTTTTTATCGCGGTTTTTCCTCGCCTGTAAGACAAATGTCAGGAAAACTTTAAGGCACAAACGGTCCCCGAAATCATATGACCATCATCATCATCATTATCATCATCATCCTTCACCGGTGTGGAAAGCAACGGGAAGCTACCACACCCACAATTCCCTAGTAAAGCTGCAAAGCATAGCATGAAAATGCTATGATTGCAGTGAAAGACCTGCCCTCGGGCAGAATTACTATGGATGGATAGACATATATCATTAGTCCAAATATTTTCCTGAGAACTTTATTCTCACATGCTCCTAATCTTTTCTCCTCCTTAAAGTAAGAGTCCATGTTTCGCATCCGTATAATATAATTAGAAGAATAACAGTTTTAGGTATTATAGCCTCACTCTGATGGTTAACAGTTTATATAAAAGCGGGTGCCGCGCGGCAATGTTTAACATGCAGTGTTGTCACGTTTATCAGAGCGCTATGAGCGTTTATTACACAAGGACAGAATACATTAATTATATTTATGTTCTTACTTAATTGTTATGTTATTGTTTGGTATTGTTTAACTTTTAAAACTAAAATTATGTATGTATTTGTTTATTAAATAATTTAATTCCTGCATTATATAGCTTGTAGGTCTACATACATTTAATATTCATACAACATCACGCTGGAAATATTATTATTATTATTATTATTATTATTATTATTATTATTATTATTATTAATTGTTCGGTCTGAAATATTTTCCCACGGCCGCCACATGTTGAAATCTCTTGTATATTAAACTAATATAATATGTAGATATTGTATTATTATTATTATTATTCAAGCTACATGTTGCAATAAATCACTGATAATTATACCATTAATTACGGTATACAATTTTATAACTGGATCGACTGCTTCACGTTCCGAGTTTCAATTGAAACTGAGGGAAGAATAGCAATGTGGCAACACCGTGGTAGTCGCGGCAGTCGAGATCTTTGTATTTTAATAACATATAACATCTGCGGGAAACAAAGCGAGCCGCTTGTTAAGCATCATAGTGAGGCGATAATATATATTTCCAGTTTAATGTTTTTTTTGTAAGAAGTTGGATGACAAGAGTCTCTGTAATGCATAATGAGATGCATTTCCAGAATTAAGCTTATATTTAATTTATTTCTCCACCTAATTCAAGTTGTTATATGTTTCTAGGTATTTGAATTTAACCACGTCTTCAAAATTTCGCTCATTTGTCATTAACTGTCTGTTTCCATTTTATAGGCCTAATGTATTTCTATGTGTGACCATGTATTTAGTTTTTTATTAGGCCTATTAATAATATTATTTATAAATTGTTATTGCTATTATTATTATTGTTATTGTTATCGTTATTAGGCCTATATTATTGTCATTTTATTTATGTTTTAGATTATACTACATATCATTGTAATTATTATTATTATTATTATTATTATTATTATTATTATTATTATTATTATTATTATTATTATTATTAAGGTTGGAAAACTGTGTCGTGCACGTGTGTACAATCCACAGGATTTTAAACTTTCCAGAAACAAAAGCCAAACTTGTCTCTGACCCCTAAATGATTCAGACCTGGTCCAGGCGTCCGTTCGATTTCGATGGAATTGTGTAATTCATGGTGTGATTTGCCAGCAAATTCGTTCTCCCGCGTGTCAGCTTGTTTTGAGGTATTGTATACCTAAATATAGGGCTACTGTTTTTAGAATTTGTTTTGTACATTCCTGTCAGTTACACTACAGATATATCAGGATATGACAACATTGTACATGTTTTATGTATGTATCCATTATACGTATTTTTATAAGTTTTCATACCAACTCATTGGCACTATCGAACCACATAACTGTCCAAGGCGCAACAGTCCTAGAAAGTCCTTGGCCTACCAGACGGCTGCTATCCTCACATGTGCCATTTACGAGACTATTTAACTCATGCCACAAATGCTAGTCAATGACCAATCACGTTTCAATGATTGTTGTTTTACAACCAATGACAGTCGTGTTTCATCTCGCTTTTTATCGATTTCTCATTATCAGCTCCTGCTTTTGTGATAAAGAAAGCTCCTCCTTTTTAATGTTCTGAACAAGTCAAAGAATTATTTTTCTCCAACAAATACATTGAATATAGCAAATAATGAAAATATTCCTTGATTTTACTGAGTTGTTTACTAAAAAATAAATGAATAACCCGTAATGTTGATTATGATATATAGTTTGATGTGTTTCATTATTTCTCCACTTGGGTGCACTCTTACAATATTGCGAACTTATTTGGCAATAAATAATATGATCAAGCAGCAGTGAATGAACATAACCTCACATTTGTGTTTTGTTTTCAAACATCGCAGTTTACATTAAATATATAAATATTTTAAAATAACTATAGTTAAACAATGATTTGTGAGTAAACAGCTTAATTTTATTCGTTAAATAGTCCTAACAAATGCCACTCTTGATTTCCAAATTCTCTAGATAAATTCACTC
This sequence comes from Diploptera punctata, assembly GCA_030220185.1. Taxonomy (NCBI): domain Eukaryota; kingdom Metazoa; phylum Arthropoda; class Insecta; order Blattodea; family Blaberidae; genus Diploptera; species Diploptera punctata. The sequence continues at coordinate 2,324,461 of JASPKZ010007173.1, forward strand.
CTCACTTCGTGAGTCGTGAATTTATTGATAATTTGGAAATCACTCGTGGCATTCCTTATGATAAACGATAATCTAGCCAGTATAGGTGTGACATATGATTAGCATGTCAGGCCCAGCCGTTGTAGTTTTGTCAACCTGGAGTCGCTTCTTATTGTAGCTACCTAAATTCCTCACTATGCTGGGTGGGCATCGGTTTCATACTGGCCTAAATTTCATGCAAAAATTCTTCTCCCATGGTGACCCAAACCAGGGCAAGTCCTGTAGTTGTGGGCCAATGAATTGGTGTCCTAAACCACGGGGTTACGGCGCGGGTCGTATGGACATAAGCTGTCCCTACATAATATAAGTACAGTTAAGTCTCGTAGACTGCGATGGGCAGGACATGTGGCACGAATGGGGAATGAAAGACGTGCATGGAAGCTTCTCGTATGAAAACGCCCAGGTGGTAGACCAAGAATGAGGTGGGAGAATAACATTAACTATGATTTGGGGGGAAGTAGATTATACAAGGAATGATTGGAAAGCATTAGCTCAGGATAGGGATATATGGAGGGCTTATGTCCGTGCGGCCATGATCCTACGGGTTTGAAAGTGCCAGTGAGTAAGTAAGTATTTATCAATTCTGCACTGTGATAAGCATGTTCATCAACCGAACAACCCCTAGTTGTGAGAGAAAGTTTGACACAATGTCGTGTGAGCATGAATAAGGTTAACGAAATCACTTCTTCTTCCTCTATGTCTCATCAGTGTGATTACTTTTTCGAATAGTTACTTTGTATAGGTATGCTACTTGTAAAATAACTGTAAATTTGTCTTTCATAAGTAGTAACTGAAGTGTACTTGCTGGTTACAATTTTGGTAGAAGATTCTCTTTTATTTTCCATCTGCGGCTCTACAAAAAATACTCCCAAGTGCGATAGGTCTAGAAGGTGCTGGCCTCACACCCACATGTGTTAATCGCAGAGGTAGACGATCACCTAGCCAGTGTAGGGGTGACATGAGGTCAGCATGTCGGTCCCCAGCCGTTATAACTGATCTTCTCAACCTGGAGTCGCTACTTATTGTAGCTACCCAAATGCCTCGGGGACACGCCGTAGCGTAGTGGTTGAGGCAGTGCGCTACAAACCGGAAGGTCCCGGTGGGTTCAGGATTTTTAAACTGGCCCAAACCTTCTGGTGGCACCATGGCCCTGGGGTCGACTCAGCCTCTAACTGAAATGAGTACCAAATGCTTGTTCTGGGGGTAAAGGCGGCCGTCACGCAGGGCTGACAACCCGGCTGACATCAAGTGCCGATTGTCTAGAAAAAGTGGGAGCCTTAACATCCCACTACCCCAAGGGCCTCCCGAGGCCTGTAGTGGGAACACTTTACTTTACTTTACTTTACCCAAATGCCTCACGATGCTGGGTGGGCCCTGGTCCCATACTGGCCGAAATTCCATGAGAAAATTTCTTCCCCCATGAAGACCCGAACCAGCCAAGTCCCGTAGCTCTGCGTCAAGAATTCTTGCTTTAACCACTCGCCTATGGTGCGGGACTCTGCGACTCTACGCCTGATTATAAAATATATTCCTGGCCTGCAAGTTTATTATAATTGGACACCTCTGATCTACACAGTCTTCTGATATTCCCCAAAGATCCATTAAAAACTTGAAGTCATTCTGTTCTTTACTTGAAGAAAGTAGAGAAGGTTATGTTTATTTAGAGAGTCAAGCAGTTATTTCTATATTAATAGTTGCAAAGTTTACGGAATGGGGTACATGTTAGACCTAGAGGAGAATAAGTAAAACATATATTTTTACGATATCTGACTATTGTTATAAACGTTGAATATTGTACTGGAATGAGAGATTGTTTTATATGTAGGTAAGAGGGAAATATGACGCAATAAGCAGGAAAATTGGTTATCTCAGCGCATCGTGTTTACATGCAACCGCCCACTTTTCTAAGAATAGACCCGCTTCATCCAGACAAAGGAGTATCGACTCCTATCGATTTTTTATTCGCCTATTCTTAATAATAATAATATTAATAATAATATTAATAATAATAATAATATCCAGGATTTTATTATGCCTGCGCGGCGGTAGCAACCGTCAAGAAATGCGGACATGGGTTCCACTGGGATAAAATTTTCCGGAGGTCAATTAGCTCCCCATTAGGTTCTCCCAGCGGGGACTACTTCAGGGAACCCATGTCCGCGCGGCCATGAACCCATGGGTTCGATAGTGATAGTGAGTTAGTTTATGCAAGATTTTATTCTAAGGACTTAATTTTTGAGATGGTTTCATTAAGATATTTAAATGTTCTTTTTTTTTTTAATGCTCCAGGTTTGTCTTTCGACATTCCTGGTTTCTCTCCTAGCATGGTGTACTTGTAACCCACTTCTGAGGTTGGGGCGCCTGGAAGGCGGGGTTACGTTGCCCCGATGATATGATGGGTGATGATGATGATAGTGGTGCGCCAGGAGAGTCCCTAATCCTAAGCTTAACCTAAGATGAATATGAATGATGATGAATGCGATGGCCATATGATTTTCTTGGATTTGTTTTATTCCGGAATGGCCGTTGGTCTTATTGGACCTTCTGGACTTAACACATCTCTACATCTCATCTTGGGTCTGGTGATATTTTTTCTTCTTTCTGGGGAATTTTTTTTTTTTTTTACGGTCACATGATCATGCCAACTTCTTCTGTCAGCATCGACGGTTGTAATAATGACATTAAAATGCTGGATCTCTACAACGCTTCTTAGATCTGTCGATAGTTTTTCTTCCTTTTCTTCTTGATCACAGTGGACTCGATGTCCTTTCGGGAAAACAAATTGCAGCGTGACTATTTTTTACACGCTTTATATTAGCTTGACCTGTATCTATCTATCTATGTAACGGAATCTTTCAACGCGATTTTCACCCACTTAAAATCATTGGATCGACTTGAAACTTTGTATACTTGTAGAGGACCAGTGACAGTACAATAATCTCATATTTATTTTCTAAAATACTGGCCATAATCATCAGAAAATCAAAAAAAGTGTTTTTGTATCAATGTAACGGAATCTTTCAACGCGATTTTCACCCACTTAGAAACATTGGATCGACTTGAAACTTTTTATACGTGTAGAGGACCCGTGACAATACAATAATTTCATATTTTGTTTCTAAAATCCTGGCCAGAATCATCCGAAAATCAAAAAAATGAAAACTGGTATAATAGGTTGCGGACTTGTCGAGGTTTCAGTCAATCGTTGTAAGAGCTCAGTTGGTAGAGCAGTGAACTCTTAGTGGTATATAATTTCAGTAATCCATGCGTCGCTGGTTCAAATCCGGCTGGGATAGTTTTTTTATAGAAGAGTATTACTTTTAGCTCATACTACAATAGTATCGAATTTAAAGATATTTACATTTTTATCTTATTCTGTAAAATATTAAAACTAAAAAATAAAAAATAAATAATAGTTTTAAAAAACTAAAAGAACACGCTTTATTAGAAAACTAAAAAATGAAAAATTTTAATTTCCAATACGCTTGGGATAAAATAAAGTGGTCAACAAAAAAAATCATCTCCAACACATATAGAATAAAATTAGAGTTATCAACAAAAAGAAAATAATTTTACCATCAAAAGCGTGGGGTGCTTTTTATGATTTTTTACATTTTCTTCTTAGAGAGCTTACTTTTACCAATATCTGTTTATTATCAAATATATTAATTGATATAGAGCACGCCACGCTTTTGATGGTAAAATTATTTTATTTTTGTTGATAATTCTAATTTTATTCTATGTGTGTTGGAGATGATTTTTTTGTTGACCACTTTATTTTATCCCAAGCGTATTGGAAATTAAAATTATTTTTCATTTTTTTAGTTTTCTAATAAAGCGTGTTCTTTTAGTTTTTTAAAACTATTATTTATTTATCTGCAAAACAAGTGTCGAAAAACTTTAAGATGCAAACAGTCCCTGCTATTCGCCTCCTCAGTATACCTCCTCCAGATATTCCTGTCTAATGTTTGCTCTATATTATATATTCTACCTGTCACCACAGCACACGTTCAACTCTCCAGCATTTTCGGCGCCAAAGATCCTACACTTTCCCTCAACTCATCCCCGCTAGACTACTGTCTGTGGGGTCACACGAAATCCCTTATTTAAGGGACCCTGTGGCATCCCAGGAAGTCCTACTGGCGCGGGTTATGGCTGCGGCGGATGTTGCAGGACCAAGGATTAGTGATCGTGTGCACCAGAACATGGTATAGAGGTGCCGTATCTGTACTGATGTAGCCCTTCTTGTGGACCCAGACGACATGCAGCAGGCGTGTTTGTGATAGTATCATCCTCTCACTATGATGGTTGTCCGTTTATATAAAAGCGGGTGCCGTGCGACAATGCTTGACAATGATTAGCATACGGAATTATTATAGTCGCGGTAGTCGACATCTTTGTATTTAATTATACAGGGTGTCCCATTCAAACCTCCCACATTTTAATTAATCATAACTAACAAAGTATGCGGAATTATGAAATGAGGCCGGTATCAAAGGAAACAGAAACTAAAAAAAAATAATAATTGGCACACATTACCACACACTAAAAACACCTCTATATGTGCACCATTAGTAGCACGAACAATATCAAGTCTGTATTCGATTTCGTGCCACGTTCTTTACAACATGCCCGTTGGTACTGTTGCAATTGTGTCAAGGATACGGGTTTGTAAATCAAGAAGATCTTGCACTGGAGTCGCAAACACACGGTCTTTACACACCCCCAAGAGGAAGAAGTTCAGTGGAGTGATATCTGGCGAACATGGTGGCCAGCAAATTGGTCCGCCGAGTCCAATCCACCTATCATGAAAGGATTCTTTGAGTGAATTCCGAACATCCAGGCTCCAGTAAGGTGGGACCCCATGTTGCTGAGAGATTACTTGGGGTTGTAGATCAGCTACTTGGGGGTACAAGAACTGTTCCAACATGTCTTGGTATACCGGGCCAGTTATTGACTTCTCATGGAAGAAAAAATGACTTATAATACTGTTCTTCATCAGGCCGCACCAAACGTTTACTTTTGGGCTATCCCGGACGTGTTCACGGTTGACGTGTGGATTTTGCGTACCCCAGATCCTTACATTTGTGCCGATTAACAGATCCTGATACATGGAACGTTGCCTCACCAGAAAACAAGACGTTTCCAAGAAATTGAAGGTCCTTGTCAATACGATCCAGCATTTCAATAGCGAATGCCTGTCGTCGTGGCCTGTCATCTGGCTTTATTTGTTGAACAATTTGCACCTTGTAGGGGTACTAACGAAGCCGCTTATGAAGCACTCGATGCACAGTTGATCTCGGCACATAGACATAGAACTCCGGGAAGTTTGGCGAATTGATTTTTGTGGATTTCTCTGAAATCCTGCTGTAATTTATTCAATATTTTCTTCTGAAACACGTGTACGAGCACCTCCTGATTCTTTTTTAACGCTTCCAGTCACCAGAAACTTCTCAAGCCATGCCTTAATGGTCTTCCCATCAGATGCATTTCCTCCATATTCTCTCCGGTAATTTCTTTGCAATGTAATTATTGACTTCGTCTCTGCATACCAGAAAATAGTTTGTGCTCGTTGCTGAGGAGTCGCCATTTTGTTTTATGTCATTATTGTCCAACATGCGACAGATTAATTAACTGCAACAATGAAAACAAAAATTCTTTGAGTTTCTCTTTCTTTTAATACCAACTTCATTTTATAATTCCGCATACTATGAGAGTTATGATTAATTAAAATTTGGGAAGTTTGAATGGGACATGGTGTATATAACAGCTGCGAGGAAGAAAGCGAGTCGCTGGACAACCATCATAGTGAGGCGATAATATTTTGCGTTTAGCGGGAAAACGGTACAATTCTTGACATGAGCTCTTATGCTAAACTTAATCGACGTGATCTCCACTACACGTCCTCAAAGTCTGTAATGGGAACAATGGGAATTTAGTTGCACTCTATATATATTTTATAAATGAAAACTATGACAAATGTCGTGAATTTTAAAGCCGAAATAGTCTCCAAACACTTCCGCCCACCATAACCGTGCATATATGCTCAATTATTATGCTAATGTTCGTGTTGTCTCGGAAGTGGCCCTAGCATTGAGCTGATTACTTATCTAGGAAGTTCTCCATATCCGTGATCTATAAAGTAAGTGCGTGATCCATAGTTTCAAATCCTCTCCCGACAGATCGCGTTCGTGTAAGGCTCGGGCGATGTGGGGGATGCAAAAGTACCTACAAATGGAGAGGTTAAACTAAAGTAGAGAAGGAAAAATAATGTAAATATTTAATTATATTATAATGTAATGTAATAAATTAGTGTTGTATGTTATAATAATGATGTACAGTAGCTATATTGAATTTAGCCACCTGTTGTGCGGGTTGCGGAATCAACCTGTTGAAATGTCAGGGGCTGCTGGTATTTACCAGATGAACTGCGTGGGTGCACACGTTTGGCCAGGAATGTCAGTTGTGTTTGCTCAGCAGATCGTCTTCACAAAGTGCGAAGATGTCCAACACATACACTTACCAAAATTAACCTTCATTTCACATCCAATACAAAATACACAGTGCTATTTGCAAGATATGACCACGTACAATGAATTATACAGAATGTAAATAAATACTGGACGAAACTTGTTTGAATTCGTCATAATTTATGTAAAAAAATAATAGTTTAAAAAAACTAAAACAACACGATTTATTAGAAAACCGAGCTAAAAAATGAAAAATAATTTTAATTTCCAACACGCTTGGGATAAAATTAAAGTGGTCAACAAAAAAATAATCCCCAACACTTCTAGAATAAAACTAGAGTTATCTACAAAAAATAATTTTACCATCAGAAGCATGGGGCGCTTTTTATGGTTTTTACGTTTTCTTCTTAGAGACTTGACTTGTACCAATATCTGTTTATTATCAAATATATTAATTGGTATAGATCACCCCACGCTTTTGATAGTATTTTTTTTTGTAGATAACTCTAGTTTTATTCTAGATATGTTGGAGATGATTTTTTTGTTGACCACTTTAATTTTATTCCAAGCGTGTTGGAAATTAAAATTATTTTTCATTTTTTAGTTCGGTTTTTTAATAAAGCGTGTTGTTTTAGCTTTTTAAAACTATTATTTATTATTTTTTAGTTTGGTTTTCTAAAAATATAAATATCTTTAAATTCGACACTATTGTAGTATGAGCTAAAAGTAATACTCTTATAAAAATCCTCCGGGCCGGATTTGAACTAGCGACCTATGGATTACTGGAATTATACACCACTACAGTCCACCATTCTACCAACTGAGCTACCACAACGATAGACTGAAAAGTCGATACGTCCGCAACCTATTATACCGGTCTTTATTTTTTTGATGTCCTAATGATCCTGGCCAGGATCATAGAAAAAATGATGAAATTATTGTATTGTCACTGGTCTTTTACAAGTATACAAAGTTTCAAGTCGATCCAATGTTTTTAAGTGGGTGAAAATCGTGTTGAAAGATTCCGTTACATAGATAGATACAGGTCAAGCTCACATAAAGCGTGTAAAAAGGCTAAACTGTACCTAAACGGGTCGAAAATACAGGTTTCTGCGTTCTAAGAATCCATGGTGAAATAAAATACCATTTCTTTTATCTCTGTGCACGTATTGTATTGTATATAGTGTAATATCTGGGTGGTCGATTCCTTCTATAATTATAAGGATTAATTTTAAAGTATAAATAATAATCAAAATAAGTAAGAGTTGTGTCAGGAGGTGAAGATCGTCTTGAAGTTCTAGTAGATATCTGTAAATTTATAGATTAGGAATCAACCCCAGGAATTCTTCGGAAATGTGGTTAGTAGATAGGATTAAACCTAACTATAAGAAGGCACAGCGGAGCAGTAGTGAGAAACAAACAGACTTTAATACAGAAAAACGTGAGACAGGGTATCGGTAACACCGATGAAAAAAAACTGTCTAACTTACAATCATAAGTTTCATACATATATACCAGTTGAGTAATGACGTAGTTACAATGTATACGTGAGAATCAATTTGGTTGTATTGTACATGTAACCAGATTTCTCCCTTTCTGAAAAGCATATTGAATGCGCTTAACCTATGACCTTTAAAAGCTAAGTCATCATTAGGTAAGACTACCTATTGTGTAACAATCCCTTATACTGCATGACTTTCCAAATAACTACAAAGGTAATACCTATTTAAATATTCATGACAGAATTCTTTAAAATCATTCTTCAGCATATTTTAACAAAAAGATCAATTAGGTCAATAATTGTGTTAATTTAGGACAGTCATACATTATAATGAATGTTCATATTATAAAATATATATATATTATGATATACTTCAATATATTATGATATACTTCAATATATATTACACTCTTCCCCCTATAGAAAGTTTTGAATTACATAATTCGAAACTTTACTAACGAAATGTTTTATTTTTATTTCTAGTTCTATGCGCAATACTATCTTTATCTTCTTCATCTTTTGGGGATACATTCTGTGGACAACTGGGGTCTCTAATTCTTTCTCCGATAAGCGGTGATGACTTGAGGGACACGACAGGTGAACTCTCATCATTACCTGTAGTTTTAGTGTATACTACACGATCATGCCCAGAGTAATTATGTATGTTAACACACAGCCTCTCGGTCGTCTCCTTCCAGCATTTTCTTGGAGTCCATTTATCCCATAACCAAAATATTAAATTTCTGTAGCTCTTACAACAACAAAAACAACAACAACAAGTCAAGGTTACGAATATGATCGTACCCATTACAGAACTCCATGTGGTTATATGTATATACCACTTCGAATAATCATTTTCTTCCTGCTGTTTTATTAACTTACCTAAATCATCGGCCTTCATACTGGCCATTCTCAAATCATCTACCGATGACATTAGGTTAGACATAGGCATGTCCAATTGTAATTTCTCGTAGTCGTTAGTTTTATCCATATCAAAGCAACAGTCGAAGTCAAGAGGTGCTGTCGGTATAAAATCTATGGTTAAGTTACTTACCAAATTACTCATGGCATGTAAGGTTACGTGGGCATTAAAAGCCTTGCAATTCTGTCCTAGCGATAATTTACCTTCCTTTTCAATATTGAGTTGTGTTGATTTGTCGCCACATAACACAGTCATACGATCTGGTTTTGGGGTGACAAATAACCATTCATTAGATAAATATAAGGGAATCCAGTAGGATTTGTTCAATGTGAAAATTCTAGTCTCGCAACTTTTTGGAACTTTAGTGGGGATGGATGAAGAAGTGAAGCTTCACAATCAGCTTCAGGGGTGTACAAATAAATCGGTATATTTTCTTTACATACATAATGCAAAAGATTAGGACGAAAACATCCTGTTAGTTCATTAGTTGTCATTTTTCCGTAATGTTGTCTCAACGGGTCACTGAAAATATATTCTTTGTTTGCGCTTAGAAAAATGTAAATATTACCTTCCTTCTTGACAGGAAAAGGAAGTGTTTTATACAAGTGATACGGAGTAGGAGAGAGAAGGGGTATTTGTAATACATATACTAGATATTGTTTATAAGAATAGGTGTGAGGTGTAATTAAATTTTGAAGTTCTGAAAAAGAAAATTAGGGTAGTCCAGACCAGTTGGTAGCGTTTTGGGCTTTCATAACATTCTTAATTCTTTCCACCGTAATTAATTGAGGTTGAAGAGTTCCTTGCTCTGCGTGTACAAATGCGTCTATAAGAAGTTCAAAAGAATGCTGGCATTCTTCCACACCTCTAAGAGAAATCCTTATTTGTTCATTGGCTAAACTAATACCTTCTATTTCCTTCTGCAGTGCGTTAATCCTATTAGTGGTATAATTATTTAATTTTATTAAACCATTTTTAAAATATTTTCATTCCGGTTCACCCTTGCTATAGTTAAGTTAACTGAATTAATGGTTGATTTAATCACTGTAATTTCATCCTTTAGAATATGCAAAAATTCTGCCTGTTCCTTCTCTAACTGTGAAATGTGCTTATTATATTCCTCTGCATCAGATTGAGTCAGAGTACCGAATAATATCTTAGCAATATCTCCCATAAAATTTAAAACGCCTCTCTTGCTTCTAGTATTCTGTTCATTAGGTGTTTTTAAATATTCTGTGACTAATTCTTTTAAATTTTCAACATACCTGACTTTTGGTTTTACAAAGTGATTTAAACTCCCACAATCTGTCAAATGATACCACTTTTCTCCCTTTATCTTATCACAATAATCAGTTATCAACCGTAAATGATTTTTTGTCTGTTTCCAAAGATCTCTAGTTGGTTCCAAGTTTATATAACTTACCACTTTCCATTGTATAGGGTAAAATTGTATAATTCCTATCTCGTCAAAGTACACACCGGTCTTCGAATCCAGAGCTTTTACTTCTTGAGCGTCTGTAAGCTTCCCCAACCAAAATGGTATTAACATTTGTAGCATTACCCATGTGTTATGAAGTTTCATTTTCTTTTCCCTGCAAAGGAAAATATGGCTTAATCTATTTGAATGTCCGTCTCATATTTGCGTTTACCTAACTTTTGTATTATCACGTTGTGACCTTCAGTAGTCTTAACCTCATATGGACCTTTCCATATTGGATCTAATTTATTCCTATTTTCTACTCTGAGAAGTACTAGATCATCCTTCTTGAATTCAACATAATTGCTTTTCACACGCGATCGTTGTAGTTCCTTAAACTTAATAAGCCTTTCTCTAGCTATCTCATGACAACTTTGCAATTTATTCCGTACATTTAGAATTAAATCGTCGTAATTATATAAAGGTTGTGATTTAGTTTGTAAAATTCCTGGGATATTACATTTTCTTCCATACAATAATTCATAAGGAGAGTATTTAGTAATACTATGGGGGGTAGTGTTGTACGTAAAACTGGCGAAAGGTAACCATTTGTCCCAATCGGCTCCTCTAGGATTGCAAAAACAACGTAAGTAGTTTACTAAGGTCTTATGAGTTCTTTCTAGAGCTCCATTACTTTCAGGGTGATAAGCAGTAGTGCTTAGTTTCTGAATCTTAAATAGTTTACATATTCTTTTAAATAAATCTGACATAAAATTTGTTCCTTGATCAGTTAATATGATATCAGGAATCCCATAAATTAAAATAACATTGTTTACGAAAGCTTCTGTCACTTCTTCAGCTGTTTGTGTCTTTAAGGGTATGACTATTAAATATTTACTTAAGTTATCTTGACAAGTTAAATATATTTATGACCTCTCTCGGTTAGCGGAAGTGGTCCCACTATATCTAAATAAATTTTTATCCAAGGTTCCTTTTGTGTGTCCGTGACCTCTAAAGGTTGTTTTACTTTCTGCTTCTCGTCTTTATTAAATTGACAAATCTTACAAGTTTTAATGTAATTGGTTACGTCTTTCTCTACCTCCCGGCCAAGTTATGTATAATTTAATTCGATCGGTAGTTTTATTGATTCCAAGATGTCCTCCAATTGGACAGCTGTGAAATTCCTTGATTATTTCCTTCTTACGATCCTCAGTTAAGTGCGTATTATCCAAGGTGCAACATTCTACAGGGTGTCTACTCAAACTATCTGCGTTTACGTGTCTTTTACCTCTGCCCTATAATGAATTTCGAATTCAAATTCTGAAAGTTGAAGTTTCCAACGTATTAATCTCGAACTAGGGTCTTTCACTTTAAATAGCCAGACCAATCCCTTGTGATCTGTCACTACTTGAAATTTACGTCCTAGTAAATAAGGTCTAAAATGTCTGCATGCCCATACTATTGCTAATAGTTCCTTTTCTACAGTGCTGTAATGCGATTCGGCTTGATTTAAAGTCCTGCTAGCGTAAGCAATGGGTTTATCATCTCCTAACGTTCCTTGACTAAGAATTGCGCCTAAAGCGTATCTCCCACTCGCGTCTGTCGTTACTATAAAGGTTTGTGTGAAATCTGGATACTGTAACAACGGAGCTGTCGTTAATTTATCTTTCAATTTATTGAAGCTATTCTGTTCCGTATCTTCCCACTTCCATTTTTTATCTTTCTTTAACAATTCAGTCAGAGGTTTTGCAATCGCACTAAATTCTTCTATAAATTTTCTGTAATATCCTGCCAAACCTAAGAATGATTTTATGTCTTTAGGTGTCTTTGGAGTTGGAAATTCGGTAACTGCCTGTATCTTATTCGGATCGGGTTTGACACCTTGAGCGGTAACCACGTGTCCTAGATATTTTAATTCTTCTCTCAAAAATTCACATTTATCAGGTTCGATTTTTAAATTGTGTTTCCGTAACTGATTAAACACTTCCCGTAATTTTTTATTATGTTCTTCTAAGGTTTCGCCCATTACTAATATATCGTCCATGTACACAAAGCATCTATTGCCTATTGAGTCTTGGAGTACCGAGTTCATCATCCTTTGGAATGTAGCTGGTCCCGACCTAACTCCAAAAGGCATTTTCTTGTATATTAGGAAGAGGATAGCTGTCTCCTACGGTTACTTCGTTTAACTTTCTAAAATCTATACAAATTCGCCACTTTTTCTTTCCAGAAGCATCTTCCTTTTTAGGTATTACTATTAGTGGAAAATTCCATTCGCTCTTACTATGTGCGATAATACCGTCTTCTAACATTTGTGTAACTTGTTTGTCAATCTCCTCTTGATGAGCCTCTGCTAACCTATAATTCTTCAAAGTTATAGCTCTTCCTTTAGGAATTGAAGGTGTGGGTATGGAATGTGTAGCAGCTGTTGTGCTTGTTAGTCTATCTCCCGGAAGCTTAAATATGTCCGCGTATTCTGTGCAAATGTTTCGTATACTATGGGCTCCTTCTTTCACGTGTTCAAGTCTCAGATTTTTATTTAATAAATCTAATCTTTGAGGTACGAAATTTTCAACTGATACTTCCTGTTCCTTACTTATTTGAGTGGGCGGTTTAACTAGTTCTGGTATTTTCTTTATTATCTGTGCGTCAGCTGTTAAATTAATTACTAGGCATGTGAATGTCTTATCACATTTTGTTATCCCGTTAGCGCAAATTAGCCCTGGCTGTAAAATTTGCCGTTCTATGAATCTGTTCCCTCTTTCGTTCGTAGGAAATTCCATTAAATTTTCACTATACGGAGGAATAATCATCTTTTTATTTAACATATAACCTTGTTCCATGAGCCAGTCTTGGCCTAAAATTATATCTAAATCTCTGGGTAATTTATCTACTATATGACAATTAACAACTGTATGATTTTCACAATTATTCAATACTAATTGAGTTATCCCATTTACTTTTATAGAGTTCCCACTAATACCTTGTATTTTCATATTACAGTTATCCTTTATAACGTTTCTCTTTAGTGATGTTTCTTTAACTAATGATATTTGTGCACCAGTATCTATCAATACTAAACCTAGGCCATTTTTTAATTGTTCACTTAGGATATACATCTCCCAGGGTCTCGGTTCATAACCAGAGGCGTCCCACTGATTAATAGCATTAAGAGTCCCTACTTCGATCTCACAACACGCTGTCTCCATTGAGGTAGGTTTGGTGTCCTTGGATTTTTCCTTAAATCCACTATCCCAAGTTCTATCCCTTGTGGACGACTCGTAGCGTTTCCCTCTATTATTCCACTGTTTCGAGCCTACAATCTCTTGGCGTTTCTCTCTATTATTCCACTGTTTCGAGCCTACAGTCTCTTGGCGTTCTCTCTCTATTATTCCACTGTTTCGAGCCTACAGTCTCTTGGCGTTCCCCAACCACGCTAGGCCCACAGTCACAGAACCCATTTATCGGCGTTCTAGTCAACTTATGCAGTTCGCCTTGCGACACTGCCCAACAAACACTGTCATCTGGGGATTCGTTTGCGTCACTAACTATTTTAGCGGCTTTATCTATCCTATCCTTAAACTTCTGATCAACTAGTTCAGGTAATTCCCCTTCCATATTTACCCTAGTATGATCCCTCAGGCACTCCATGAGTCCTGGCGCGCAGTCAGACGGGAGGATTACCTGCGACTGCTCAGGTAACCCGAATTCTCGTTTCCCTGGCGGCCTCCCAGAGCTGCTCTGTCCCGTCCTCCATGCCTACGGGGTTGCGGTCTCTTACCACATTCTCTACTAATGTGCCCTATCTCATTACAATTATAACACCTTATTTCTTTTGTGGCCAGGTTAACCTCTCTCTTTATCTCTGATCCGTACGGTCTTCTAAATTCCCTTTTTACTGCCCTGTGATTGGATGTCCTTGTCCATTTTGATTACCCCTAAATCTCGTGGACTTTACCTCGCTTTCTTCCTGTAATGCGGTTTCGATTAGTTGCGCTAATGATTCTTCTTCACCCTTAGCCTTTACTATATACTTAATCTTATCGTCCTTTAACCCTGCTACGAAAGTACCTTTTAAAAATTCTCCTATCAGCTGTAGGCCTCCTTCTACATATCTCGAATTATCGCGTCTTTCTAACCTCTCCAATCTATTTCTGACTTCTCTTCTTAAATCCATGGCTATTCCATCTAATCTTGAACCCCACTGTGCAACTGTTTCATTTGTACTTTGTTTTGAATTAAAGAGTATTCCTGCATAATATTCTAGCGTTCTCCTTACAGAAAAGTTCTCCTCCAATATTGCTTTAACTTGAATCCAAGTTTCTCTCTCTGTCCTAGCTAAAAGTCTATCTTTAGCGTCTCCTGAAATTTTGGATTCTATAAATCTTAACAATAAGGGTTGTTTGGTTGGATGGACTACCTGAACCGCAGCTTCTACTCCTTCTATAAATTCTCTTAAATGTTTGGGGTTTCCATCGAATGTTCGGGGTATCAACTTAACTGCTTGAACTACAGGGATATAGCTTTCCTCGCTAATATCAATATCGCCCTCGCTAGCCATAATGGAATTGGACTCACCTAAAGAAAGATGTAGGGTGGTCTGAGATGCACAGTTCAGAGTCGTAGTGATGGCCTTTCAGCTCCCCTCAGGGTGCGACTCCTCTCGCGGTGCAGGCTGCCAACGGCTGAACACCAAGGACGTCCCTCGAGCGCGTCGGTGGCTGCTGGTGTTGGCCTCAGGACCACTGTCTGCTTTCCTCTGGTGCGTTTACGGGTACCACGGCGCCTGTGGATTACTCTGGAGCGTTGATCCCTCGAGATAGGCTCTGAATTATCTGGGACTAATTGAAGAGTCTCTCCAGCTCGTTCGCACCTTCGGATGTCTCACTGCTCGCTGGTTTTCCAATCCCGATGCGCTGCCACCATGTAATATCTGGGTGGTCGATTCCTTCTATAATTATAAGGATTAATTTTAAAGTATAAATAATAATCAAAATAAGTAAGAGTTGTGTCAGGAGGTGAAGATCGTCTTGAAGTTCTAGTAGATATCTGTAAATTTATAGATTAGGAATCAACCCCAGGAATTCTTCGGAAATGTGGTTAGTAGATAGGATTAAACCTAACTATAAGAAGGCACAGCGGAGCAGTAGTGAGAAACAAACAGACTTTAATACAGAAAAACGTGAGACAGGGTATCGGTAACACCGATGAAAAAAAACTGTCTAACTTACAATCATAAGTTTCATACATATATACCAGTTGAGTAATGACGTAGTTACAATGTATACGTGAGAATCAATTTGGTTGTATTGTACATGTAACCAGATTCTCCCTTTCTGAAAAGCATATTGAATGCGCTTAACCTATGACCTTTTAAAAGCTAAGTCATCATTAGGTAAGACTACCTATTGTGTAACAATCCCTTATACTGCATGACTTTTCCAAATAACTACAAAGGTAATACCTATTTAAATATTCATGACAGAATTCTTTAAAATCATTCTTCAGCATATTTTAACAAAAAGATCAATTAGGTCAATAATTGTGTTAATTTAGGACAGTCATACATTATAATGAATGTTCATATTATAAAATATATATATATTATGATATACTTCAATATATATTATGATATACTTCAATATATATTACAATAGGCTACCCATTTCTTTCCCATAGCGTCAGAGGCCTAGTAGGCTCTTGGCCTACCATCCGGCAGCTGGCCTCACATCCACATATGTTAATAACGGAGGTAGACGATCATTCAGCCAGAGTAGGGGTAACATGTGGTCAGCATGTCGGGTCCCCCAGCCGTTACAACTGGTTTTCTCAATTGGAGCCGCTACTTATTGCAGCTAACCAAATTACTCTCAATGCAGGGTGGGTACCAGTCCGTAGCTCTGCACCAAGGCATCTTGCCTTAACCACTCGGGTACGGCACATATTTTTTAGTTATAGTTAAGTCTCGTAAACTGCGATCGGCAGGACTTATGATACGAATGGGGAATGAAAGACGTGCATGGAAGCTTCTTGTAGGAAAACCAGAGCGAAAACGCCCTGAGGTGGGAGAATAACATTAATCATGATTTGAGGGAAGTAGATTATACAAGGGAATCATTGGAAAAAATTAGCTCAGGATAGGGATGTATGGAGAGCTTATGTCCGAGCGGTTATGAACCTATGGGTTCGATATGCCAGTGAGTTATATATATAGGCCTATATATAAAGGCCTCTGTTAACATTCTACAGCAGTAATTCGTCCGTTGTTTGCTCCTTTTTTAAATGATAATAAGTAGTCATTTGTGCTACAATCCCCAATATCTGTTTCTCTACATGTGATTTGTTTTTATATTATATTACGATGCAAGGTTGGGAAGTGGTATTTACAGAATCGAGGAAATCGCTCGATTTTTAATTTCCGAGATTCTGTAAAACACTTCACAAATGTGCGTTTTACATTATTTTTTTGCGCGATGGTGTTTTCAAAATAATAAATAGTAGTAAAATAATATATTTGTTGGAAATATGTGCGTTCATTATAAACAATTGAGTAACGTTAACAGTGTGGGCAATGTTTATTAGTTGAAAGTACAGGAGGCCGTGAGACCATTATTATTGATAAAATGACCACAAGTACGTATTTATTGTTTTATATTGTTTCAAATAAAGTTCAGTTCATTTAAAATGCAGCGATTTGTTTCGTATAATGTATATTAACACTACCTTTTGGATTTTGTTGTACATACATTCTGCGTAGTATAGAGGGCAGTGGTTTTACTTCCCGCACGTGGGTGTAAATGTAATACTACAGTATTGTTATTTAGGTTGGCAACCCCGAAATGTAGGAAGTTGAACTTTCAATCATGGTCGTCATTGCTGTAAGTAGGCCTACGACAAAACGCACTATCGCACAAAATATTATTTTCATATATCTGGTCCCGAGGGTCGCGGGTTCAAACCCGGCCGGGGTCGATGGATTTTTTAGGATGGAAGAATCCAAGGAGCAAGTCCTCCGGGAGGGACTTTAAGCCGTGGGTCCGGAGTCTGAAGATTTTCAGGCTCGTAAAAGATCCTTAAGCCTGAATGAAAAGGCCTCTAAGCAAAATTTACCGAATTTTCCCGTCCTAGTACTACCTTGGTTTCCTAGATATCAGCATGAGGCGGAACGCTGACCACGGACCACTCAAATGACATCTATACGAAAACAAGTGTAACTAAATTAGTATGGTTCAAGTTCTTCCCTGTAGGGGGAGAGCGCCTAAATCTCTGTTAAGGGAAAACATGGGCTTAAAAAAATATATATGAAATATTGAATAATGGTTGAAAAAAGAATGGCTCTTCCAAGAGTTGTTGGTCAGTATATTTTATTTTTAAATATCCGTATTCGATGGAAACTTCCCTCGGGAGTAATATCTGGGGGTTGCAATATGGACGCCTGAAATTAAATCGGCACATGCATTTAATTGTGTTTAATAACATATCGCCCGCACGATGATGTTCTGCTGTTTGGTTGCCTAGTAACCGTGCGACGTCACGTCTTCTTTTCATGCCATCCATATCGGCAATGTCCACATTTTCATTATATTCTTGTCCTTAGGAACATGTAGAGTGAGAAATATTTTTAAAATATATTTACCTACACTTTTTTCAGCTCTTTTACTTTGTAAACTGTTAACCTACAACTCAATGGTATAAATAAGCTGTTAGTTTATGCTGATGATGTAGTACTATTGGGCGATGGCGAAGATATACTAAAGGCCAACACGCACACACTATTGAGTAACACTAAGAAATTAGGACTGGAAGTAAATATCAACAAAACTAAATATATGGTCACACGTAGAAATACATTACATAATGGAAATGGACAGCTAATGACAAATGAGGGAAATTTTGAGGAAGTGGCTGAATTCAAATACCTAGGAACAATAATCACAAATAGGAATGAGATGCACAAAGAAATTAAACATAGGCTCAATTCTGGAATTGCGTGCTATTATGCATTGCAGAGACTCTTGATGTGCCAACTCCATTCAAAAAACGTTAAACTGAAAATATATAAAACTATTATTCTATCAGTTATATTATATGGATGCGAAACATGGATTCTTACTTTAAGGGAGGAAAGGAGATTACAAGTATTTGAGAAAAAAATACTTAGGAAAACTTTTGGACCAAAGAGAGATGAACAAACAGGTGAATGGAGAAGACTACATAACAATGAACTACATGGTCTTTATAGGAAGCCAGATATAATAAGAACAGTTAAGTCTCGTAGACTGCGATGGGCAGGACATGTTGCACGTATGGGGAATGAAAGACTTGCATGGTAGCTTCTTGTAGGAAAGCCAGAGGGAAAACGTCCAGTTGGTAGACCAAGAATGAGGTGCGAGAATAGCATTAACTATGCTTTGAGGGAAGTAGATTATACAGGGAATGATTGGAAATAATTAGCTCAGGATAGGGATGTATGGAGAGCTTATATCCGCGCTGTCATGAACTTACGGGTTCAATAGTGCCAGTGAGTGAGTGAGTGAGTGAGTGTGTTGTATGAGGATCGGTGATGAAGAGAAGGGAGAAGAGAAACCCGGTGCTGGCACTTAGACTACCCTATAGAAAAGCACCAAAGGGACCAGTAAGCTTTAACATCCCCTTCCGACGGACGATTCGCTGCTATCAATAGTACCCAATTCCTTCTTAACATAGACCTATGTACTGTGGAGGGATTTTCAATTTAATGCCGGAATCAGGTGCACAATCTAGCGATTAAAAGTTGTACATCATCATTATTCCTGGCCGCGGGATTGAAAATTTTACAATTAAATTAATTTAACAAATAACATTTTTAATCCCGCGGGTATCGAACCCGGGTCCGCTAGTAAGAAAGTTGGCATGCTACCACCTGAGTCAACATGGCGGACTATAATATTATTTTGAACGATAGTGCGTTCTGTCGCACTTAATAGGAATGGCGACCATGATTGAAAGTTCACTTTCCTAAAATCAGTATAAATAACTATACTGTAATATTAAAAATCACGTACCTAGGGCGGGAAGTAAAATTACTGCCCTTTATGTATACTACGTACAATGTATATACAAAAATACATCAAAAAGGTAGTGTTAATACGTAGCTCACTAGATAAGTTTTGAGATATGCAACAATGGGCCATGATAGAGTTTCCATACCTATCATATATTTTCAAACAACTCTCCAGCACATTCTATACACCATTGTATCCTCTGGAACCACTTCTGGAAGCAGCCACACCACTTGATCTTAGACATTGCACTAAGCTCCTCCAACAGCATCTTCTGGGCTAGGAAATTGGTGTCCGCGCATGCAGTTCTTCACGTTCGGGAACAGGAAATAATCGCACGCTGCTAGGTCCAGACTGTAGGCTCAATGATACATTAATTTCACAGGTGTCTTTTCCAGAAACCTAATTGTTGCATTGACTGTGTGCAAAGAGGTGGAGCAGAATTCCCCGCAATCCAGTCTTTGGACGCTTCTCCTGGATCTTTGAGAAGACTTTGGGGAAACAGACTTCTGTATACCATTTAGCAGTAACTGTCCTCTGATCCTCTAGCACGACTATAGCCAGATGACCACTTGTTGAGAAGAAAGTGGCCACCATTTTCTTCCCCACACTCGTAGGCCTTTTGACTTTGGTCGGAGGCTGCTCATCTCGGAAGACCCACACCTATGATTGGTGCTTTATTTCACGGTCATACTGGTAGATCCAAGTTTCGTCACCCATCACTACGTCTGACACCCGGCGGGAGTCCCCGTTGTTGAATCTCGCCAGCATTTCTCTACACAATTCCACCCTAGTGCGTTTATGCCCTTCTGACAAGTGATGTGACACCCATCGAGAAGAAATTGTCCTCACTCTCACGTATTGGTGCAGGATGGTGGAAATACTTGGCAAACTAATCCCTAGCCCCCCCCCTCAATGTCCTTATAGGTCAGTCGTGGATTTTCCTTAATCAGAATCTCCACTGCAGAGACGTTTTGCTCTGTCACCACTGTTGTTGGCCTCCTATTTCTCCCTTCATCTTTAAGGGATGTTTTCTCCCTATTAAATTAAGGAAATCAGCGGAAAACTGTTGCACGTGAAGGAGCCAGGTCCCGAAATGTTTGTGTGAGTTGCTCAAGTGTTTGCGACTCATTTAAACCGCACTTATAATCATATATAATAATAGCAAGAAAATTCTTCCTTTCAAGCTCCATAGGACACGTTTGATTTAACCACGCTCAGATACAACTGAAAGGAATCGCTTCTACCTGCTATGGTTTTGACGTTCGAGAGTTGGGCTTTCAAATGGTATATTAGTTTATTGCATTCCTGTCGCCATACTGCCGTGTCTCAAAACTTATCTAGTGATCCTCGTGTATATTGTACGAAACAAATCACTGCATTTTAAATGAACTGAACTTTATTTGAAGCAATATAAAATAATAAATTCGTACTTGCCGCCATTTTATGCTTGATTGGTGTCACGGCCTACTATAGTCACAACTAAATTATTTTCAGCATCTACCGTGTATATATTCGCCAGACTGCTAACATCAATCAGTTGTTTATCATGAATGCAAATATTTTACTATTATTTATTATTTTGAAAACAACGTGTCCCGCGCCGTAGCCGAGCGGTTAAGGGGGACTTGCGCTGGTTCGAGTCTCCATGGGGGAAGAAATTTTCTCATGGTATTTCGGCCAGTATGGGACCGATTCCCACCCAGCATCGTGAGGCAATTGGGTAGCTACAATAAGTAGCGGCTCCAGGTTGAGGAACCAGCTATAACGGCTGGGGGACTCGACATGCTAACCACATGTCACCCCTACACTGGCTGTTGATCATCTACCTCTGTGATTGACACATGTGGATGTGAAGGGCCAGTAGCCGGCTGGTAAAAGAGCAACCGCTGAAAAGTGGAAAGACCCTCAATCGAATCGGAAAACAACGTCGTACAAAAAATAATGTACAACATACGTTTGTAAAGTGTTTTACAGAACCTTGTTATCGATTAGTTTTTTTAATAATTTCCTCACTTGTGTAAAAGCTACTTCCCAACCTCGCATGGTGATATAGGCTTACTATTATATCAGAATGGATGTAAAATGAGCTAATCCTTAATAATGATGATAATGATAAGCTATTATTTTGGACATATGTAATTTCGCTGAAGTAAGTCGCTTTGTGAAATTAGCAGGAGGGAAATTTGGTTGAGGGGAGGGCGCTACTTTATTTGTATAACAATGTTTGCTCGTTAGTGGTGAGGCCTTACAAATCATCGCCTTGCTAATTGCTTTACATTCCAGATGTTTCTGGCACCGACAAATCATATTACACAATCATAAACTAATTTCCCCGCCACATGTGAAAAACTTTATTTACATTTCCAACTGTTATTGACACGCTCCCTTTTATGATTCTCCCGCAAGATGAACGAACAGCGGCAAGACCTGCAGCCCTAGACATAGGCCTATATGGAAAAGAACAGTTACTAGTGGTGTAAATGCATTTCTTCTTGTATCTTGTAAGCCCATGTGTTATGAATACATAGTCTTTTATATAGATTTTTAATTGTTTTATAGATTATTTTAATTATTCAAGCAAAGTCTTTTGAAATAGAGTTTAGACATTCAAAGTCTGTTGACATAGAGTTTAGACATGATATAGTTCAGAGCAAAGTTTTGCTTCGCTAACTGTAAACATCCCTACATTTAGTTTACTGGAATGTTAGTGAGTACAGTTAGGGTAACTAGAGGTCAAATTGAGTATATAACCCTGGGGTAGTGAGGGTCTCGTATCTGTTGATGTGTGACAACCAGAGGTGTTGACGGGTGAGTAAGCTACATTTTTCTTAATATGTATTCTGTACTTTTATGTTTTGAATCAAGTACAATTAACATTTTTGATACTATATTTTCAAAAGGGGATATAACATTTTTAAACATGTAGATTAGGGCAGATTTATAACTTCCACAACTCCCACTCTCTCAAACCCCAGAAAGTACTGTAGTTTTTAATATAGTCTTATATTAGTTATTTAGGGCTAGAATATTTAGGGATTCTAATTATTTATACCTTAGTAATAAAATAGTTTAAAATAAGACTTCTTTTGTTTATTTCAACACATGTATAACTGTACATCCTCATACTAACGCTCGGCTAGATAAACGCTACCAGATTTTCCAAGTCCCGAAGGTCCTTTAAGCCTAAGAAATCCAGCTGGGTTTATAATACCATGTTTCCCTTAACAGAGATTTAGGCTCTCTCCACCTACAGGGAAGTACTCGAACCATACTAATTTAGTTACACTTGTTTTCGTATAGATGCCATTTGAGTGGTCCGTGGTCAGCGTTCCGCCTCATACTGACATCTAGGAAACCAAGGTAGTACTAGGACGGGAAAATTCGGTAAATTTTGCCTAGAGGCCTTTTTGTACAGGCTTAAGGATTTTTTACGAGCCTGAAAATCTTCAGACTAGGGACCAACGGCTTAAAGTCCCTCCCGGAGGACTTGCTCCTTGGATTTTTCCGTCCTAAAAAATCCATCGACCCCGGCCGGGTTTGAACCCGCAACCCTCGGGACCAGACGCAAGGAGCATAACCACTAGTCCACCGCGGCCGATTTATTAAATAATGAAAAAAAACAAATTATTAATTCTTGAAAAGTAATATTAGTGAGTTGTTTCTGTTAATAATTTTATTTTCAATTTGTTTCTGAAAGATGGTAAAGTTTGGCAGTCTCTGGCGTAGGGTGGAAGGGAATGCCATGTTCTAGCAAGAGAAACTGTAAAATATTTCGAATAATAGGTAGTGTGATGAGGAGGGATATAAAGGACACTGTGCTCAAGGGATCGGGTATCTAATTTATGTGTATCAGAGAGTCTAGTGAAGCGGTGTGATAAATAATAAGGTATTTAATATTAGAGTTAAATATAATTGTTAAATTCTGGTGTAATTAATCAATTGAGTTGGTGTTTACTTGATGAACATCCATTAATTAAGGGATATTAATTTAATAAAAATAAAACTTGGTTTCATTTGATTTTCATATTTATTAAGATATAATTCAGTGACAGCTGTTTCGGTACATTGTACCTTCTTCAGACATGTTAACAAATTATGAATTGTGTTATTATAGTACATATCAACTGATCTAAACAACAATACAACAATATTTATTTAATTTTTTTAATTTAACTAAGGGATTCATTCAAATCAAGTTGAGAATTTAACAGTTTATATTATGAAAAGTTGTAATAAACTGTTAAATTCTAAACTTGATTAGAATTAATCCCCTTTGTTAAATTTAAAAATTTAAATAAATATTGTTGTATTGTTGCTTAGATCACACAATTCATAATTTGTTAACATGTCTGAAGAAGGTACAGTGTACCGAATCAGCTGTCGCTGAATTATATCTTAATAAATATGAAAATCAAATGAAACTAAGTTTTATTTTTATTTAATTAATAATATATGTGTGTCCTGGTGAGTGGAAGAGAAGGTTACAAGGCCTTAACTCCACCAGGATAAATAAATAAAATTAATAAAAAATAGGATAATCTATGGACACGAGATGATGCACTGAATATCTGTTATTCTTTCTTCTCTTCGAGAATATAAATAACCACACTCCACTAAAAAATTCACCATATTGCAGAATGTAATTATTGTATGCAAATAAATTTTATTAAAAAAAAATAAAAAAAAAATAAATAAATTTTAGTTTAATGTAAAATTTAAAAAAAAAGAAGACTCCAAGGCAGCACGTGTTGAAACGAAAACCAGACCTTGAATATGGCGACAGGAGCAGACTTTCTCCTTTCACTAGATCCAATGTCGCCATATTGCGGGTCTGATTTCTCTTTGTACACGTGTTATAATTACATTAATGTTATATTAATAACATATTTATCTGTTTATATCTTATTTTAATTATCTATACCATTTGCTGTTTCAATAAAATGCATTGAATTTAAGCTTAGACCATTGTAGGCCCGAAGTCCAACATTTTTTGCAGTCACGATTCAATTTTTTTTCCCTAGACAGATCGAGTGCTTCCATTACCTTTTGGAAATCGAATTATTTATTATTATTATTATTATTATTATTATTATTATCATCATTATTATTTATTATTAATTATTAACATTATTATTGTTATAAAGTTGAAAAATAATAGAAAAACGTTAAAAATAGTATGGAAGAAGGTAGAATACCAAAGAAGATCCTTGAATGGAAAGCTATTGGAAGAAGTGGAAGAGGCAGACCTAGGGAACTTTGGATAGATGGAATGAGAAGTGTGGAAGCCAGAGATTTGAGGGAAGAAGATGCTTTAGACAGGAACCTCTAGCGATAAATCACTTTGGGTTCCTAATAAAATAATAATAATAATAATAACAACAATAATAATAATAATAGAAATAATAAAAAAGTAATAATAATAATAATTATTATTACTATTATTTATTAGGAATATTCCATACTACAGTGATTATCCTTCAACCCAAAGTGATTTGTCGCCAGAAGTATCTGTCTAAAGCTTCTTCTTCTCTCAAATCTCTAGCTTCCAGACTTCTCCTCTCTCCATCTATCAAACGTTCTCTAGGTTTGCCTCTTCCACTTCTTCCATTAGCTTTCCAATCAAGGAACTTCTTTGTTATGCTATCTTCTTCCATTCTTATGAGGTGTCCATATCATTTCAAACGTTTTCTTCTATTTTTTAACTTGCATAATTTCCCTTATTGCTCTATTTTTGACTTTATCCCGCCATGAAATTATATTATTATTATTATTATTATTATTATTATTATTATTATTATTATTATTATTATCATTATCATTATTAATTGTCAACTAAATTTTAAACAATCAAAGGATTAAAAAGAATACCATACTACTCATAAAACTAATAGGCCTATTGGGATTATACCCTTAAATCAGTGGTCAGAATATTTTAAAACATTATTAAATGAACAAAGAGAGGAATTTAAAAGTGATGACAATTTTAACCCTTAAATTCGTAATGTATCCATTTGGATACATCAGTTTGTTTAATTAATTTAATATTACAAATAAATCAGAAGAAAACGAACAAAAATAAACCACTTAAATGTGTGTCAAATTGCACAATATACCTATTAATAACAGTTACATAAGATTTCGTTTTCACTGCGGTCCGCTACATTCAAATAACTGACAGAATAAATTTGTGTTTTGCCAACTACATCCATACCGCATCATTCGCCGATGATACCTGTTTCTTTTACCAGACTACCTTCAAATCTCTTCCTAATCGAATCCATGTATTCCAAACCGCTCTCAACCGTATCTATATTTGGTTCCAGTTATGGAACATAAAGATAAACACGACAAAAACCCAGGCGATCCTTTTCACTAAATCAACCAGACGGTCACCCATCCAACTAACCTTGGGAACTCAAAATCTTCGCCTAGAACCTTCAGTGAAGTATCTTGGGGTCCATCTGGACCCCAAGCTTACGTTCAAAATTCATATTCGACATCTACAACATAAAGCAAATGCAGCAATTGCAATTTTATACCCATTTTTCAGGTCGAATACATTGTCACGTAAGATCAAGCTTTTACTGTATAAAAGCGTGATCCGCAGCATGCTACTGTACGGATGTGAGGCCTGGAGCATCCTCGCAAAACAGCATAAACGAAGAATACAAATTATACAGAATAAGTGTTTGAAAATAATTTTTCAAGCACCGCGTATCACAAGGATGACAGACCTACACAACGTAGCGCAACTTCCCCATATTGATGCCATGATAACTGAAAATGTAAGCAAGATGCACAAATTTACATCTTTGCATACAAATTTTATGGTACGCAGTATTGGACGCTTGCCCCAGTGGCGTGCTGTACATAGAAACATATTCATCCGATTTACTCCTCATTAAATCCAGCCAGAGATTTGGCGATGTGCTCTCACCTGGAGTAGCGTGGCTCATTCCACAGTGCTGGATTTCCGACTCTCGGCTTGAAAGCAATGTGGTTTCTGATGTCCTGCTTCAGGTCATCACATCCCTATCTCTGTCCAAATTTCATCACCATTTGCACACAAACGCTAGCGCCGCCAAATAGGCTCGGGTTAAGTGAACTACAACCCCGTAATGATAGCCACTATTAATTTAGCTGCCAAAGAGCCCTAGTGGGTTCTAACATACGCAGCACACTGGGTGAAGCTAGACTTCGCCTTATCCAGTCAGTGTTTTGCCAATTTAAGGGTTAAATATAGTGATTTAGAATGGGTAGTGTCTGTAGAAGAAATAGAAAAATACATAAAATAGGAAACAATGGAAAAGCAACTGGATCCATTTAGAAATGTTAAAGTTTGGAAGATATACGGTAAACGCTTAACATCGTTCACAAAATTTTACAACGAAAAAAAAACGGATGGAATGAAATTGTGTTATAGACCCTATAAGGCGATTGCGAATTTTGTTAAAATATTATAGAGTGATATGTATAAAATAGTCCACCGCCATGGTCTCGAGTTAGCGTGCTGCCTTGTCACGCAGCGGGCCCGGGTTCGATTCCCGGTCGGGACAGGCTCCTGGGTGAGGTTTTTTTGGGGTTTTTCCTCACCTGTAAGACAAATGTCAGGATGCTTAGGCCCAACGGTCCCCGAAAATCATCCGGCTATCATCATCATCATCTTATCATCATCATCCTCCTTGACCGGTGTGGAAAGCAACGGGAAGCTACCACACCTAGTATAATTCCCTAGTAAGGCTGCAAAGCATAACATGGAAATGCTATGATTGCAGTTAAAGACGTGCCCTCGGGCAGAATTACCATGGATGGATGTATGTATAAATAATCAAATTATGAAGATATTTACTAGAATTGTTGAAACATAGTTGAAAAAATAATATTTGAATTTGGAAGAACAATGCGGGTTTACTGCTTGACGATCTTGTACCGATCACATATTTAGGTATAGATATTTGTTGGGAAAATGCAAGGAAAAAACACAATCGTTAGGGTTGATATTCATAAACATCGAAAAGCTTATGATAGCATACCAAGAAATTTGATGGAAAGTACCGTATTAAAAGAAGTTCAGATAAGTAAAAAGGCAATAGACATATTAAAACAAAAATATTCTCAAAATATATGTTTGGGGAAAATGGGTAGGCCTACATATCAACTCTAAAGAACTCCTCCAAGGATGTTGCCAGATTGTAGATCAAGAATGCGATGGAAGAATAATATTACCCATGATTTGAGGGAAGTAGATTACATATGGAACGATAGGAAAATAGGATCTCAGAGTACGGATATGTGGAGAGCTTATATCCGCGCGAACATGAATCTACGGTTTTGATAGTAAAAGTAAAGTGATCCCACAACAGGCCTCAGGAGGCCCTTGGGGTAGTAGGAGGTTAAGGCTCCCACTTTTTTCTAGACAATCGGCACTTTTATGTCAGCCGGGTTGTCAGCCCTGCGTGACGGCCGTCTTTACCCCAGAACAAGCGTTTGGTACTCATTCAATTAGAGGCTGAGTCGACCCCAGGGCCATAGTGCCGCCAGAGGGTTTGGGTCAGTTTAAAAATCCTGACCCCAACGGGACTTGAACCCTCGACCCTCCGGCTTGTAGCTCAGTGCCTTAACCACTACGCTACGGCGTGCCCCACGGTTTTGATACTGCCAGTGAGTTTTGTATATAATTATCTTGGTAATGGTATCTATGTAGTATAAATAACCATACAAAATGGATAAACGGAAATGTGGCAAATGTCTTGAAAATGATCTCACACAAGGAGATTGAAAAGTCACTTCGACAAATTATTGAATAAAATTAATATTTGACTGAGATAACGAATTAATTATTGTTATTATCATTAACTACTCACAGGGAATAATATTTATACATATTCAGTATTACTATTTCCACTCTGTATGATGGTAAATGCTACAGATAGTATATTTCAGCGACCAAAACATGGATGTAATTGTATTATTTTGTCACACATTACTGATTAATGATGGGCAAAAGTAGAAACATGGAACATTTGAATAAGTAGGAAAAAAAGCTCTAATCCTAGTGATTAATGGTCACTACAAGATTAATGTGTTCAAATCGAACTACGTACAGTCCTACCAAATTATAAATAGAACCCGTAGGTCTAACATCTATCAAATTATGGTTTTAGGTTACTGTGCAGTAATGTAATGGACCCTGTACTCAGCTAAATGAATCCAGTTTATCTTAAATATCCAGAACCCTAACATTCCTTCCACACATGCCTGGGCCTTCCCAATGGTCATCTTCCCGAAGGTTTTCCCAATATATATTTTGAAATTAAATACTATCGCTCTTTCGAGGTGTTTCCTATAGCAGTCTGCTTACAAGTAGTGTAATAATTTACAACAGGGGCGGCGAATCGTATGTTAAATGGTTCAGAGAACCCTAAAAAAAATTAAACTTATGAAGATAGTGAATAGTTTGTAATGACAAATAACGTCCTTGGATTTTTCTTTTTTCAACCAGTTCCTTAAATTACTGATATTTTGAAACAGGAATGTATTTCTGCCGTGAATATCTCGCCTTACAAACGTGGTGTTGCGTTTTCTTTCTAAGAGACTCTTGTAGCTGAAAATTTTGTGTGTGTATTGAATTATAGTTTGCAAATTCAACAAAAACTTATGTCGATGGAAATGGATTTCTTGAGGAGAGCAGTAAGATGTTCAAAATTAGCCAAAATAAGAAATACTGACATAAGAGAAAAAAATTAATATTGGTTATTCAGTAGTAGATTATATACGGTATAAGCAATTAAATTGGTATGGGCACGCAAAATTGGTAAGGCTACACAAATAATGTGCGAACTTATGACATGCACATAGTCCACATCTAATGTAAAATAAAGTCCGTCGTGCAGGAAATGCGTAAACTAAGTGAATTCTTCAACAAGTCGAATTTATGGTCCAATTTTGCTGGTTTACGAAATACGCAGAGAGTAACAAAAAAGTATGTAAAAAATTGGAAATACATTTCTTACAGATAAAGGATAAAAAAGTGTTATGTGAACATACATATAACCAGGAAAAATAAGTTACAAATATATAATTCAATAGTGAGAAGTACTGTCACATATGGAGCTGAAGTTTGGAAATTCAACAAAAACTTAGAACAAAAACTTATGTCGATGGAAATGGATTTGATTTCTTGAGGAGAGCAGCAAGATGTTCAAAATTAGACTAAATAAGAAATACTGTCATAAGAGAAAAAAATGAATATTGGTTTTTCAGTAGTAGAATATATAGGCCTATGCTATAAGCAATTAAATTGGTATGGACACGTACGACGAATGCAAGAAGAAAGATTACCTAGGCGAACATTGGAATGGTGTCCACCTGGAAGAAGGAGGAGAGGAAGACCTCGAAACTCGTGGATGCAGGAAATAAGAACTGGTATGAGAGCAAGAGGACTGGAGGACATGGATTGGATGGAGAGAGACGAGTGGAGAAGAAAAATAAAACTTTATGCACAGAAAGATGTGTAAACATTAAAATTCTGTATATAAATAAATTGAATTATTATAACAGCAATAAAAAAAAAGACTTGGTATTTTTGTGTAAAGAGTAGTGAAAAGAAATTAAAGAAATTCGGCCCGTTCTCATACCACCGCAACTATGACTCCATATATGAAGGGCTTAGGGCAATAACATGATAAGCCACATTTTGTTCTTTCTGAGATATAAGTATTTTAATATATCGAAAAAATATAAATACTAATTGGGCAGTATTGTTGTTAATACATTGTGTGTCTATATGTTTTAACTCATCACTGACGAACTTACAAATGATTTTATGGTATTTCAATACTTTTATCAGTTATCATTGTAATAAATGGCATTTCTTAACAGAATAAGGCTTATCATGTTACTGACCTAGCCCTTCATATTTATAAGCTATTGTAAGGGGCCTATATTAAAAATAACTATTATTTATATCACGAAATTGTGTTTCTTTACACAGATATGAAGCTCTGTAACTCGACAAAATTTAAAATTTAAAGACAGCTGAGCTGGTATTGTGTCAGATGAGAGAAATTCCTATAATGAATGTTCGAACACGTTTCTCATGTCACGGCCAGTGTTGTTGCATTTCAAAATCTTTATTAACATCGCCATAAAAATTAAGCGTAGTGAGAAGAGCTGGCATTCTTCTCAACTCTTATAACTCTTTTGTTTTATATAATTATTTTTCTTTGTTTGAAAAATCGTTGTTTATTTCTAAGCCTAATGATGATTGTAATAATAATAATAATAATAATAATAATAATAATAATAATAATAATAATAATAATAATAATAATAATAATAATAATATATAATAGTTGAATTTTTTAAAATTTACTTACAAAATGTATTTCATCAATTACAAAAATTGTCTGTATCACTTTGTCCTTGAGGCAATCCTCTAATGAGGAAAGTTTTATATAATAAACAATAATATATAATAATAATAATCGGCCGTGGTGAACTGGTCCCGAGGGTCGCGGGTTCAAACCCAGCCCGGGTCGATGTATTTTTTTAGGATGGAAATATCCAATGAGCAAGTCCTCCGGGAGGAACTATAAGCCGTGGGTCCCGAGTCTGAAGATTTTCAGGCTCGTAAAAGGTCTTCAAGCTTGAATAAAAAGGCCTCTAAACAAAATTTACAGAATTTTCCCATCCTAGTAGTACCTTGGTTTCCTAGCTGTCACTATGATGCGGAACGCTGACCCCGAGCGCTCAATGACATCTATCCGAAAACAAGTGTAACTAAATTAGTATGGTTGATCTATGGATTGGATTTCTCGTCTGTAGGGAAAGAGCGCCTAAGTCTCGTTGAGAGAGAGAGAGAGAGAGAGAGAGAGAGAGAGAGAGAGAGAGAGAGAGGAGAGAAAGGGCTTCTTACAAGTATAATAATAATAATAATAATAATAATAATAATAATAATAATAATAATAAAACTGGGGCTCGCCGTAGCGTAGTGGTTAAGGCACTGCGCTACAAGCCGGAAGGTCGAGAGTTCAAGTCCTGTTGGGGTCAGGATTTTTAAACTGACCCAAATCTTCTGGCGGCACTGTGACCCAGCGGTCGACTCAGCCTCTAATGGAAATGAGTACCAGACGCTTGTTCTGGGGGTAAAGGCGGCCGTCACGCAGGGCTGACAACCCGGCTGACATAGACTGTCGATTGTCTAGAAAAAGTGGGAGCCTTAACCTCCTACTACCCCAAGGGCCTCCTGAGGCCTGTTGTGGGATCACTTTACTTTTTTAATAATAAAACTAATAATAATAATAATAATAATAATAAAATAATATAATAATAATAATAATAATAATTGGCAGTATTGAACTCGGAGATTCATGCCCGCACGGACATAAGCTCTCCATACATCCCTATCCTGATGTAAAATTTTCAATCATCCAATGTACAATCTACTTCCCTTAAATCATAGTTAATGATATTCTCCCACCTCATTCTTGGTATACCAACTGGGCGTTTTCCCTCTGGTTTTCCTAAATGAAAATTCCATGCACCTCTGTCATAATAATAATAATAATAATAATAATAATAATAATAATAATAATAACAACAACAATAATAATTATCATAATAACATTAATTTAATAATTATTGAATAATAATTTTGTAATTTTATGAGAGTAAGGTACAAGGCTGTTGTATATATTTTGTTCATCTTGTCGACATGCAGATGTATGTGACGCATCTTAGAACTGAATGTACGTGAAGAGGGACAAAGTGTTTAGTTTGAATGTACTCAGCACAGACGTGGTATTTCAGACACAACTGAATCATGGGGAATTCTATTTGCAAAAAAAAAGTTTCTCTGAAATTTAATCCATAACAGAGAATGGCATTGCTATCATAAGTGCGCAGGTCTGCAAACTAGATTATAATAAACAATACTTACAGAATACTCAATATCTTATAAAATATGTCGCAAACACTTAGATTTCAAGGACCTACGACTTTAGTTCCTTTTCGAAAGAACCCATTCTCAGAATTAAAAATCCGTCTAATCCGGCCGGGTTTGATTCTATTGTTGTATTTGTTATTATGTTTTTTAAGAAATTAATTAATTTAATTTTAATGCTACTATGGAATGTCGATAATGATACGCCTGGTAATGAAATTTCGGCCCTGAATTTACCTTGATGACTGAAGAAAATCAGGAAAAGGTATCACTCAGATTAGTCCGCACCAGAATTTGAACCCGGGTCCATTATATTCAGATTTAAATGACATAATAGTTGTTGTTGTTGTTGTAACCCCTTGTGTCTCTCAAGAAGACTTAAGCGTTCTCCCCCTACAGGGGAGACATTCAACCATACTAATTTAGTTACACTTGTTTTCGGATAGATGTCATTGAGTGGCCCGGGGTCAGGAAATCAAGGTAGTACTAAGATGGGAATATTCGGTAAATTTTGTTTAGAGACTTTTTATTCAGGCTTAAGGATCTTTTACGAGCCAGAAAATCTTCAGACTCGGGACCCATTGGCTTAGGCCTAAAGTCCCTCCTGGCTGGGTTTGAACGCGCGACCCTCGGGACCAGAGGCAAGAAGCATAACCACTAGTCCGCCGCGGCTTATGATAATATCCATCCATCGTAATTCTGCCCGAGGGCAGGTCCTTCACTGCAATCGTAGCATTTTCATGCTATGCTTGCAGCTTTACTAGGGAATTGTAGGTGTGTTGCTTTCCACACCGGTGAAGGATGATGATAATGATAAGGATGAGGATGATGGTCATATGATTTCGGGGACCGTTTGGGCCTTAAATTTTTCCTAACATTTGTCTTACAGATGAGAAAAACCCCGATAAAAACCTCATCCAGAAAAACTGCCCCGACCGGGAATCGAACCCGGCCCCGCTGCGTGACAAGGCAGCACGCTACCTCGAGACCACAGCGGTGGACTATGATAATATAATAGTCATAATAAAATGAAATAATAAGACAGGAACTTGAAATATTTGCAATAACTGATAAAATAGATACATATAGACAAAAATGGAAGCAACACATAGACAGAATGAATGAAGATAGATATCCAAAACAAATAACAAAATACAAACCTAAAGGCACCCGAGATGTGGGCAGACCTAGAAAGAGATGGGCTGAAGTCGGAACGGGTCAACAGACCTAATCCATGAATGCAGATGATGATGATGATGATGATAAAATGAAATAATAACAGGTTCCTAGATGAATATTCATAGGTATTCACAAAACGCTGTATTTAGTTGTTATGCAAGTAGTACTTTCATTATGTGGAACTTAAGATATCAGTTAGCTTATATTTAAATGATGATTGATAATAAGCCCTGAAATGGCTAGAAAGTGAGTTCCATGTATTGTGTAAACATGCCCTATGCTGTGGTATCCAAAGTAGAGTACTATCTAAATTGTGATGAACCGATAAATATTAAAAACACGTTGATAAATAACTTGATAAAAAAGTGTATGGATAATTTGGGATAGCAAAACACTTGAATGTAGAGTTCTTCGGTCGTTTTGAAGTAGCCATGATAAGACCAGAAATGAAGGAGACAAGTTGTCATGACCACGGGGATTGAACACAAATCTAATGCACACATTATTAGCACGTTGTAGTCTGTCAGATTACTTGTCAGATTAGTCAGTAATTTTTCGCGTTAATCGAAGAGTCTGCTCAGTCCGCAGATGAAGTGAATGCAAGTGCGGGACGAGGTACGAGATGGGAAATGCATCCAAACACGTCCACAAATAAAAGAACAGTCTATGCCATGCATCAATGTGGTTTATTTCAGACGTATTCTACTGATGTTTGTGCATCAGACTTACGCCCGCTGAGAGAGAAAGGTTCAGATAGTACAATCCCTTATGACGTAATATGTTGCTTAAGACATTCCTCGTGGTTGCTTTCTTCTGAGCTGTGGACTGTACAAATATTTGTTTTAATATTGTGGGGATGAAGTTTCTAAATATATTTAGGGTGTGAAGAATTGAGAGCACTTTTTTGCAGGTATTATTCACCTGGATTTTCCGGGTGCAGGTCCATGTAGATAAATATCTCAATATTGAAAATAAAATAAACAGGTATAAAATCACATTAAGTTAAATTATGGCAGTGCCTGTCTTAACATATGCAAGTGAAAATTGGACTCTATAACAGGATTTTGGCGGTACGGCCTGGGCAAGGCATGGACTCTATGTATCTCAGGGTTGTGGATTTTCACCGTGGGATAAGGCGAGGTTCGGACTAAGGACAGCTGACATTAAGGAGGCTTACCGAGACAACACTGGTGTCAATTTAATACCATTTATTAAATCACATGTAGCACAAGACTATTACAGTTCCAATTCCAGAACATTGGATTGAATTGGATATATTCCGGTATTTCTTTCACTTCGGAATGGTCGCAGGAATGCGAGTAGCGGTCGATACTGGACCAATTTTATTATTATCGATGCGATTCTATCGCGTTTTGGAACACTGATAATTACTGGTCTTCACACGACCTAAAGCGTGATATAACACCAGCACACTGATGCTTTTAAAATAAACTTTTATAACTTGCCGTTCTTGGCCTAACACATTTCGTGTATCTAATGGGTAGCTTGCCTGCGACCGGCGAAATATACGAGCCCGCACAGCAGCGGACTTCAACAGTTAATCCTGCGCGGGAGTCTTATGTAAATTTTGTTCCATCCGGGAACGCTGCCCGGACTAGACTACTTTCCCGATATTCGGAATATATCCAACTCCATCTTACAAATACACTTTACAAGACCAATATTTTCATTGGCTGAACATACATAAAAAACGCCTTACTAGCAGAATACTATTTACTCATGGACTCTGATTGGGCATTACGGTTCCCACTATAGTTCAACCAGAATCTCAGGATAATGATTGGTCGTGTATTTACAGGGTGTGATTTTTACACGCTGGTGAGAAGTTTATTAATTTACTGAAAACAGATGGACATAGTTTTTGGCTACTGTCGCCATCTCAACAGGCGGTCTAGTGATTTTTTGACACACTTAAAGTTGACCGTCATTTATCTGTCTGGAAGGATGACTTCCAGAGCCGGACAAGGGACGTTACATCTCCAGCTGTGAGGCCGTATTATTAGGGAACGATTGTCCCGGGGTCATGAACCGATTTACTTACATGTGTCCATCTACAAAGAACTTGAGATACAATAGACAGAAATGCCTTTATGTATACTCAAGCGTAACAGATTGGTAAAAATTTCTCACGAAACGTTTTCTGGAAAGTGTAACTACATATTCAATAATCAGTAATAATATATAATAATAAAATTAATTGGTGCAGTTATTTCTGCTACAACTCTTAACCGTTCAGACAGAAGGAAAATAGAAACCGCAGAAAAGAAGTTCCTACGTTCAGTAGCGGGTGTGACAATTTTGGACAAGAAAAGAAGTGAGGATATTAGGAAGGACTTAAATATTTTTAATTTAACAAATAGAATTGATAACATGAGAAACAACTGGTATGAACATGTCAAGAGAATGCCTACAGATAGAATCCCTCAGCTGTTACTAAAGTACAAACCAATAGGACATAGAAATGTTGGACGCCCATTTACTAGATGGGAGGATTCATTAAATCCCACTTGATGTGAAAACAGGTCAAAAGGCCTAATTTCATGAAGCAGAAGAAGAAGAAGAAGAAGAAGATAAAATCACATTAAGACTAGGGATAACGTCTTAAAACTCGGACAGAGACATAAAGACGCAACAAATTATGAATACAGCAGAAATTAATATGCTACGATCCATAGTTGGTAAAGCCAGGTTTGAACAACGAAAAACAATGCAATATCATGGACGTCAATAGTTTTTTTAATTAGAAAAAGTCAGAGGAGCTCATTTATAGTGAATAGCATAACGTTAATTAGAATAGTTAGATATTTCAGGCTATACAACGTGGGACCATAAAGAATGAGGAAATTATAGAACAGTTGGGTGTAGAACTCATTCTACATGATGTACAAAACTACCAGAACAACTGGAAAGCCATCCTCAACGAATGCCATCTCAGAATTCCAAAAGATATGCTTCATTACAATCATCAAGGCAAAAGATCGCTGGGACGTCCAAAAGAGCACTGGATGGAAAATTCCACTTTGAGGCCGTAATAGGCCACATGGCATAATACTTGCATGGATGATGATGAGATATTTATATCCAAAAGGCATGACAGATACCGGCAGATAAAAAAATGATAAAAAAGGTAAAGAATGACTGATATATTGTAATGAATAATTATAATATGTATGATACATATAAATTAAAAAATACTCCATGGCACGACAGGTCTAGAGGGCCCCTTGGCCTACTAGCCGGCTGCTCGCATCACATCCACATGTGTTCATCACAGATCAGCCAGCCAGTGTAGATATGATACATACGTTATGAATAAAATTCCAATCACTATACAAAATAACTGTAGACTTTTACGGCCGGAGTCTTGATCCCTATTAGGTTTGTCTTCCGGGCTAAATGGCCGTGATCCGGTTTTCTTGTAACTCGACGTTTCGTCTACTGCTGAGGTATACATCTTTAGGAGATTATGCGTGCTCTACCGTAGCAGTAGACGAAACGTCGAGTTACAAGAAAACCGGACCACGGCCATTTAGCCCGGAAGACGAACCAAACAGGGATCACCACATAACAAATTTAAAATTGTCGACGTGTTTCAGTAGCAAAGCTATAATTATCAAGACAGAATAAAAATGTATATATTTTTGTTTGGCGATAAGGATTTTAATGATGATATATGTAAAAATTATCATCAACAAGAAGATAATGGATGTTAATAGGCCTATATCTGCATAATTACACTAAGCTACAAATATAAACTTTTTTCTTATCTCAGAAAGAACAATATGTGATTCTGAAAGTATTTTTTCTCCTGAATTCAAATATGATATCGGTTTTTCTCCATCGCGCAAGGTTTCCGAGAGACAGGCATTTATAATTTCAAACACTTTAATATTTTGTACGTTCGTAACTTCACAATATTCGAACATTCGGACTCACCTAGAAAGTAATAAATGAAGATTTTCTGCTATATTTCGCCTATGGAGCATCCCTCTTGATGGTCCAACAATAATCGGCCAGCATATTAGGATCCCATTAGCCTTGATATCTCTTTTCCATAGCTGAAATCTCCCCAGTTAGCTCATTTGGTTTTATTTTACAATGGACAAATGGACGAAAAAAGTTTATTAAAAAAATATTATTTAAATTCATTAATTGAAATTGAAATAAAAAAATGTGGGTGATGGAGAAATTCCGAATACATATTTAAAAACACGATAAAAAAACTGCATTAAGTACAACTTTGCTACTCATGAGACAAAAATCGTGTTGACCAGTGTTATTAACAGATTATCAGTCTATTGTCCACCCCTGCGGGCTTGAGGTAGCGTGCTGCCTTGTCACGCAGCGGGCCCGGGTTTGATTCCTGGTCGGGTCAGGCTTCTGGGTGAAGTTTTTTCGGGATTTTTCCTCACCTGTAAGACAAATGTCAGGAAGTTTAGGGCCCAACGGTCCCCGAAAATCATCCGGCCATCATTATCATCACCACCATCCTTCACCGGTGTGGAAAGCAACGGGAAGTTACCACACCTGTAATTCCCTAGTAAAGCAGCAAACATAGCTCGGGCAGTATTTCCATGGATGGATGAGTCTTTTAAAAGAAAAAGTAGACTCTGTATTGACTTCCAGACCTAATTTCTTAGTGTTATTTAATATAATGTAGATTGGCTTTTAGTATTTTCTCGCTATCCCCTAATAATATAATTACAAATGCATTATTAATGCTAACGTAACGTGTTAGTCAAGACGCTGCAAATGACAGTAACAGACCCCCTACTGACCGTCAGCAGGAGGCTGTAAGATTTATGTCCATCTTAATTATATGATAATCTTACTATTTGCCTGAATAACTATCTTTATCTAATGGATTATGGAAGTCACAGATTCAATATCACATTCAAATTAGGTCCACTTTGATCCCTTTTCTAAGTCAACTGAATTTAAGCTGATTTCCGTAATTTCAATCTGAATATTAGGTCTATATCCTACCTACTGTTAGGCCTTCCATAATGCCTCAGCCCGTAGGGTTACCCAATAAAAACCTTTAAAGAATTTATATTGTCACTCATTGGCATATCCGGGTTTGATAGTGCCGGTGAGTTAGTAAGTCCTAATATAATCAGGATTATTAAGTCTGGGAACTTGAGATGGGCAGATCATATAACGCGGACAAAAGCTCTAAAATATCCCTATCCTGAACTATTGTTTTCCTGTCATCCCCTTTATAATTTACCTGCCTCAAATTATGGTCAATACTATTCTTCCATTTCATCCTTTCCCTCTGGTTTTCCTATAAGAAGTTTCCATAAACCTCTTTCATTGCCCGTTCCTGCCACATGTTCCGCCCATCGTACTCTACTCTTATTAAGCCTCCATGTAATTTACCATAAATATATATAGCTCATTGTTATGAAGAAATGTCTGTTCGCCTCTCTTTGATCCAAACATTTTCCTAAGAACTTTATTTTCAATCGTAATCTTTTTTTCTTTCCTTAACACATTCAGTACCAGGCACTGAGCAGGGCATTTAAACCCACAGGCCAGCCATTTAAATACTCCAGCTACCCTTTTCGTGGCACTTCAGAAAATGGACCATTATTCACAAACTATTAGTCCTAGAAAATTCAAATTTTGTACATACCTAAAGGAGATATCCTAGTAGGATTTGATGGTGAAATAACTTGGGTGATTGACATCACATGGTATCGGCGTATCAATTTCAGGAAGTGGAAGTTCATTTTCACTTTCACTTTGTGAATCTTCTAATTCATCACCTGAATCATCATTATACAAAATATTCACTAATTCTTCTTCAGTTAGATATTTTTCTTTCGCCATGGCTTCACTCACGCACAAACAACAGCGCGATAACGAGGAACATATACGACTGCATTGGAGCCTGGAGGCAAGTTTGGGTGAACGAATTCCAAGTGTTGTTTGTTTTAAAAATAAAAGGGGATTCACCAAGGTTAAACGTGTCAAACGGGAATAGAAAATGTACATTTATATGCCATCTATGATCTCCAAGACATACTAAGCCAACACAATATTTAGGCGCCGAATATAAACGCGGTTTGTTCGCGCCCGCTCTTAAACGAGTTAACTGACCGACGGCCGCATACACGATAGTCTCTTTAAACGCCTTAACTGGTTTACGGTACTGAATGTGACATGTTTCGCATCCATATAATATAACTATAACAATAACCATTTTATATATTTTTAGGTTAACTTTTTTTAAAGAGAGGAATTCCCATGAAAACGGTATCTCAACATTGCGTAATAGTCTACTTTACCAGAACCAATTGATAATATTTAGGACAACTACATAAATTATGGTTTTCCCATAATCAACAATAATATCTTTCTGAGTTTCATATTTTCATAAAACATAGTTTAATTTCTGTTTTTGCAAAAAGAACGAATTAATAATAATAATAATGATAATAATAATAATAATAATAATAATAATAATAATTTATTATGAAATATTGCAAGTGTTTTTGTGAATTTTATAAAAAATAAGTTTTTTAAATTTATATTGTACATTAATAATAATAATAATAATATAATAATAATAATAATATAATAATAATAATAATTTATTATGAAATATTGCAAGTGTTTTTGTGAATTTTATAAAAATAAGTTTTTTTTAATTTATATTGTACATTAATAATAATAATAATAATAATAATAATAATAATAATAATAATAATAATAATAATAATAATAATAATAATAATAATGTATAATGAAATATGGCAAGTGTTTTTGTGAATTTTGATAAAAAAATAAGGTTTTTTTAATTTATATTGTACATATATTCTGTTATACGTTTTTCCTCAGTCTCGTTCAAAGATAGGTTCTACCAAAAATACGTGAACCCATTCTGAAAAGAAGAAAGTGATGACTACCATGTATCACCTTTTAAACTCACTTAATATTATCACAGACAAGTCATGTCTAAAGAATTAGTACACCAATAGTGAAGCAATAAAGAGGGCAATGGAAAATAATACAGCAAGAATGAAAATATATTATAGATCGATTGATGGATTCATGGAGATAAAAAAAAAATCAGCAAATGAAGAATAGTTGTCAGGGAAAGAAAGACCAGGAAGATTATTTTTAGGGAGACGATTACCCGATCTGAGTTTTTGACCAAATATGATAATAATGATGATCCTTGATTATATATATTTTTACTCGAAATAATATATCTGTGACAAACACAATTTCCAGCATCCATACATACCAAACATGTATAATATGATTTGATGTTTAAATACGTCAGGTGCACATTTATTGAGTTCAAATTATTCGATAAACTATTGTGAATAATTTCATAACGCAATTAACACCGGAAGAATTGAAATGCAATATTTATGTATTGCTAAGCACTTGAATGACAAACGAACCACTTTGCAAATCCAGATGGACAGTGACTCATGATTCTAACAGTGACTCATGAGTCGTTACAAGTTTAATCACTTATTATGACATTAAGTTTGTTATCAAGAAGAATTCCAATTTTTGCATTACGTAAACAGATAAATATGCGAATCTATGTCACATTCCATTCATGTTATTCAACTGTACAACATCCTCAATCTCATACAGTTTATAAACAAATATTGCTCTATAGTAGCATTTATTGTTATTTTCCCAGAATAATTTATAATTTACAAAAAATAGCTGCCAAATTTAATATGGAAATATCATTTAACAAAACTAAAATTATGGCATTTCATGGGAAGGACCCCATACAAAGTAAAATCTGTCTCCAGAATAAAATTTTAGAGAGAACTAATCATAAGTAATGCCACGAGTGATTTCCAAATTATCGATAAATTCACGACTCACGAAGTGAGGAGTGAATTTATCTAGATAATTTGAAAATCAAGAGTGGCATTTGTTAGGACTGTTTAACGAATAAAATTAAGCTGTTTACTCACAAATCATTATTTAACTATAGTTATTTTAAAATATTTATATATTTAATGTAAACGGCGATGTTTGAAAACAAATGAGAAGCGATAGGTACGCTTCATCTGCTTCTTTTGTTTATCACTGCAACCAGATCATACTATTTATTGCCAAAGGAACGCAATATTGTAAGAATGCTCTCTAGTGGAGAAAAAATGAAACACATCAAACTGTATATTAATTAATTTCTGATGTCGTATGATGTAAATATGACAATTATATTTTTCTGGATTGTTACCTGGGAAAAAATACATTTAAGAAAGATCAAACAATGGTTTCTTTTTTTTTGGTGGTATAATCAATTGCTACAAATGTTTTTATATTAACTCCCGCATGCGGCATGTGTAGACATTCATGCACTATATATACAATCTGGTAGCCGTATTTCTCACAGGCTCAGTCACTGCAAAATAATGTTCAGACTTGTTCAGAATATTAAAAAGGAGGAGCTTTCTTTAATATGGTAATTATAACACTGATAAATATTTCGTGAAACACGACTCTGATTGGTTGTAAAACAGAAATCATTGAAACGTGATTGGCCATTGAGTCCCATTTGGGGCATGAGTTAAATAGTCAATGTAAATATCTTGGATATTATCTCTCTATCTGGGATGAAAAGGATATTCCTGAAAAAAAATTACTAGTTATAATAAAAGTTTGGGAATTATTAATCAAGTTATGAAACCATCCCTTGTACAAAAAAAAAACACCAGATTACGTTTATTTAACACTTTGGCTAGACCAGTGTTGACCTATGGTAGTGAAGCATGAACACTAAAAAGACAACATGAAAGCAGAATAACGGCATGTGAAATGAGATTCATGCGCAGAAGAGCGGGTTACACCAGATGGGATCGGAAAAGGAACACCGATATCTTAAAAGAATTGAAGACTACGCCAATTTTGGAATATATTAAACAGTACCAACTAAATTGGAAACACCAATATAATTGTCATATTTACATCATACGACATCAGAAATGAATTAATATACAGTTTGATGCGTTTCATTTTTTCTCCACTAGAGAGCATTCTTACAATATTGCGTTCCTTTGGCAATAAATAGTATGATCTGGTTGCAGTGATAAACAAAAGAAGCAGATGAAGCTTACCTATCGTTTCTCATTTGTTTTCAAACATCGCCGTTTACATTAAATATATAAATATTTTAAAATAAATATTGTTAAATAATGATTTGTGAGTAAACAGCTTAATTTTATTCGTTAAATAGTCCTAACAAATGCCACTCTTGATTTCCAAATTCTCTAGATAAATTCATTCCTCACTTCGTGAGTCTTGAATTTATCGATAATTTGGAAATCACTCGTGGCATTACTTATGACTATTTAACTCATGCCCCAAATGGGAGTCAGTGACCAATCACGTTTCAATGATTTCTGTTTTACAACCAATCAGAGTCGTGTTTCACCAAATATTTATCAGTGTTATAATTACCATATTAAAGAAAGCTCCTCCTTACAATATTGCGTTCCTTTGGCAATAAATAGTATGATCTGGTTGCAGTGATAAACAAAAGAAGCAGTAGAAGCGTACCTATCGTTTCTCATTTGTTTTCAAACATCGCCGTTTACATTAAATATATAAATATTTTAAAATAACTATAGTTAAATAATGATTTGTGAGTAAAGAGCTTAATTTTATTCGTTAAATAGTCCTAACAAATGCCACTCTTGATTTCCAAATTCTCTAGATAAATTGGAAATCACTCGTGGCGTTACTTATGATGATATAATAATATCTTGTTGGAATAAGTCGGTAGATAAAATGTTATGATTATAGTAAATATGCTACAAGGTTCGTTACAAGTACAACGTAGTGTAGAGTGATAGTAATGATTACTACTAGAGAAGCAGGTCGGGTTGCAGGGATACAGGCGCGGCGTGTGCTGGGAGCTGCTTCTGCAAACAGCTTTACACCGTGACATTTCATATTTTCAGTTTCTGGCATCGTTATCTCGCTACCATTATCACCATGCTTTCTCTTATTCCTATTACTACACTAACAGTATATTATTATATTAATATTATTTGCTATTATTTTCTTTGATGACTCTTTTTAACAGCTAATATTAATTAACTTCACAATTCAAATCTGGGCGTGAAGGGATCTCTTTTTTCAGGCTTGAGGTTTTTTTACTTACCTCAAAAATACTTTCTCCATCTTACATTATCTTAGATATTTATAGTACATTACGATGCGAGGTTGGGAAGTGGTTTTTACAGAATCGAGGAAAATATTTAAAAATCGAGTGAAAGCGAGGTTTTTAATTTCCGTCATTCTGTAAAATACTTCACAAACGTGCGTTGTACATTATTTTTTGCGCAATAATGTTTTCAAAATAATAAATAGTAGTAAAATAATAGCATCTTTGTTGGAGGTATGTGCGTTCATTATAAACAATTGAGCAATAGTGTGAGCAATGTTTATTAGTTGAAAGTACAGGAGGCCGTGAGATCATTATTATTGATAAAATGGCCGCAATTACGTATTTATTGTTTTATATTGTTTCAAATAAAGTTCAGTTCATTTAAAATGCAGTGATGTGTTTCGTATAATGTATATTAACACTACCTTTTAGATGTTTTGTGTATATACATTGTATGTAGTATACATAAATGGTGTTACTTCCCGCACGCGTGTTTGTAATATGTAATATTACAGCAAAGTTATTTTTATTCAGTATAGTTATTTAGGTTGGCAACCCCGAAATGTAGGAACTTGAACTTAGAATCTTGGTCGAGAAAACGCACTATTGCGCAAAAACACTATTATTATTATTATTATTATTATTATTATTATTATTATTATTATTATTATTATTATTATTATTATTATATTTACTATTATTTTTCTGAACTTAGGTTTCTTTAATCCACTTGAGGTCACTCCATCCCACATTTTAAAATAGTTTATTTTTTTATGA
Organism: Diploptera punctata; assembly: GCA_030220185.1. NCBI lineage: Eukaryota > Metazoa > Arthropoda > Insecta > Blattodea > Blaberidae > Diploptera > Diploptera punctata. The sequence continues at coordinate 2,368,930 of JASPKZ010007173.1, forward strand.
TAGCCTATAGGAACTTCCTCATACTGTACAGTCGAAGACATTAAAACTTATTGAGAATGTAAACAACAAAAAGTACAACATTGTTGTTTAAATTTATAGTTTCTGGCAGCTATCATCTAACTACTGTCCAATTTGCAAGCCAAAATTTAAAAATCGCTCTAGCAGTTACCATTTTTGTTTTTTTCGCAACTAAATTCAGTATGTAATATTTGAATAATAAATTTAAAACCGTTCATTAATCAGCAAAGTCGGACCATTATAAGTGATCTCTAGGCTGAAAGTTGAAACTTTAAGTTACATCATTTTCTACGTCCTAACGGCTGCAGATTTTGTTTTCTTGCTACGAAGCTTGATATATATATACGATTACATTATAGAAAGATCCATAAAAATAGAAAAAAATTATGAAGCTTGGTGTTAGACGATGACAAAGGAAAAACGATTGAAAGGGTGAGTGGAGGAATATCTTGTTAGCGAGCAGGGTTCAAAACATCCTATCGTGGCTGCCCTGTATTCCAGGAGGCGCTGGAAATTATATCAGGGTAACCAAACCCATCCCAACCAAACCTAAAATAGCCCATCCTAATATTTCCTTCTCCCAAGCTTTACTAACTGGCATCTCTTCTTAAACTAGTAAGGAGAACAACAATGTTCAAGACCAGGGCCAGCAATTGCCAGCAGTACAATTAGGTAAGCATGCTGAGGATTATTTCCAGGGTATGCAACCAATATTGGCTGAATTACCCACCCCCATGCAGAGATTCCTCTTCATGCATAAAATCTTTAACCTATTTAATATAGGTTAAAGTTAATGAACCACTAAATAAATTGTACGAGATATTCGCATAGAAATATGGAGGTTAATTTTGCACTATTTCAGTGCAACTTGATGCCTTAATACCAATATGGATATATCCACAATTTATCATCCAGATACATAGATTCACAAAAAATAAACCAATTTACTACCATTAGGCTAGTGTTAAATGAACCACAGTCTTATATCGATATCCACGAAGGAATTTGACTGCCAAGAATACCCAGTGGATAACAGTAAGCAGAGAATTGGACGGTGTCAAGTCACCGTAACCATTAGTAGTAGGGTTCAAAATTGGCTGTACTGCCATATATAATGATGAAGATGATGATATTCTGATGAATAGAAACTTCACAATAACAGACGTCTTGGGAACAGAGATCTTGGGCGTACAAAGAAGTGTAGAAAAGACCAGCTTTCAGTCTGAGCAGAACAGGCCAGAAGGTTTGGTCCACCATACTATTGACTGTTTTCAACATGCACAATTTTTTATTGTTGATTGTTGTCTGATGCGTTTGTATCTAACACTAAAGTCATTCCTCATTACCAGTCTTCCTCTCCAGTACTTTGAAATTTTGGAAGTTTCCTGTTTGATGACTGTACAGTTGTTGAAGTATTCGTCATCCATTTCTTCCTCTGGGTAATTGCATTGAATGCATCTTGATGTTGACAATATATTGATCTTGTGCAAGTGTTTAGCAAGGCAATCGTGTCCTTTAGTTAACCTCAATTGTGTAACTACTGTCTTCCATGGAATTTCTGATGTGGAGTTGGTGTTGTGAAGGAGGCATTCCCATTTCTTGTTTTTTGTGGATGATATATATTTATTATTGTAATATCTTTGATGTACAAACGAGGGAAATTTTGAGGAAGTGGCTGAATTCAAATACCTAGGAACAATAATCACAAATAGGAATGAGATGCACAAAGAAATTAAACATAGGCTCAATTCTCGAAATGCGTGCTATTATGCATTACAGAGACTCTTGATGTCCCAACTCCTTTCAAAAAACGTTAAACTGAAAATATATAAAACTATTATTCTACCAGTTATATTATATGGGTGCGAAACATGGACTCTTACTTTAAGGGAGGAAATGAGATTACGAGTTTTTGAGAATAAAGTTCTTAGGAAAATTTTTGGACCAAAGAGAGATGAACAGCAGATGAATGGAGAAGACTACATAACAATGTAGGAAGCCAGATATAATAAGAACAGGTAAGTCTCATAGACTGCGATGGACAGGACATGTTGCGCGTATGGGGAATGAAAGACGTGCACGGAAGCTTCTTGTAGGAAAACCAGAGGGAAAACGCCTAGTTGGTAGACCAAAGAATGAGGTGGGAGAACAACATTAACTATGATCTGAGGGAAGTAGATTATGCAGGGAATGATTGGAAAGCATTAGCTCAGGATAGGGATGTATGGAGAGCTTATGTCCGCGCGACCATGAGCCTACGGGTTCGATAGTGCCAGTGAGTGAGTGAGTGAATATCCTTGATGTCCCGCCAAGTGGTTAAGGCAAGATACCTTGGCGCAGAGCTGCGGGACTGGTTAGTGTCCCCATGGGAAGAAATTTTCTGATGAAATTTCGGCCAGCATGGAACCTGTGCCCACCCAGCATCGTGAAGCATTTGGGTAGCTACAATAAGTAGCGGCTCCAGGTTGAGAAGATCACCTATAAAGGCTGGGGGGAACCGACAACCTGACAACATGTTACCCCTACACTGACTTATGATCGTCTACCTATGTGATTAACAAATGTGGATGTGAGGTCAGCAGCTGGCTGGTAGTCCAAGGACATTCTAGGCCTGTCGCGCTTGGAGTTAATATTCTTGATATTACCTATTCGTGAGATTCGTGTTGACTACCTCCAGAATTTCATTTCTACTGCTAACAATTTGTTGGCTATTGAATCTCCATGTTTCTGATCCATAATTTGGCAGTCAGACTGTTTTAATAAAATGAAGTCTACATATCAAGTTTGTCCACCGCTGTGGTCTCGAGGTAGCGTGCTGCCTTGTCACGCAGCGGGTCCGGGTTCGATCCCCGGTCGGGACAGTTTTTCTGGGTGAGGTTTTTATCGGGGTTTTTCCTCACCTGTAAGACAAATATCAGGAAAACTTTAAGGCCCAAACGGTCCCCGAAATCATATGGCCATCATCATAATTATCATCACCAACACCATCATCATCCTTCACCGGTGTGGAAAGCAACGGGAAGCTACCACACCTACAATTCCCTATTAAAGCTGCAAGCATAGCATGAAAATGCTATGATTGCAGTGAAGGACCTGCCTTCGCGCAGAATTCATATGAATGGATATCAAGTTTAGCTTAATTGTGCATATTCAATGTAAGTAAAATAAGCCCTAAGGCCAATCTACATGTGGTACCATAATATATTGTCAGTTTATCGTAGTATATTATAGATCACGTTTTATTGATAAGACCTTGAAGTCTGTAGATAAGTGTGTCCACGTAATTCTTATCCACTTTAAATGATTTCACAAGAAATGTATGAGATAAGGACCTATTTGTAAAATGATAATAATAAAGGTAATCTTGCTCCATATATCACAAGAATCACATTATTATTATTATTATTATTATTATTATTATATATTATTATTATTATTATTATCATCATCATCATTATTATTATTATTATTATTATTATTATTATTAAAATTAATAAAAATGGAAGTTATGAAGAGGAAATAAGAAATAGAAATAATAAAGGAAGATTTGCAATTGCTTACCTCAATGGAATATTGTGGGATAAAATATAAGTAATAAAAATTAAATTAATATATATCATACAATTGTTAAAAGCATCATTACTTATGGAGCAGAACTTTGGCCATTAACAACAAAAAACAAATAAGTGTATTTTGGCAATGGAAATGGATTTTATACAAAGGACTGCAAGAATTTCAAGAAGAGAAACAATTAAAAACTCAGTTATAAGGGAAAAAAATGAAAATTGAAGTCACTATTTCAGATTATACTAAAACTCGGCAATTAAGATGATACGGACATGTCCAGCGAATGGAAGAGGATTGGCTACCAAAATGTGTTATGGAATGGAAACCTAAGGGAAGACAAGGCAGAGGGAGACTTAAAACCTCCTGGAGTCAGGGAATATATTTATACGTGAAGGAAAAACATCTACAACCAGGATATTGGATGGACAAAAAAATTGGTTATTAGGAATCGGACGATCTCAAAGACATTAATCAACCGATGATCTTTCTTTCTATCTATCTATATGTCTATCTATCTATCTATCTATCTATCTATCTATCTATCTATCTATCTATCTATCTATCTATCTATCTATCTATCTATCTATCTATCTATCTATCGATCTATCTATCTATCTATCTATCTATCTATCTATCTATCTATCTATCTATCTATTATTATTATTATTATTATTATTATTATTATTATTATTATTATTATTATTATTATTATTATTATTATTATTATTATTATTATTATTATTATTGTTGTTGTTGTTGTGTTGTTATTAAGGACATAATAAATAAAGGTAGAGTAACAACTGGAATGTAAAATGGTGTCCTATGGAACAGACATATAACCAGGAAAAACAAGTTATAAATACATAATTCAATAGCCAGAAGTACTGTCACATATGGAGCTCAAGCATGGAAATTCTACAAAAACTTAGAACATAAACTTATGTCAATGGAAATGGATTTCTTGAAGAGAGCAGCAAGATGTTCAAAATAAAAAAAACAAGAAAAAGGATATAATCATACGAGAAAAAAATTATTATTAAATATTCAGTAGTAGATTTATAAGGTCTTATTATTATTATTATTATTATTATTATTATTATTATTATTATTATTATTATTATTATTATTATTATTATTATTATTATTCCTTTTATGTGATAGACCTAGCGGTCTTTTACGGTCTCAATCAAACGTTTGAAGGGTCTGTCCAGTGATCTCTTGCCTGATGGCTGGTAATTAAGACGTGGTATTCTTGTTCTGCTCATTCTTCTTACGTGAGATTTCCAGCTGTTTCTGTATTTGTTGTACAAATTCTATGACTGATTCTGTTTGTAATTCTTTGAGAATCTTAGAATTCCTTTTATGGTCTGTTCTTGAATAACCTGCAGTACGTCTCATAAATTTAATTTCTGCCGCAGTTAGTCTTTGTTCATCTACACTGCGAATTGTCCAGGCCTCACTGCCGTAACATAATATGGGTCTGGTCAGTGTTTTACAAATTCTAGTTCGTGTGTGTTGCTGTACTGTGTTTTGCTTGAAAATATTATTTATAATTCCTATTACTCCGTTAAATTGTATAATTTTTTGACTAAAATCTTTTTCCTCTTCGTATGTAACTTGGTATCCGAGGTAGTTAAATGTGTTAGTTTGTTCTAATATTTTATTATTGATAATTTTACTGTGAACTGAGTCTTTTTCTAGGAAAGCATGAGTTTAGATTTTTCTGTTGAGATTTCCATGTTGTAGTTTATTGCAATTTGGTAAAAAAGAGTGGACTGAACGTTGTTGGTCATCTTCTGAATTCGCTATAAGCACAATGTCATCTGCAAATAATAGGGTGTCTAAATTATTATCTATTAAGTAGATTTATGTTATAAACAATTAAATTAGCATGGGCATGTAAGACGAATTTAAGAAGAAAGGTTACCCTGAAAAAAACATTGGTATGGTGTCCACGTGGAAGAAGAGAGAAAGGAAGACTTCGAAACTCATTGATGCAAAAAAAAATAGGAACTGGAATGAGAAAATGAGGACTGGAGGACATAGAGTGGATTGATAGCGACGGGTCGAGAAAGAAAATAAAACTTTAAGCGCAGAAATATGTGTAAACATTGAAAATCTGTATACATAGATATACATATATATATATATATATATATATATGATATGAAAAGAAAAATGAATGCTTGAGTCGGGATTCGAACTCGAGTCTCGAGTTCGAATCCCGACTCAAGCATTCATTTTTCTTTTCATATCATATTTGCCTTCATTGCCAAATGTCAAAAATATATTTATAATATCTATATATATATATATATATATATATATATATATATATGATATGAAAAGAAAAAAGAATGCTTGAGTCGGGATTTGAACTCGAGTCTCTAAAGTCTGTACCTTTAGCGCTCTAACCAACTGAGCTACCCAAGAATTCCAAGACAAACATACAATTTTCTTATACATGTAGTATTCTCAATTCACACAAGAGGTAGCGGAAATTTCTTCCAACTGCCATCTAGCGGCTAACATAACAGTTAAGCAAATTATTAAAGAGAATATTCTCTTTAATATATATATATATATATATATATATATATATATATATATTAGACCAGCCTCGTGAGCTAGTGGTCAGCGTTTCTGACTACTGTTCACGAGGTCCTGGGTTCGATTCCCGGTGAAACCATAGGAATTTTTTCCGTAAAGGGAATTATTCCTGTAGTTGTCCATGGTCTGGAATTTAGGTTAAGTTTAGGTTAAGAACTCTGGCGCTTCATTTTCATTTATCGCCCATCATATCATCGTGGTAACGTAACTGCGTCTTCTAGGCGCCCCAACTTCAGAAGTGGGTTACAATTATGCCAATGCCAGGAGAGAACATCATAAATGTCGAAACTTGGGACATTGAATAAAAAAATATAGGCCTATATATATATATATATAAATTATTGCTATTATTATTTTGATTGAAGTTATTGAAATTTTGTAAATGCATGCTATTATACATTACAAGGACTCTTGCCGTCCCAACTTCTCTCAAAAAGCGTTAAACTGAAAATATAAAAACTGTTATTTCCCAGTTATATTATATGGACTCTTACTTTAAGGGAGGAGGAAAGGTTACGAGTATTTGAGTATAAAGTTCGTAGGAATATTTTTTTACGAAAAGGAATGAACGGACAGGTGAATGGAGAAGACTATAAAACAGTAAGCTACATGTTCTTTATAGGAAACCAGATATAACAAGAACAGTTGTGTCGCAGACTGCAATGGACAGGACATGTGACAAGAATGGCGAATGAAAGAAGGGGATTGGAATTTCTTGTAGGAAAACCAGAAGGAAAGAGCAGAGTTGGTAGGCCAAGAATGAGGTGGGAGAAAAACATTGAACATGATTTAAGGGAAGTAGAATATACAGGTAAAGCATTAGTTCAGGATAGGAATGTATGGAAATCTTATGTCCGCGCGGCCATGAACCTACAGGTTCGATAATGCCAGTGAGTTATTTAGTTTAATAGTATTCTTATTAGCATTATAATTAAATATTTTGTTGAAAAAAATAATAATTTCGAAAATTTATATATATTTTTTAAATTTCATTATTATTACTATTATTATTATTATTATTATTATTATTATTATTATTTTTATTATTATTATTATATTTTTATAATTATTATCATTATTATTATATTATATTATTATTATTATCATTATTATAATAATTATTATTATTTCATTATTATAATTATCATTGTTATTATATTATTATTATCATTATTATAATTATTATCATCATTATAATAATTATTATGGTTATTATTAATTATTATTATTATTATTATTATTATTATTATTAGATTTATTATTGCTAGAATTTGTAATATAATAATATCACAAGTGTAGCTGCCCTTCAACAAGAGTTGGCAAGTGACCTTGTATACTGAATCAAATAATTTACTTGATTTTAAAAAAGAGCTGCCCTTAAGGAAATACAGTATAACAATGTAACAATGATCATATGATTTTTGAGAATATTATTACACAGCATTTGAAACAGTATTTGGATTTTGCATATTTTTATAAAAATCAAAAGTTTATGATGGTTTGCCCAGCATTTACAAGCAAGTCATAAATTTCAACATCGCCACCAATGTTATGAATTTCTTAAAAGTAACTTTCTATAGGTTCACAAATTTTAACATTTATTAGTTATTATTGTATATTTATTAGAGTTGTGACAATAAATATATAAGTTATTAATGCATTATTATTAGCATATTTTGAGTACTTTAAAGGCATAATTGCATTTTAAATTTAGTGGGTTTTAAGGTTTAAATTTTTTGGTTCTGGTAATATGTAACTTTACGTATAATTAAATCTCTCAATAAATAAATTATAGGACACGGGAGTATAAAAATTGCTTAACCTTTAAATTGGCGACACCATTATTTCTCCTGCCAGTTATTTAAATGTTTCGGACCGCAATGAAAACAAAATCATGTAAAACTCTAAGTTGTTATTGTACATTGTTGTGTAATTTGACACACATTTAAGTAATTTCTACTCATTTGTTTTCCTATTGTTTTATAACCAATGATAAATAAATTAAATAAATGTATCTTATAGGATATATTGCCAATTGGGTGAAATAACATTAAGAAATAGCATTAAAATGTTATAAGACCATATCGTTCCAATGTTAGGCCAATATGATGCTTAATTTTCTATTTTAAATATAAATTAGATTAAATTAACTACATAAGTAATATTTTCTTGTAAAATATCATAAAATTCTATGGTTTCTGAATCGTTTCCTTCTACAGGGGCATAAATTCCAATTATAGTCAAATTATGTCCTAACATTTTTATTCTGTTACGATTTTTGGGGAAATCCATTGGTAATATAAAATATTGTGTTGTAAATTTTTCCTTAATAAAATTGCGACTCCTGATGATGCCCAGTTCTCTGCTGGAACTCCAGAATAAATCATTACATATTTTCCTAATTCTTCTGATCCTTTGTTCTTCTTTTTTGTTTCCGAAATAATGGCAATGTCAATTTTTCTTTTGTCTAACTCTACTTCTAACTCTTCTTATTTCCAAAATTGGCATTCCAATATACCCCAACTGGACATAGGGACCAAGGAAGACCAAAACATCGGCGGAAAGATGAATACCGTCTTCGCTAGGTTTACCGCACAGGCCACATGGCCTAAAACGAATTTGTTCATGATGATGATGATGATGATGATGATGAAGTAATATTTTCGATAAGTGTTGCAGGATACACCAGAAAACATGTATATCTGCCTCTTATAATAAAAATACTTTATTTGGAAGTAATATAGTTCTTTTTAGTTCTGATATTAACTTTCAGACTAATAATTAAGCAGAATAATTTTGTTTACCCTTAATAAGTGACCGCCATGCAATTGGCTTTACTCTCCCTAAGCTATATAATAATACTTAAATTAGATAATTGTTCCTTAATTTTCCATCATTTTTGAACGGTTAATTAAAATATAGACAAGTCTAAAAATGAAAACTTGCATAAATTAAAAAAAGAAGCATAGCTTTATTTCTGTTTTTTTTAAGTCTCAATATTTTTATTCTGTGTATCTGTATTTTGTAGCTACAGTATTATTAGTTCATAAATACTATAATGGTGCAATAAGATGTCAATTTATAATTTAGGACTTGTCTGCTTTTTGGAATTGGCCCATTAACTATTGTATGTAACCATAGTTTAAAACTACCACCATATTTTATAAAAAAAATTCTGGTTTTATATTTTCGTTAGAAAACTTATGAATATTTTAGGCTATCAGAAATGCATCTGTAATGAGATACTTCGAATACAATATTTCATTCCCGAGTTCTAATTTTAATTATTTTTTTAATTACTTAAAAAAACTTCATACTTTATTATGGATTAATTTGCGGACAAGAAACAAGTTTGAGAATTTTCCTTGTGCCAACATAATTCAGCACGATTCAGAACGCTGCGAAAAACAATTATTGAAATAAACATGAGAGTTTGGTATTCACAAATTATTCATAATTAACTATTTAAATTTGTAGTAATGAAAATAAAAAATTCGTGAACCAAATATCATATCTTAGAGGTTAAATCAGAGATGTATGTTTCAGAATATAATTTACTATAACATGTTAATGGTATGTTTCCTAACAAAAATATGTAACCAGAAATGTTTAAAGAAATATGCTGACACCCTTAAACTGTTATTAGATACTTTATGTATAAATTGCTATATTATTTTATTTTTATAAGAGTAAGTAATATGATTAATCCAGATAAAGAAGAGGGGCCTAAGTCCAGTTTAATAAATTTTAGATAACAGCAGCTTTTCTTTCATCTGTCACAGTTATCTAACATATTACACCTGTTTTTACTTATTTTAGTGCTTTCGCAAGCAAGCGAACCTTTAGTTTCACAAGAAATGGACTTAGTTCTTTCTTCTCCAGCATCCTTGATATATTTTATGAATATTATACCTACAACACGAGCATTTTTAAATAAATTTTGTCCACACATTTTTTAACTATGTAAATAGGGATGTAATTAATATATTAAAAGTAGTGTACTATTATGGTTGTGGCATGGTGATTTACCTGCTGAGTGTGGAATCTAGATCCGACGTGATGTCCGCCACGATGTGGGTGTGTGAGCTGGCGGCCAGCAACTGAGCTCCGGCCGGCGCAGGTCACGGGGAGACAGCGCTACCAGGTCATGCCACACTCAACCCTGTGCTAGTTCGGATACTGACTGTACCTGCAGCCAGTCGGGTACTGACTTGTCCTGGGGCCGGTCGGATACTAACTTATCCTGGAGCCAGACGGGTACTAACTTATCCTGGGGCCAGTCGGATACTAACTTATCCTAGAACCAGTCGGATACTGACTCAGTCTGGAGCCAGTTGTATGCTGACTCAGTCTGGCGTCAGTCAGTCTTTGTTCATCTTCGAGTCAGATGAATATTGACTCAACCTGGAGCTAGTCGGATAGTGACTCAACAGGTTGCAAGTCAGCAGACTACTCAGATGTTGACTCAACCTGGAACCGGGCAGATACTGATTCAATTTAAAATCAGACAGATACTGACTCAACCTGAACAAGTCGGTTACTGAGTCAACCTCTGGAGTGAGTCGAATACTGACTCAAACTGTAGTCAGTCGGATACTGTCTCAATTTGACGTCAGTCGGATACTGACTTACTCTGGAGTCAGTGGGATGCTGCCTCAATCATTCGGATACTAACTCATCCTGAGTCAATCGGACATGACACATTCTGGAGCAAGTCGGACGCTGATTAAATTTCGAGTTAGTGGGATTCTGACTCAATTTGGAGCAAGTTGGATACTGACTTACCTTAGACACAATCGGAGACTGATTCACCTTGAGTCAGTCGGGTTCAGCTTATCACGGAATCAGATGGATACTGACCCAACCTAGAGCCAGTCGGATACTGACTCAATCTGGAGATAGTCGGATACCGGTTTATTTCGAACTATTCGAAACTAGCATAAATAGAAAAAAAAATCACCTGAGCATAGATTTAAACTTAAGATTTCTAGCTAGCGGTCCACTATCGAACTATTTCTACACCTCCCAGACCAACCTCAAATTCCTATCTGAAGTTGTCTGTAAATAGTGAAACTACGTTCACATTATTTAATGCGAGGTTTTAAATTATGTGAAGGCATTATTATGGAGTTTTACTATTACGTCAGCTCATTAAAAATGTAATAATCATAAGTAATGCCACGAGTGATTTCCAATTTATCTAGAGAATTTGGAAATCAAGAGTGACATTTGTTAGGACTATTTAACGAATAAAATTAAGCTGTTTACTCACAAATCATTATTTAAATATAGTTATTTTAAAATATTTATATATTTAATGTAAACGGCAATGTTTGAAAACAAATGAGGAACGTTTGTTGCTTCACTTGTTCATCACTGCAACCAGATCATATTATTTATTGCCAAAGGATCGCAATATTGTAAGTATGCACGCTAGCGGAGAAATTTATAACCAACATTATAGGTATTAATTAATTTCTGATGTCCTATGATATAAATATGTCAATTATATTTTTCTGCAACGTTATTTCCTGGGAAATAATTGGTTTAAGAAAGTGCAAACAGTGTTTTTTTTTGTGGTATAATCATTGCTACAAATGTTTTTATATTATCTCCCGCAAGCACTATCAGCTGACATACATGCACTATATATATACAATCTGTCCACCGCTGTGGTCTCGAGTTAGCGTGCTGCCATGTCAGGCAGTTTTTCTGGGTGAGATTTTTATCGGGGTTTTTCCTCACCTGTAAGACAGATGTCAGGAAAACTTTAAGGCCCAAACGGTCCCCCGAAATCATATGACTATCATCGTCACCATCATCCTTCACCGGTGTGGAAAGCAACGGGAAGCTACCGCACCTGCAATTCCCTAGTGAAGCTGCAAGCATAACATGAACATGCTACGATTGCAGTGAAGGACCTGCCTTCGGGCAGAATTACTATGGATGGATATACAATCTGGTAGCCGTATTTCTTGGAGAGTCAGTCACTGCAAAATAATGCTATGACCTATTCAGAATGTTAAAAAGGAGGAGCTTTCTTTAGTATGATGAACTTTTTTGATAAATTCGAGGTGAAACACGACTGTGATTGGTTGTAATTAAAAAAATCATTGAAATGTGATTGGTCATTGAATCCCATTTGGAACATGAATTAAATAGTCTTAAGTAAATTCTTCACATTGGCCTATTGAAGGGTTAAACCTTGTAAAAACTGTTAAGAGAAACCCGGGAATTAGGAGAGAAGGATATGGGCCTAGTCTGAGAGGAGTATCTAAATAGCTCAATTGTGCGTATAGTTGAATATCTTGAGTTCAAATCCCGGCTAGTGCGATTTTTTCTCATTAATTACGTTAAATACAGCCAAAATAGGCTCTGGAAATACTAATTTCGTTACACAAAAATAGTTTCAACTGGGAACTTCTCAGATATTTCATACAATCTGATATATATGTCAGCTGTAATCTGATCGAATATCGAGCTAGTCGGATACCGACTATCGATCCCCGTGTCTAGTGACTACAGTGCTCACCTCTGGACCCCGGTTCAATAAGACGGAATCGATTGATTTTTTTTTCTTCCTTGGGAAGCGAGGTAAAGTTGTGGGTCCTATAACGTAGATTTTTTATACGTAAAATAATCAAAAGCCTGAAATAAGAGGCTTCTGAACTAAATTTGTCGGCAATTTTATGGCCAGCTTTGAATTGCGACTTACTTACTTACTTACTTACTCACTGGCACTATTGAACCCGTAGGTTCATGGCCGCGCGGATATAAGCTCTCCATACATCCCTATCCTGAGCTAATGCTTTCCAATCATTTCCTGTATAATCTACTTCCCTCAAATCATAGTTAATGTTGTTCTCCCACCTCATTCTTGGTCTACCAACTGGGCGTTTTCCTTCTGGCTTTCCTACAAGAAGTTTCCATGCACGTCTTTCATTCCCCATACGTGCAACATGTCCTGCCCATCGCAGTCTACGAGTCTTAACAGTTCTTATTATATCTGGCTTCCTATAAAGACCATGTAGTTCATTGTTATGTAGTCTTCTCCATTCACCTGTATGTTCATCTCTCTTTGGTCCAAAAATTTTCCTAAGAACTTTATTCTCAAATACTCGTAATCTCCTTTCCTCCCTTAAAGTAAGAGTCCATGTTTCGCACCCATATAATATAACTGGTAGAATAATAGTTTTATATATTTTCAGCTTAACGTTTTTTGAAAGGAGTTGGGACATCAAGAGTCTCTGCAATGCATAATAGCATGCATTTCCAGAATTGAGCCTATGTTTAATTTCTTTGTGCATCTCATTCCTATTTGTGATTATTGTTCCTAGGTATTTGAATTCAGCCAATTCCTCAAAATTTCCCTCATTTGTCATTAGCTGTCCATTTCCATTATATAATGTATTTCTACTGTGACCATATATTTAGTTTTACTGATATTTACTTCCAGTCCTAATTTCTTAGTGTTACTCAATAGTGTGTGCGTGTTGGCCTTTAGTATCTCCTCGCTATCGGCCAGTAGTACCACATCATCAGCATAAACTAACAGCTTATTAATACCATTCAGTTGTAAGCCTTCCTTATTCTCTAAAGATTTAATGGCATGCTCTAGTACAAAATTAAATAGTAGAGGAGATAGTGCATCTCCTTGCTTCAACCCATTCTGGATTTCAAAAGTGTCTGAAAACTGTTTGCCTACACGCACCCTACTCGTTGAGCCATTTAGACACATTCGTATAAGTCTAACTAACTTTTTGGGAATTCCGAACTCCAGCAGGATACTATATAACTTCTCCCTCTTAATTGAATCATATGCTTTTTTGAAGTCTACATATAGTTGATGTACAGTACCATTATATTCCCATTTCTTTTCTAAAATCTGTCTTATACTAAAAATCTGATCTGTTGTAGACCTGTTTCTTCTAAATGCACATTGATGATCTCCTAGAATGTCATCAATATAGGGAGCAAGTCTGCTTACTAATATATTTGTTAGAATTTTGTACGAAGTTGAAAGTAATGAGATGCCCCTATAGTTGTTGCAATCAGTTTTATCTCCTTTCTTATAAATTGGTACGATAATTGATTCCTTGCATTCATCTGGAAGAGCTTCTTTTGGGAAATGGAAACTATACCATAATTTTTCCCGACAGTAAATGTGGCATAATGTGACTGGGTTGCTAATGTTTCAGTGAAGTAAATATTCTACTAATCACAGATTTTTATCTCCTTACTTAGCCATTTTTATAATGTAATGTTATGGCCATCATAATTATCAACATTCATATTCATCTTGTCCACTGCTGTGATCTCTAGGTAGCTGCTGCCTCGTCACACAGCGGGTCCGGGTTCGATTCCTCGTCGGGACAGGATCCTGGGTGAATTTTTTTTACAGGGATTTTCCTCACCTGTAAGACAACTATCAGAAATCTTAGGACCCAACGGTCCCCGAAAATCATCCGTCATCATCATCATCCTTATCATCATCATCCTTCATCGGTGTGGAAAGCAACGGGAAGCTACCACACCTATAATTCCCTAGTAAAGCTGCAAAACATAGCATGAAAATGTCCTCGGGCAAAATTACTAAGGATGGATATTCACCTTAGATTAAGTTTAGGATTGAGGACTCTCCTGGCGCACCACTATCATCATCATCGCTCATCATATCATCGCGGCAGCGTAACTCTGCCTTCCAGGCGCACCAACCTCAGAAGTGGGTTGCAATTATGCCATTGCCAGAAGAGAATGCCAGAAATGTCGAAATGACAAACTGGGGGATTGAATAAAAAATGAAATGTTTACTGATATATTATAATTAAGTATTTAATTTGTGGCGGCTCCGTAGCGCAAGCAGTTAGGCGCTCGCCTCTCACCGCTGGGGTCCCGAGATGGTTTCGTGGTGGACGAAACGGAGCTTGGGCAGGTTTTTCTCGGGGTTTTCTCCCGTTTTCCCATGCCACAATTTCATACCATTATTTCTCCATGTTCACCTCATCCATTTATGATATCTTAAGTTCGACACAATGAAAACATTAACTGCATAACGACTATATAGAGCATTCTATTAATAAATAATCATCTAGGAAGCTACTTACTTTATTTTATAACATTTTAATTTTATTATATTCTATGTTTTTGTTAGTATTAGCTCACATCATCATTGTATTTTGTTTAGTCTGTATTTTAATAATATCTTAAAGTTGTAATATGTATGCATTTTTTGTATAATTCTACTATTAGCTGGTTGAGTGGAAGAGGAGGCTTTATGGCCTTAACTCTGCCAGCTAAAATAAAGCATTATTATTATTATTATTATTATTATTATTATTATTATTATTATTATTATTATTTGTATTATTATTATTATTATTATTTGTATTATTATTATTATTATTATTTGTATTATTATTATTATTATTATTATTATTATTATTATTATTATTATTATTATTATTATTATTATTATTTGTATTATTATTATTATTATTATTATTTAGTTTCATTTCGTCCATCTGCCCCCGTGATGGTGCAGGCGTAGTCGGCTGATACCTTTGTCATTCACAGACCTCTATATAGAGAGCTCATCTCATCTCATGCCTCGACCCGACCCTGAGTTGGACACGAGTTGAGGATATTTTATATATTTAACTTGTAATGGCCATCACTGTGATGTCGATGCTTAACAAGCAGCTGGAACGTGTTCGATCCTCGTTTCCTGTTTACGATTTGTTCTTCGTCTATAAAATGAATATGGAGAAATATAAATACTCTCTTCCTCTCTCAACCTCTGTTTAATCTTTGTCTTCTAGATCTTACAGTCATGCGAGATGTCTGGATATGATTTTCAACTCTGCACCACATATTTGTTGTCCCTTCAAGGACATAGACAACTTCTCCTGATGAGTGATCAGCACAATTCCTGAATATAAATAGCATTTTATTTAACGACCCTCTGTAACTCTCAGGCCATTAGCGTCGTAATTCAAAGTAAGGCGTTAAATGACTAACAATTTTTCTTATATGCTTCTTTTCTCAGGCCTGTGGTAATTTTACGTGCCGTAAATTAGGACACGGAGCCTACGGTATTACTTACCTTCCGATGGAAGCCACCCTTACTTACTTACTTACTTACTCACTGGCACTATCGAACCCGTAGGTTCATGGCCGCGCGGACATAAGCTCTTCATACATCCCTATCCTGAGCTGATGGATGGAAGCCACCCTACTCAGGATTTTTACGCCCTTAAAATCCATTGATTTCTGCCAGATTTGAAACTATGAAACTTCGGAAAGAAGATGCAAAAATAAATCAAACATAGGTTTAATCAGTAAAAACCATACTATTGCGCATTATAGAGATTCTTGCCATCCCAATTTATCTTCAGAAACGTTAAAGTAAAAAATATATAAAAAATTATTCTTCAAGTTATCATCATCATCATCATCATCATCATCATCATCATCTTAAGGCACGACAACTTCAAAAGTGAAAGTATTGGCCTTCTCAACAATCCTCCTCCATGCCAATCTGTCTCTTGCCATATTCAAATTAGTCACTTTCATTTTCTTTAGATCGTTCATTGTGTCATCCTCCCATCTGATCTTTGGTCTTCCAACAGCTCTGCCTCCTATTGGTTTCCATTTGTAGAGTTTTTTTGACCAGTCTCTGATCATCCATTCTTATCAAATGTCCAAGCCAACCAATTCTGAGAGATCTTATATGGTTTACTATATTCTGATTTTTTATTAATTTGTTTAGTTCGTTATTTGTTTTGATTCTCCAACAGTTTTCTTTAATGTATATGGATGCGAAACATGGTTTCTCACTTTAAGGGAGGAGAAAAGATTATGATTATTCGAGAATAACGTTCTTAGGAACATTTTTGGACCAAAGAGAGAAGAACAGGTGACTGGAAAAGCCTACATAACAGTGAACTACATTATCTTTATGGTAAACTAGATCTATTATGTCTCGTAGATTTCGATGGGGAGAACATATGGCACTAATGGGGAATGAAAGAGGGGCGTGGATCTAGGAAAACCAGAGGGAAAACGCCCAATAAGTAGATCTAGAATGAGGCGGTAGAATTACGATTTGAGGGAGTCCTGCGGTTAAGGTAGGATGCCTTGGCGCAGAGATACGGGACTTGCGCTGATTCGAGTCTCAATGGGGGATGAAATTTTCTCATGCAATGTCGGCCAATATGGGAACCGTATCGAGAGGAATTTGGGTAACTACAATAAGTAACGGCTCCAGGTTGAGAATAGCAGGTATAACGGCTGGGAGACCCGAGATGCTGACCACATGTCATCCCTACACTGGCTGGATTATCGCCTACCTCTATGATTAATGCATGTGAACGAGAGGCCAGCAGCCGGCTGGTATGCGAAGGGGTTTCTAGGCCTATCGCGTCACGAAGTCTAAATTATACAGCTGATGTTTGGACATTATTTTAGGGTAGGAATATATGGAAAGCTGTGGCGTAGTCGGTAGAGTCCCTACCTTCCACTCCGGCGACCCGGGTTCGATTCCTGGCGGGGTAAGGGTTCACGGTGTCAGTGAGTTGGTTAGTTTAGTTAGAACCTCGGAACTAGAGGCGTGCATGATAACTAATAATTCACCGAGGCCGACCCACCTCTTAGACAACACAAACATTTAAGACGATACGTCATTCACTTATATATTCATATAAATAGGTCCTAAACGCGAATTAATTAATTAAAATATAAAATTATGATTTTTTTAAAAATAATTGTTTGGATTTTTTAAGAACCTGTGGATTAGAAAAAATATTGGGTTACGAGGAAAATAGACATAAACAAGACAACGTGTTAGATGACCCGGGGAAAACAGTTTGTACGCAGGCGTCGCGACGCAACGATTTTTGAGCGAGATGATATGATATCTTCTGTCTCTCTTGTTGCCATGGTAACAAGTTCGTACGTTACTACGAGCGACTTGGGAAATACCCCCGTGACCACTGGAAAACACCCCTCTCTAACTCACCCCATTTGCATGCTTTATGACTACCCCTTAATTTTAAATAATTTCACCAGATATAAAATCACTACTATTTATTTCGATATGGAGTCTGGAATGGGATCCACCCAGCATCCCAAAAACAACTGAGTAGCTACTGTACTTTATATGAAAAGTAGTGAAATCCGATTAAGAAAATTGAAATTTAGGTTGAGGGATTGCGTCACTATAACTACGTGACATCCTTTTATTGTCTTACTGATAACACTGGTCAACATGATTTTTGTCTCATGAGTACCAATAGTTGTACTTAATGCAGTTTTTATTGTGTTTTCAAATATGTATTCGGGATTTCTCGATCACCCACAGTTTTTTATTTCAATTGATGAGCACGGGGAACACTTTCATCAGGAGATTTCAGCTATGGAAAAGAGATATCAAGGCAAATGGAATCCTAATATGCTGACCGATTATTGTTGGACCATCAAGAGGCATGCTCCACAGGCGAAATATAGCAGAAAATCGTAATTTCTTACTTTCTAGGTGAGTCCGAATGTTCAAATATTGTGTTGTTACGAATGTAGAAAATTAAAAGTGTTTGCGTCTTTCGAAAACCTTGCGTGAAGGAGAAAAACCGATATCATATTTGAATTCAGGAGAAAAAATATTATCAGAATCACATATTTTTCTTTGTGAGACAAAAATAAGTTTATTTTTGTGGCTCAGTGTAACCAGTGACAGCAACCACTTCATTCGTCCTTGAGTCTTAGGAGCTGTAGTGCCGAACATTATAATAATTTAAAATAAATCTAAATTTGTATTTGCTTTAATTTTGTTTTGAATATTGTCTTAAAGTGCAGTGCACATGTATTAATTGGAGTTTTCGGTTTAATTTAATATATTTACTATTCAATTGTATACTAGAGCATGATATATCTTTAAAGGATGAAGAAGACCTACAACTCAATGGTGTCAATAAGCTGTTAGTTTATGCTGACTATTTAACTCATGCTCCAAATGGGAGTCAATGACCAATCGCATTTCAATGATTTTTTATTTACAACCAATCATAGTCGTGTTTCGCCTAGAATTTACCAACTAAAGTTTATCATAATAAAGAAAGCACCTCCTTTTTAACATTCTGAATAGGTCATAGCATTATTTTGCAGTGACCGACTCCCCAAGAGATACGGCTACCAAATTGTATATATAGTGCATGAATGTCAACACATAGCGCATGCAGGAGTTAATATAAAAACATTTGTAGCAATTGATTATACCACCAAAAAAAATAAACCACTGTTTGCACTTTCTTAAAAGTATTTTTCCCAGGTAATAATCCAGAAAAATATAATTGTCATATTTACATCATACGACATCAGAAATGAATTAATATACAGTTTGATGTGTTTCATTTTTTCTCTACTAGAGTGTATTCTTACAATATTGCGCAGGGATTGATCTATGATATTGCGTTCCTTTGGCAATAAATATTATGATCTGGTTGCAGTGAGAACAAAAGAAGCAAATGAAGCGTACCAATCGTTTCACACTTGTTTTCAAACATCGCCGTTTACATTAAATATATAAATATTTTAAAATAACTATAGTTAAATAATGATTTGTGAGTAAACAGCTTAATTTTATTCGTTAAATAGTCCTAACAAATGCCACTCTTGATTTCCAAATTCTCTAGATAAATTGGAAATCACTCGTGGCATTACTTATGATGATGTAATACTATTAGGCGATAGCTAGGAGATACTAAAGGCCAACACACACTCTTTTGGGTAACACTAAGGAATTGGGACTGGAAAATAAACATAAATAAAACTAAATATATGTTAACATATAGAAATACATTATATAACGGAAATGGACAGTTATTGACAAATTATGGAAATTTTGAAGAAGTGTCTGAATTCAAATATCTAGGAACAATAATTACAAATATGAATGAGATGCGCAAAGGAATTGAACATAGACTCAATTATGAAAATGCGATTACAGGAACTCTTGTCCAAACTTTTCTCAAAAAACGTTAAACTGAAGATATATAAAACTGTTATTTTCCTAGTTATATGGATGCGAAACATGGACTCTTATTTTAAGGTACGAGAAATTATTACGAGTATTTGAGAATAAAGTTCTTTAAAAAAATTGGACCAAAGAGAGACGAATAGATAGTCAGGCGAATGGAGAAGACATTATAACAGAGAGCTACATAATCTTTATATGAAACCAGATGTAATAAGAATAATTACGTATCGAGGACCAACACACACGAACTAGAATTTATAAAATACTGGCCAGACCCATATTATGTTACGGCAGTGAGGCCTGGACAATTCGCAGTGTAGATGAACAAATACTAACTGCGGCAGAAATTACATTTATGAGACGTACTGCAGGTTACTCAAGAACAGACCATAAAAGGAATTCTAAGATTCTCAAAGAATTACAAACAGAATCAGTCATGGAATATGTACAAAAATACAGAAATAACTGGTAATCTCAAGTAAGAAGAATGAGCAGAACAAGAATACCACGTCAAATTTTAAATTACCAGCCACCAGGCAAGAGATCTTTGGGCAGACCCTTTAAACGTTGGATTGAGACCGTTATAGACCACTAGGTATATCACATGAAAAGAAGAAGAAGTATCGAAGACTGTGATGGGCAGGACATGTGGCGCGAATGGGGAATGAAAGAGGGGTATTAAAACTTCTTGTAGTAAAACCGGACAGAAAACGCCCAGTTGGTAGACCAACAATGAGGCGGGAGAATAACATTAATCATGATTTGAGGGAAGAAGATTATATAGGAGATGATTGGAAAGATAGCTAAGGATAGGGATGTGCTGAAAGCTTATGGCCGCGCGGCCGTGAACCTTCGGGTTCGGTAGAGCCAGTGAATTTATCTATCTATCTATCTTCGGTTTTTACAGCTGCTGCCGTCTTCCCGTGCCAAACCTCCAAAGCTTACGATCTTGGGCATCTTCAAAACTTAGCCCTCTTGCTTGCATTAATGTCTTCATGTTTTCCTTTCATGTTAACTTTGGTCTCCCTCTCTTCCTCCTTCTGGTCGGATGCCATAGATATAGTTGCTTTCGCCATCGGTCATCTTCCATTCTTAAAACATGTCCTAACCACTTTAATTCCTTCTCCTCAATTCTTTCAATTATGCTTTCTTCTGCTTCCACTATATTTCCTTATTTGTGACATGTTCTGATTTAGACTTTCTGGCACTTCTGCGTAAATAATCCATTTTTAGAGCTATTAGTCTATTCTTGTAGTACTTATTGATTGTCCATACCTCACTTCCATCTAGTGAGTTTATCATTGTTATTATTATGATTGCGGCTCTATGCTTTAGGGTCGCCTCAACCTCTAACGCAAATGAAAACCAAATGTATGTCCTGGGGTAAAGATGTTTGTCAAGCAGGACCTCCTACTAACAGAAGAGCCTCCTAAGGCCTGTAGTGGGGTCACTTTATCTCCGTTTTTTAGTAATAGTATGTAATAATCAACACTTTTCTTTTATTTTTAAAGGGGATGATGGGTGAAATTTCTATTTTCTACGTATTTTGAGCTAGAGACTTGATGTTTTGTACAAACTTTCACTGCATGATACAAAATGATGTCTTAAAGTGCCACTGTTGTATGGCATTTATTTGATGAGTTATTAAATATTATATTTTTTAAAATTTGCACATATTATAATTAAATGGGTTCCACAATTTTTTTGTAAAAGTCTGATGTTTTTTACAAGACCCCTAAAATATTTAGAAAAACATCATGCATTAGAATTCTTATAATGTGAATACAAAGGGAGAACAAAATGTTGTATTTCATGCGTGGAATTACAAAAAAAAATTAATAATTGTATACATTTCATTTTTTTATTTCTTAAAATACTACTTCAAACATGAAACCCATGCACTACTTTGTTACCCATTGTTTTTACGACATGCAGTAAAAATTTGAACCTTCTAGGACAAACTTTACTGGTAAAGTAGAATAGGAATCCTTAGGACTATGGCTTGTAAGAAATAAAATATTATTATTATTATTATTATTATTATTATTATTATTATTATTATTATTATTATTATTATTATTATTATTTATAAATTATATAAATGAAACAAATATATATAAATTTCGAAGTATGTGTGGGACTATTAAAAGAACACTATAAAGAAAAACAACAAAAGAAACAATGCTAAAGTTTTATAAATAATGGCAGTTCCCATTATGACATATAGATCATAAAATTGATCAGACAAAATATTACTAGAAACGTCAGAGATGAAGTTCCTCAGATACTTTGCAGGATATACTCTAAAAGACCATATTGATAACGAAACAATAAGGCAAGAACCCAAAAATTTTAATCTAAATGAAAAAATACAAAGCTATAAACAAAAATCACATCAACATGTTTTAAGAATGGACTCTTCTGAGCTAACAAAACAAACACAGTTGTACCAACCTCAAGGCTATAGAGATGTGGGACGTCCTAGAAGACAATGGGAAGCTGAATACTCTGAGAGCGGAACAGGCCGAGGGCCTACCATGAAGAAGAAGAAGAAGAAGAAGAAGAATAAGATGATGATGATGATTATTATTATTATTATTATTATTATTATTATTATTATTATTATTATTATTATTATTATTATTATTATTCCATCCATAGTAATTTTGCCCGAAGGCAGGTCCTTCACTGCAATCACAGCATTTTCATGCTATGCTTGCAGCTTTACTAGGGAATTGTATGTGTGGTAGCTTCCCGTTGCTTTCCACACCGGTGAAGGATGATGATGATAATGATGATGATAATGATGATGATGGCCATATGATTTCGGGGACCGTTTGGGCCTTAAAGTTTTCCTGTCATTTGTCTTACAGGTGAGGAAACGCCCCGATAAAATCCTCGCGCAGAAAAACTGCCCCGACCGGAGATCGAACCTGGGCCTGCTGCGTGACAAGGTAGCACGCTACCTCGAGACCACAGCGGTGGACTTATTATTATTATTAATATTAATAATAATAATAATAATAATAATAATAATAATAATAATAATAATAATATTAGGCTATATGCGACATAACAAAAATGAACGTCACTGATGCTGATAGTTACGCCACTGTCCATTATAAAGTGAGTCAGATTAACTTGTTTTGATTAAAATCGTGAGATCGATTCTTGAGTTCCGCGAATATGCATGTGTGTAAGTCGCAGCGTATCACTTCAGGGAAGTGAGAGAGAGAGAGAGCTCCATGATCACGGTCAGGGGCGACACCATCAATAATTCCAGTCCATTAACTTGGTTTTACCTCTCATCATCTTTATATGTCACACACCACCCGGGCCTTACAGTGACACGACCGGGAGAGGCATTTTAAACTATGGATCACACATATTTTTTGACCACACAAGTACATGCAGGGTCTCTCCGAATGAGTGATCAGCTCAATGTCGGGGTCTCCTCCGAAACAACACAATATTAAGACGAAACACACCATTCACACACACGCACACACATTCACACCAAACATGACATATATGGTAGTGTTGATTATGGTCGCCAAATTATGTTTGGGGACCGTTTGAGCCTTAAAGTTTCCCGACATTTGTCTTAATAGCGAGAAAAAAACCCGAATAAAACCATCACCCAGGAAACTTGTCCCGATCGGGGATCGAACTCGGGTCCATTGCGTAGAGACAGCGACACTTTTCTGAGACCACTTCGGTGGACCACTGTCAATAATAACAATAATAATAATAACAACAATAATAATAATAATAACAACGACGACGACGAGAAGAAGAAGAAGAAGAAGAAGAAGAAGAAGAAGAAGAACAACAACAAAAACAACAAGAACAACAACAAGAAGAAGAACAAGAACAACAACAAGAACAAGTGGTAAGTTATAACTTCCTAGGTTGCGAAATATTATACGCAGCGGAAACGGATATAAATAACAAACTAAATAAGTTTAATTATATAACAGGAACACTAAAAATAACTTTGAAAAATAAAGCCAGAAAAGACTCTATAATGAAATTATACAAGACAATGGCAGTGCCTATTATTACTTATGGATCCGAAACGTGGACAGTGACAACACAACAATCTGCCAGAATACAAGCTGCTGAAATGAAATTCCTCAGATCAATAGCAGGACATCAAAGAACAGACAAAAAACATAACACAGAAATAAGACAACAACTAAAAGTAGAGGAATTAAACACAACAATAGTGAAATACAGAACCAACTGGAAAGAACACTTGGCAAGGATGACTGAGAATAGAATACCAAAAGCAGCATACAGCTATTCACCACGAAGAAGAGTTTGGGAAGACCAAAGAAAAGATGGAAACAGCATCAATTTGGAGCCAGAACAGGCTAGTAAATAAGCCTAAACCGTGAATAATAATAATAATAATAATAATAATAATAATAATAATAATAATAATAATAATAATAATAATAATAATAATAATAAAATAATAATAATTAGGCGAGAACCTCCAATTCATAATGCATATTATATAGATAAGCATTAAGAAATATTAATTAAATAAAAATAAAACGTAGTTTTATTTGATTTTCATATTTATTATATAATTCAGTGACAGCTGTTTCGGTACACTGTACCTTCTTCAGACATGTTAAATTATGAATTGTGTTCTAACTGATCTAACAATACAACAATATTTATTTAAATTTAACAAGTGGGATTCATTCAAATCAAGTTGAGAATTTAACAGTTTTTTACTACTTTTAAATTTATTAATTTCTACAGCCTCCAAAAGATCTAACTTCTTACCCTTATCACAAATATGTAAAATTTCAAAATTTGGATCGAAACAATGATTAAATTGGAATAGGTGGTTAGCATATTTTGAATTTTCTAAATTTCTGTTATATGCTCTCATGTGTTCCCTTATCCGAGAGATAAAAGGTTTACCAGTTTGTCCTATATAGATATTGTCACATGTGCCACACTTCAATTTATATACAGCTGATAATTTTTCTTTTTTTGTTTTGGTTTTATTGTTCTTTATTATATTTTGTAGAGTTTATTAGTTTTAAATGCCACATTAATGTTCAACTTTTTAAAGTGTTTAGATATTTTATTTGAAAGTGGGCCTATGTATGACATTACGACATATTTCTTTATGTTTTCTTTGGGCAAAGTAAAAACTTTGTTAATTGATTTTTGTAATTAACCTTCTTAATTAAACATTCTATAATTTCAGGGTTGTAGCCATTATTAACAGCCAATTGTTTAATAATATTCAATTCATTATTATATTCCAAGGGAGAAAGAGGGATATTTAAAAGTCTATGAATGTAACTATTAAAGGCTGCTTATAACCAAAATTAAAGCAAATTCAAATTTAGATCGCTTTTAAATGTTTCTAATGTCAGATAAGCAATTATAAATTAAATTAGGAGGAGTGTACATTACGGTTCAAATATTTATCAAACTATTAAACAAAGACTGTCCTCTACTGTGCAAAACAATGTTGTCAAGGTATCGTGTTTGCGCAAGTCATCTGGAAAAGCTGCCTGCTTTTGCGCTGCGGTGCTTATGCGCTGAATACCTATTTATGTTATCTTTCAGTTTAGTTGGCTGTTGTTTAATTAGAACACAATGTTGCAACCCATTTTTTATAACGATTCATCATCATAAATGGCACGGTAGCGCTTTGTGGGCCTTGACCTTCTTAAGAAGCTCTCGCCAAACATTTCTGCATTTCGCATGCTCCTTATTCCCTGAGTCCAGATATTCTCAATTATGCCATCCTTCCATCTTGACTTAGGCCTTCCCACTTTCTAGTTACCAAAGGTAGTGCATCATCGTTTTTTTATACAATAAAACCTGTCTATGAAGGAACATGACGGTTCCTTAAATATATTTCCGTCTTGGCAATTTCCCTTCCTTTAAAGGGTTCCCAAATTACAAGCTTAAATTTTCTCACGCAGTGTAAGGATTTTACATGTACGCTTTAAAGACATAACGTATTGACTGAAATACAGGCAAAATAGTGTATGTAACACAGCTCAGTTTGCACGACAACACAAAACAATTTTATTACACAAAAGCGAGAAGGAACTCAACTACAGGAAGACTGAAGAGTTTCCCAACTCCCTCGCAGGTAACGTAAGCAGGAAACGAAATGCGAGGGATTCCCCGTTGTCACACATAAGCAAGGGTATCCCCGCAGTACAATGACAACACAAAAAGGTAAAACGATATAATGCAGAAAGCGTCATATGCAGAATTTTCACGTATAGTAATTAGTGTTGTAATTAGAACGTGCTTAAGAATGATTTTCCGTTTTACTGAGGTAAAAATTAACAACTGGTAGTTCAAAAACCATTCCGTTTCCGCGTTATGAAGGTTTCGGGGCTTATACAGGACGATTTTACATATTAAATCGTATCATTCTGGATATTTTTTTCCGTCTCTACAGGTTTCCTTTTTACAGAGGTTCCGGCTAAGACAGGCTGTACTGTAATTCGGTCATCATTAATTCGTATAACATGTCCAATCCAAGTCAATCTATTAATTTTAAAGAGGGGCATGGAAGCTTCTTGCAGGGAAACCAGAGGAAAAGCGCCCAGTTGGTAGGCCGAGAATGAGATGGGAGTATAACATTAGCCGTGATTTGAGGTAAGTAGATTATACAGGGGATGATTCGAAAACATTAGTTCAGGATAGGGATGTGTGGAGAGCTTATGTCCGAGCGGCCTTGAACCTAGTGCCAATGAGTTTGTTATATTTCACCTTGTCAGATTCATTGTATATATATATATATATATATATATATATATATATATATATATATGCCTCTTGGGGTTCTTTTACTTGTCATACCTATACGACACGGAACCCAGGGCTTTAATTCCCTTCAAAAAGAAGAGGGGTTCAGAGCAAAAGTGGACCATGTCCATATTTTACTCTTTTGGGAAAAACTTATATAAAGTTAAAGTAATACATTTGATTGCAAACTAAGAATTAAACATTAATTTATTACAGCGTAAAAGAACAAATACTTGGTTCACCATTGCTCTGAAGAATCATTGATTTTTAATCCAAATCCACATATAACTAGGATTTTCAATTTTTTTGACATGGTCCACTTTTGCTCTCATATACCCCATGGCGCTACTGGCCTAGAAGGCTCTTGGCCTACCAGCTGGCTGCTAGCCTAATATCTATATGTATTATTTAAAGACATGGACGATATAATCCAACAAGTATAGGTGTGACATATGATCTACATGTCGGGTCCCCCAGTCGTTATAGTTGGATTCCTCAACTGGACCCGTTACTTATTGTAACTACCCAAATTCCTCATGATGGTTTTTACGATGTTGAAAAATGTCCAGAGGTAAACCGCTATGAGAATGAAGGACAAGGTTCGGGAGATGATCCAACAAAAATAGTACAATATTTTTTTATTTAGAATTTTCTGTACATTACAGTAGTTATCTTTCAGCCCAAATATATTTTGCTCCGCCACAGATTTCAATCCTCAACATCTTATTTGAGGTCTCTGCTGATCATGTTTCTTCTCACTTCATCCATCCACTGTTCCCTGGGGTTCAATCCAACATCATTATTGGGATATTATTTCTCTCCATCCTTTCCAGATGCCCATACCATTTTCATCTTCGTTCCTCTGTTACTTCTATAATACTGTGTTTAACACTCATTATTTCTCTAATTTATGGTTCCGAATTTTCTCCTTTCTTGATTTTCTTGTTGCCCTTCGCCAAAAATCCACCTCTGTTGTCAATCAGTTTTTTGCTTGTTGTCTACCTAAAGGCCATGTCTCTGCACCATGTAACATAACACTTTGTACTAATTATTTAAATATTAATATCTTGGTTTTATTTGTAATATTTTTACTTCATATCACTGAATTTAACATTCCAATTACTTTTCTTCCTTCACAAATTCTTTTCTCAATTTCACTATAACTTTTCCCATTCAATTCTAAAGTTGATACTAAATATTTGAAATTTTCAACTTTCTTAATTTCCACATTATAATATTGGAATAAAATTAAGGATGAAAAGACTGGTTTGTTGTTAATGCAATGCATCAGGAGATACTAAAGGCCAACACGCACACACTACTGAATAACACTAAGAAATTGGGACTGGAAGTAAATATCAATAAAACTAAATATATGGTAACACACAAAAATACATTAAATAATGGAAATGGACAGCTAATGACAAATGCGGAAAATTTTGAGGAAGTGGATGAATTCAAACACCTAGGAACAATAATCACAAACAGGAATGAGATGCACAATGAAATTAAACATAGGCTCAATTCTGGAAATGCGTGTTATTATGCATTACAGAGACTCTTGACTTCCCAACTCCTTTCAAAAAACATTAAACTGAAAATATATAAAACTATTATTCTACCAGTTATATTATATGGATGCGAAACACGGACTCCTACTTTAAGGGAGGAAAGGAGATTACGAGTATTTGAGAATAAAGTTCTTAGGAAACTTTTGGACTAAAGAGAGATGAACAGACAGGTGAATGGAGAAGACTGCATAACAGTGAATTACATGCTCTTTATAGGAAGCCAGATATAATGAGAACAGTTAAGTCTCGTAGACTGCGGCAGGACATGTGGCACGAATGGGGAATAATAGACGTGCACGGAAGCTTCTTGTAGGAAAACCAGACGAAAAACGCCCAGTTGGTAGACCAAGATTGAGGTGGGAGAATAACATTAACTATGATTTGAGGGAAGTAGATTATACAGGGGATGATTGGAAAACATTGGCTCAGGATAGGGATATATGAAGAGCTTATGTCCACGTGGCCATGAACCTACGGGTTCGATACTGCCAGTGAGTTAGTTAGTTAGTTAGCAATGCATCTAACACGCAAGTCTTTAGGAGAGGGATGAAAAGGAGAAGACCAAGGCCAAAGGAAAATACTATCACCAATTCGACTTTCCAAGCGACAAGGGAACATGAACGATGATGATGATTGCATAGGGGAGATTGCAATATTAAAAATGGAGCTTTGTTTAAAAAATCGTTGAGAACAACTGTCCTAATATAATTTAAATTCAAACACTGCATCAATAGAAAGCGATGAAAACGCTATATAGATCGCAAAACGTTTTCATAGCTTTCTATTGATGCATTATTTTACTTTTTACAGCAGGTAACTGTTTTACCGACAAACCATCAAGCATTTCCTCTAGTCGTCGCACAATTTCCGTTGTGAAATTCGATTTCCTCTGCGGGTTGTCTATATCCAGGCGTTGATATTGTCATCCATTGATTGTATTTTTAATCTTTGCTTTACTGTGATACTAGATATTGCATTAAGCTTTTAGTAAAAAAAAAGAATGGCGATTCCAAACAAAAAATATCCTCTCTAATTACATTTTTCCATGGGTATATTTCATTTTTCATCGTTTTTGAAACTACAGAGAAAAATTAATAATATTTAGGCCTATAATACAAATACGCTTCGGCCGCAATTACAAATTATTTCGCTAGTTCTTTCGTGGATCTATTTATATTATTTTATATAGGCCTACTACTAGCTAATATCCGGCGTGCGCTCCTACGCCTAAATAAATGAAAATTAGTGTGCTTTTATTTTTAGTTGAATAAGTGAAAGGAAAAATAATTCATCATCATCTGTATTCATGGATTAGGTCTGTTGACCCATTCCGACTTCAGCCCATCTCTTTCTAAGTCTGCCCACATCTCGGGTGCCTTTAGGTTTGTATTTTGTTTCAGGAAAAATAATTATAAATTTATATTTTTTAGATATCCCGTGCTGATTACCTGGCGTTGCCCGGGAATCTACTTATTCCGATCTTCTTGACATAAATGAGCTGAAATACGAAAATTAATGTGTTTTATTTTTAGTTAGATAAGAAAAAGGAAAAATTTATATCGTAATTATTTTTAGATACCCCGTGCTGTTTACCCGGCGTTGTTCGGGGAAACTACTCATCCCGATCTTCTTGGCATAAATGAGCTGAAAGACAAAAATTAGCGTACTTCTTATGATTAGTTGAATAAATAAAATGAAAAATGATTATAAATGTATATCGTAATTATTTTAAGATTCCCCGTACTGATTACCCGGTATTGCCCGGGAATCTATTTATCTCGATCTTCTTGGCATAAATGAGCTAAAAGACAAAATTCGTTATTGTGAGTTATCCGTAAGAGAATATCCGCCATGTGCTGCTATGCTTGCACCAAAATCTATGTACTTGTCTCGATCTTCTTGGCATCAATGAAAGACAAAAATGGTTATTGTGAGTTATCCGTAAGAGATAAACATATGCTGTCGCGGACTTTTTTGTAGAGCTTTTTGATATATTCAATTCTGTGTGCATTAATTTTAATTTTGTGTATGTGTTACGGTTTAGGCAGCGTAAACCATTTAAGCGTCCAAAGAGCTACTTTTTCACGTTTTCCACTATAAAGGGCGATTTTTAAGGATGTAGGAGTTGAGTATCACAACTGTCTTATAGCCTATGTTCATCCCGGGAATATCCTGAACATTTTGCAAAAAGCCCCATCAAAATCGGATCAGCCGTATGGCCGCGCATAAAGTACGAACAAACAAACATTCATTTTTATATATTAGATTAGATTATAACAATCAATAACGCTTTACTTCGTAGTTATTAGGCCACAAAACACGCTATCAAAACATAAAATACAGGTTCAACAAAACGTTAAATACATATTAAAATGATTGATAGAATATAACAATAATATATATATAGTCCACCACTGTGGTCTCGAGGTAGCGTGCTGCCTTGTCACGCAGCGGGCCCGGGTTCGATCCCCGGTCGGGGCAGTTTTTCTGGGTGAGGTTTTTATCGGGGTTTTTCCTCACCTGTAAGAGAAATGTCAGAAAAACTTTAAGGCCCAAACGGTCCCCGAAATCATATGGCCATCATCCTTATCATTATCATTATCATCATCATCCTTCACCGGTGTGGAAAGCAACGGGAAGCTACCCCACCTACACAATTCCCTAGTAAAGCTGCAAGCATAGCATGCAAATGCTATGATTGCAGTGAAGGACCTGCCTTCGGGCAGAATTACTATGGATATATATATATATATATATATAGCATTTTCATGCTATGCTTCGCAGCTTTACTAGGGAATTGTAGGTGTGGTAGCTTCCCGTTCCTTTCCACACCGGTGAAGGATGATGATGATGATAATGATAAGGATGATTTATGATGATGATGACCATATGATTTCGGGGACCGTTTGGGCCTTAAAGTTTTCCTGACATTTGTCTTACAGGTGAGGATAAACCCCGATAAAAACCTCTCCCAGAAAAACTGCCCCGACCGGGGATCGAACCCGGGCCCGCTGCGTGACAAGGCAGCACGCTACCTCGAGACCACAGCGGTGGACTATATATATATATATATATATATTTTTTTTTTCCAAAGCCCACATTATTCTTTCTCTAAACATATCGTTACCGCAATAAATAAAATTTCATTAAATATCCTGAATATACAACATAGGCCTATACTAAAATCCTCTGAACGTAGATAAAATATTGTAGACAACACGTTACAAAATTAGATTTAGTAACTAGTCGTCTAAATATCTATTATAAAACTCTCAAAATAAAAGGAACAAGTATTTAAATTTCCTATAGAAGAGAAAGAAAATCCGTCACGCAGAAACTGCATAAATCAAGCGAATTTCTTAACAAGTCGAATGTATGGTCATATTTTGCTGGTTTACGAAATATTTTTGTTGATTAAATCATCATCAACAACAAGGATTAAGCCCAATGGTCTGTTCCGATCTCATTATATGTTGAATTGGTCCTTCCATCTCTTCAATGGTCTTCCCAACATTCTTCTCCCTTTTGGTTTATAATTATACATCCTTCTTGGTTTACGCTGTTCATTCATTCGTAATACGTGCTGAAGATAAGCATTTTGGTAATATTTTTTCTTTCACAGAGATTAAATATATTAAGTTCTGTTCTTATATCTTCGTTTTTCTTTTTATCGGTCCTTTGGTATCCTGCTATTGCTCTCAACATCTTCATTTCATTAAATCATAATATACAATTACGTTGTCAGAAAACAAAGATGGCGGTCGCTAGAGGGATTTTTAAATTTCGACTCTCAGGTAAACCCCCACCCCTAATGGATGGATTTCGCTTATTTTTGACAAATACCTTTCTCGTTTTATTCCAATGTTACATACCGAGATTCGCTGCGAAAAATAAAAAATTGCTGTCGCTAAAGCGATTTTTTAAATTTTCGCTTCGGGTGAACTCCCACTCCTAATGATCTGATTTTTTCTGGTTAAACAACTCAAGCCTTACATTTTAATCGATTTCTATATACCAAGTTTGATCCTTGAAAAAATGTGATCGCTAGAGCGTCAGCAGACCATAAAAAAAAACATAAATTCTTGTCATGATTATTTTCGATGTCTATCAACAAGGGAACTGTCGACTATTCCATACCGAAACCTATCTTGAAATTTCTCTTGGAGAAGCACTGTGATGTACCAAGGCCGTGAGCAAAAAAGTATCTGCCGCATTTAACTGCAAGGCACAGAAATCAAAGCCACAATCCAGTAATGGTTGTGCAAAGCAGATAGGCGTCCCTGCTTGAATAGAGCGGAGTAAGGCGAGGCGCAGATGCAGTTTATAAGGGTTATCCACTCCACCAAGCCAGGAGTTGTATTATTTCCCTCTAGTTTAAATGAGAGATTTGGCACTGGATTTTAGTGCCTTGCAATTAAGAGCAGCTGATATTTTTTTTTGGACATGGCCTTGGTACACCACAACGCTTCTCTGGGAGAAATTTCAAGGTAAGTTTTGGCATGCAAAGGTTGACAGTTCCCTTGTGAGTATGATCAATGAAGTTTTGTGAAAAAAATATATAAAAATTCACGAGAACATTTCAGCAGGAGTACTCCTTTGGAATTTGTTATAAATGTAACGTAAACCAGTGAAACAATTGTCATTGCTTTCTTCAGTAATTTTCATAACTTAATAACAAATTACAGTAGGAAGTAACAATATGAGGTTCTTCTTAATAAACATGGTGAGTTAGGCTGATGATGATGTGCAGGCATATTGAAACATGCTCAAAAAAATCACATGTTATGAGGTAACAAACTCACACCAGATTACGTTTATACGAGTATAACACTTTGGCTAGACCAGTGTTGACCTATGGTAGTGAAGCATGGATACTAAAAAGACAACATGAGAGCAGATTAACGGCTTGTGAAATGAGATTCATGCGCAGAACAGCGGGTTACACCAGACGGGATCAGAAAAGGAACATTTGTATTTTTTATTTCTTCTATCTTAAAAGAATTGAAGACTACGCCAATTTTGGAATATATTAAACAGTACCAACTAAATTGGAAACACCATCTTGAAAGAATGAGTTCAAATCTAGCAAGAGGACGAAGATATCTTTGGGCCGTCCTATGAAACGCTGGAGGGAAAATTTTCTATAGGATCGTAACAGGCCTTGGCCTAATACTTGGAAGAAAGAGGAAGAAGAAGAAGATGACAAACTCACTTTCTTTATTAACTTTTATAACATTTGATACTATGGTTATCCTAACATCAATCAATTACCTGAAGATGGAAATGACAATTGTTACACTGGTTTTTATAATTTTTGTCTATTTCTAAATACAAATATCATAAAAAATAACCCTTACTGTTGTATTCACGTAATTGCTATGATGATCTTGAAGAAGATTTTTGGGCTGTAGGCCGTGGTCTCTGGCAAAACGTCAGGGAACTACAAGCCTCACGACCACGGCCTACAGCCCGAAAATCTTCTTCAAGATCATCATAACCCTTACTGTATTTGGAAAGCATTTTGAAATATTGAACAAATCTTAGCTGCTCAACTAATCAAATAACAAAACTATTTAACTCATGCCCCAAATGGGAGTCAATGACCAATCACATTTCAATGATTTTTTATTTACAACCAATCACAGTCTTTTTCACCTCAATTTTATCATATTTAAATTAATATTGGGAAGTAAACATTATGAGGTTATATCATTAATAGTGAGTGGAGAACACATTTTAATCGACTCACCTCATACATTTTCAAACTTCTTTGATACTGACGCTTTCAGACAAAATCATGTCCTTTTTCAGTCATGGACATGATTTTGTCTGAAACCATCGGTATCAAAGAAGTTTGAAAATGTATGAGGTGAGTCGATTAAAATATGTTCTCCACTCACTATCAATTTTATCACTGTAAAATCAAGCTCCTCCTTTTTAACATTCTGAATAGGCCATAGCATTATTTTGCAGTGACCACATGTGGCTACCAGACTGCATATATAGTGCATGAATGTAATCTTATTGTGGTTGCGGGAGATGATATAAAAATATTTATAGCAATTGATTATACCACAAAAAAAGAAACCATTGTTTGCACTTTCTTAAACATATTTTTTCCCAGGTAATAATGTTGCAGAAAAATATAATTGACATATTTACATCACAAGACATCAGAAATTATTTAATATACAGTTTAAATAAAAATAAAACATAGTTTTATTTGATTTTCATATATATATATATTTAAATATGAAAATCAAATAAAACTAAGCTTTATTTTTATTTAATTATTGAATATGGATTTTCATCAAGTAAACACCAACTCAATTGATTAATATACAGTTTGATGTGTTTCATTTTTTCTCCACTAGGGTGCATTCTTACAATATTGCGATGCTTTGGCAATAAATAATATGATCTGGTTGTAGTGATAAACAAGTGAAACATAACGTTTCTCATTTGTTTTCAAACATCACCGTTTACATTAAATATATAAATATTTTAAAATAACTATATTTAAATAATGATTTGTGAGTAAACAGCTTAATTTTATTCGTTAAATAGTCCTAACAAATGCAACTCTTGATTTCCAAATTATCTAGATAAATTCACTCCTCACTTCGTGAGTTGTGAATTTATCAATAAATTGGAAATCACTCGTGGCATTACTTATGACAAAAACATTAAATACTCCTATATTACCTTTAACATATTTTACTATATAATATTGTACCATATTTACTCAATTTAATATCGTCATGGTGGTCAAGTGATTATGTTCCTTGCATCTTATCTTGAAGATCACAGGTTCAAATCTGGCAGGGGTCAATGAATTTTTAGGATAGG
The DNA here is from genome assembly GCA_030220185.1 of Diploptera punctata. NCBI lineage: Eukaryota > Metazoa > Arthropoda > Insecta > Blattodea > Blaberidae > Diploptera > Diploptera punctata. The sequence continues at coordinate 2,404,378 of JASPKZ010007173.1, forward strand.
AAAGTCCAAGGAGCAAGTCCTCAGGGAAGGACTTTAAGCCGTGGGTCCCAAGTCTAAAATTAAACCGATCTTCATTGATTTTTTTGGTCTTTTTTCTCATCTGGAAAACAAATCTCAGGAAACTTTAAGACACAATTGGTTCCCGAACATCATCGGGCCATCATCTTGGAGGTGGCCTGGCATTCAACTGATCACTCATTCAGGGAAGCCATCCATGTCCTTGTATGGTCAAGAAAGTATGTGTGCAATCCAGAGTTATAAATCCCCTCCCAACAGGCCATGGCCCTGTAAGGCCTGGGTGGTGTGGGGAATGTAAAAGTACTGATAAATGGAGAGGTTAAACTAAGGTAAAGACAAAGAGATGATAATAATAATTTATTTCTATGTTGACCTTTAGTGAACTTGTATACATTTTAAAGCAATCAAAAAAAGATAATAATAACAAAATTCATTTATCAATATTAAAATAAAAAATATTGAGTGAAGAAAAAAAATGGCAGACAAACACATTATTTGATTCATAGTTACATATGGAAAATAACATTATGAGGTTCGTATTATACCATTATACCATTTCAGTGTTGTAATTTTTTAATTTAACATTTGCAATGATAAACAGATTTATAATTTGAAAATAAAAATTTAATTACATTATTTAGGTAGGAAATAGCACTATGAGGTTTCTTTAATTAATGTTCAGTTGTTTTTGACCCACCTCATACTTCTTAAGAAGTGAGGTGAGTCAAAAACAACTGAACATTATATTTGAAGAGAATTTTTTTTTTCCTAGACCGAGACTCGAACTCGGGACCAGAAAGCCAAAGGTCCTGGGTTCGAGTCTCAGTCTAGGTGAAAATTTTTCTCTTCAAATATAATTTATCCTTCAATGAGAAGTGTTAAATCAATAATAAAAACATCAATAGAAGCCCTACTGGCTTTATAAAGTAGTGTTAAATTCCCATTAATGTCTTCTTAACTAAGAGGCCGCCATATGCAAAGATAGAAGCAACGGTTTCAAAGCATTTGGCACGAGGGAATTACAGCGTATAAAGAAAAGGATTTGCATCTAGATCGCAACTTGCCTCGGTAGCTCAGTTGGTAGAGCATTTGGCCCAGAAAGCCAAAGGTCCCGGGTTGGAGTCTTGGTCTAGGCGAAAATTTTTCTCTTCAAATATAATTTATCCTTCAATGAGAAGTGTTAAATTAATAATAAAAACATCAACTGAACATTAATTTAAGAAAAATTTAATGTCTGAACTGGAATTTGAACCTGAGGCCGTTTATTTCCATACATTACACCATGTTGTAATCTTAACTTTTAGCAAACAGAAATCTATTCACTAATCATATATATTCAATTGAATACACTGAATTACTATTTACTTTAACATTTAAAAATTAATGTACATAGAAAATATTTGTAAATGAAAGACAATAATTAGATTTGGAAATGAAACTTGGAGATGGGGTACAAAACATAAAAAGAAAACTGAAGCTGCAGAAATGAGAGTTCTGAGATCTTTGGCTAAATACATAATATTACCTGAAATAGAAAACAGAGCCATCAGGAATAAATTTAAAATCTTCTGCTTCTTCCATCCAAGTCTTAGGCCTGTTACGATCTCACTGATGAATTTTGTATCCAGTGCTTCCTTGTATAGCCTAGAGATCTCTTCTCTGTTGGACAATAACGATGCAAGGCTTTGGGAACTCTATCTGAACTTATTCATCACAAATGATTCATTCACTTGTTTTGGTACACATGTATGTATGTATTTAATGACTGATTCTAAACATAGTTCCTTCAAGACATCATCATTGCATTTGTAATCCACTTGGTGTATCCTGCTGTATATCTAATAAATCTCATTTCACTAGAAGTTATCCTACTCTCCTCTCCTTTCCTCAAAGTCCATGCCTCACTGCCGTAGCAAATAATAAATAAATAATAAATACATTTAAAATTAGGAATATAATTGAAGATTCTTCTTCTATTTCAAGGGTTTTCTTGATTTTTATGCAGAACTATCATAAAAATCAAGAAATATGAGGTGAGTCAAAACAACTCAAATTTAATTAAGATAGACCTCATAGTGTGATTTCCTACCTATATCTTAATATATAAAAATTTTGTGTCACGTTGTTTCTCCGCGCTGGAATCCTAAACTACTGAACCGATTTTAATAAAATTTTGCACACTGTGTGCAGTTTGATTCAACTTGAGACTTAGGGTAGTTTAGAACTAAAATTATAGTCACATTATTTTTTTATTGCAAATTATTTGTTTATTATTTAACAAAGAGTTATAATTATCTGTGAGTTCCATACGATTCTAACAGATGGCGGTGTAAGGTAATTTGGTAAGGTAATTGGTTTATTGATGTGTTTATTATTAATTTAACATTTCTCAATGAAAGATAAATTAAATTTGAAGAGAAAAATTTTCGCCTAGACCGGGACTCGAACCCGGGACCCTTGGCTTTCCGGGCCAAGTGCTCTACCAACTGAGCTACCGAGGCGAGTTACGATCTAGATGCAAATTTTTCTCTTATATACGTTGTAATTCCCTATCGCCAAATGCTTTTGAAACCATTGTTTCTATCTTTGCAAATGGCGGCTTCTTAGTTAAGAAGACATTTATTGGGAATTTAACATTACTTTATAAAGCTAGTAAGGCTTCTAATGATGTGTTTATTATTAATTTAACATTTCTCAATGAAAGATAAATTAAATTTGAAGAGAAAAATTTTCGCCTAGACCGGGACTCGAACCCGGGACCCTTGGCTTTCCGGGCCAAGTGCTCTACCAACTGAGCTACCGAGGCGAGTTACGATCTAGATGCAAATTTTTCTCTTATATACGTTGTAATTCCCTATCGCCAAATGCTTTTGAAACCATTGTTTCTATCTTTGCAATAAATGTCTTCTTAACTAAGAAGCCGCCATTTGCAAAGATAGAAACAATGGTTTCAAAAGCATTTGGCGATAGGGAATTACAACGTATATAAGAGAAAAATTTGCATCTAGATCGTAACTCGCCTCGGTAGCTCAGTTGGTAGAGCACTTGGCCCGGAAAGCCAAGGGTCCCGGGTTCGAGTCCCGGTCTAGGCGAAAATTTTTCTCTTCAAATTTAATTTATCTTTCATTGAGAAATGTTAAATTAATAATAAACACATCATTAGAAGCCTTACTAGCTTTATAAAGTAATGTTAAATTCCCAATAAATGTCTTCTTAACTAAGAAGCCGCCATTTGCAAAGATAGAAACAATGGTTTCAAAAGCATTTGGCGATAGGGAATTACAACGTATATAAGAGAAAAATTTGCATCTAGATCGTAACTCGCCTCGGTAGCTCAGTTGGTAGAGCACTTGGCCCGGAAAGCCAAGGGTCCCGGGTTCGAGTCCCGGTCTAGGCGAAAATTTTTCTCTTCAAATTTAATTGGTTTATTATTTAACAAAGAGAGATCCAGATGGCTGTGCTTTTTGTTGCAACCGCGAATTTCAATTGAATTACAAATATTGATTATTTCATAATTTAAGTGTGTTCGGTGTTTATTTTATTTTAAATATTATTAATTTCGTGTGTAAGTATTAGTTTTGAGTAATCTGGCTGAAAGAACGGCAACTTAATTAAAATTTTTAACGTATACCTTAGCCACAGCAATGCGTGGCCGGGACTTCTAGTATATATATATATATATATATATATATATATATATATATATATATTTAGGTATTTATACCTGTAATTAATATTTAATTTTAGGAAGTTATATTTTGAGGTTATTTTAATTATATTATTTTTGGTCTGGACATCTTACCTCAATATTAATGTTGATTTGTTCTTGGACAAAAAGTTAGAAAATACAAAAGAGCTGACTATTTGGGAAAAAATTTATATTCAGAAGAACAGAAACAGAGTTATGAATTTTGATAATCCGATGGAGGGTGACCTTGTTTGGAGGTTCTTTGGCCAACCACAGGATGGAGATGACATCGACATCCAGGTGGTGCAACATAATGCAACATAAATAAAACCAGTCTGGGAAAGCTGACGATAAAACAGAATTGTTTTGAAACATGTCCAAGAACAAATCAACATTAATATTGAGGTAAGATGTCCAGACCAAAAATAATATAATTTATACCTGTTCTGGTTCCAAAAATACATGTTTTGTTTTGATCCACCCATCTTGTCAATGGTCATCCTTGACTCCTCCGTCCTTTGGCTTTGTATAACAGTGTTTTGCTATATGTCTATTGTTGCCAGTTTAAATGGCCTGTTCATTTTGTCCTATATTCAACTATTTTTTTAATTTAAGTTATCTTCTTCTTCTTCTTCCTTCCAAGTATTAGGCCAAGGCCTGTTACGATCCTATAGAAAATTTTCCCTCCAGCGTTTCATAGGACGGCCCAGAGATCTTCGTCCTCTTGGTATATAATTATAAACAGCTTTGGGGATCCGATTTGAACTCATTTTTTCAAGATTTCCAATTTAGTTGGTACTGTTTAATATTCCAAAACTGGCATAGTCTTCAATTCTTTTAAGATATTGGTGCTCCTTTTTCCGATCCCATCTGGTGTAACCCGCTGTTCTGCGCATGAATCTCATTCCACAAGCCGTTATTCTGCTTTCATGTTGTCTTTTTAGTGTCCATGCTTCACTACCATAGGTCAACACTGGTCTAGCCAAAGTGTTATGTAAACATAATCTGGTGTTTTTTTGTACAAGGGATGGTTTCATAACTTCATTAATAATTCCCAAACTTTTATTATAACTAGTCATTTTTTCAGGGATATCCTTTTCATCCCGGATAGAGAGATAATATCCAAGATATTTAAATTGATTAGATCTCTCTAAAATTTTATTCTGGAAAATTTAAGTTATATATATATATTTAATTCTTGATTAAATTAAAATGCTTCATACCTCTCCTCATATCCAGTCTTCTAAGTAGATCGCAGTTTCAAAGCCTTGGTGACTTCATCTTCAGTACTATCTTGTTGACAGATGTTATGTCGATCAGAAGAACAACTTCTTGGAACTTGGAAGTTTTTTTGATCAACATAACATCAGTCGACAAGAAAGTACTGAAGATGAAGCCACCATGGCTTTGAAATTGCGATCTACTTAGAAGACTGGTTATGAGATGAGGTATGAAAAATTTCAATTTAATCATAAATTAAACCTCATAGTGATTTATTCCTATAAAAGTTCAATATTTAATTCTTGCCTTATTTATTTATTTTTTTTTTCTTATCCAATAATTTATAACCGCCACTGCTTTCAGAAATTTCATTTCACCAGCTTGTTTAGGCAGTCCTTTTTATTTATGATCCAAGTTTCACTTCCATACAACACTGTAGGCATTGCAATTACTTTGAAAAATTTAGCAAAGTATCTCGGCGAGATTTTCTTTTAAGTTCTTAACTGAAGATATGCCATATTATGCAAAGAGATGGAGTGAGGACGTGGAAAGAATGCAACCAGATAGATGATGAAGTATTGTTTTTGAGTACAAAACAAGAGGAAAATATCAAGAGGCAGACCAAAGAGAACATTTTGAGATTGGTACAGATGGATTGCTTCTTAGAATATTAAGGGTCGAATCTATAAACGCATTAGACCGTAAAAGGTGTTCTCTGCTGAGAAAGTTGTATCCTAATACGATTTTGCTTACTTAGAAATCTGTTCATGCAATAATAATTGTTGAAATTCGTAAGCTACCTGACGAGGTAACTTAAGAGAGGAACGAATCGTGAGAATCCCAAAGGGAACCGATGGTAACCGATGTAGTTTGAAACCTTGCTGCGTACCTTGCTGTTTTATCCAAGATGTCGGACCTTGAAGACTTTAATCATGTTTTCGGTATATATGGAGAAGAGGAATTTGATGATAATAATAATAATAATAATAGTAATAATAATAATAATAATAATAATAATAATAATAATGATTTATTTATTCTGGCAGAGTTAAGGCCATAAGGCCTTCTCTTCCACTCAACCAGCACAGAGTCTACCAAAGAATTCAACTGGAAGAACAGGAGAATCGGTGTAATATTGCACGACACAGACGTCGTTGTATACGGTATTATTTGTGGGACGCAAGTGTAAATGCATTCCTCTAGCAGACGAAAATAACGGAAGTGGTTTTATCGCTGAGAATTCTGGGTAATTTCTTGCCAATATTACGAAAATGACGACTTACATGCATGACCAGTTAGTGGGTAGCTAATTCGATCTTTGCACTTGTTCACGGTGAGTCATCTCACCAGTGATTGGAAGTAATTTGATTAGAGACTAATGTATTTGCATGCGGCCCTAAGTCTAGAAGAAGTATAGAAAATCTTGCAATTTTGACTTTTCTGCAAGTTTTCCTTTACATTATATAATATAAAATAGAATATATAATTTATAAAAAAAGAAAAATTGATGATTATAAATAATACAAAAATAGTGTTTTATTATTCATAATTCATTTTGGTCATTTCTTAGTCCATTCTACAAGAAGTATAGAAAAATGTTGTGATACTGGCTTGTCTGCAAGTTTTTCTTCACATTATACATATAAGAAAGAAAACATAATTTATAAGAAAAAAAATTCATGATTATAAATAATACATAAATAGTGTTTTTATTCAAATTCATCGGAGAACATATTATTTAAACAACTCACCTCATAGGATTCATGCTTAAATAATGTTCTCCGATGAATTTTAATGATTATACCTCATAATGTTTACTTCCCAACATTAATTTAATATAAGCGTTTTTATTATTCATGATTAATTTTGCTCAGCTACTTTTTGGTGTGTGTGGTGTTGATGAAGCTTTGAATACAAGAGGATTTGATACTCGGAATATACTTGGTAACATTGTTGCAAGCGTTCCAAACACTTCTTCTGATATTCCCTAGAAAATAACATTAATGCATTAGAATATACAATTTTAAATATACAGAATGTTCAGAATTTACAAACTTCTAGGGTTTCTAGAGAGGACTGAGTAAATAATGTTTTAAGTAGGAATCTTTGTCTGGAAACATTCAGTTTTCATGCTGAAATTACAACAAGTTCGTATTAAGTTTAAATCTCTCACATCTGCCATGGAAAAATCAATTGGCCCGGAGGACTAAAATGTTGTGTACCAACACAGTCTACTTTTGAATCCTTTTCCTAATATTCCTCTGGGGTGCTGGATTTTTATAAAGGTAAATTTAGTTATTACAACACATGTAATCGGTGAAAATCAAGATTATTTTGTGCTAACTTACTACGTAGATACAATTAAAGCAGGACCAAATGTTTGAATCACAGTCCACTCCTAGGACTAGAGGGGTCTTGAAGTGTATTGACTTCGGAACAGGCAGCACGTGGCCCTCAATAACCACGTAAGTTTGAGGAATTCCAAAACTCACAAAGTTCAATTATCACCTTCGATGGCGATCAACCAAAAGTAAAGATGGAGAATTCGTCAATAGCCAGTTGTAAGCTGGGGGAGATCCACCTCCCACGAATCTCTATACAATTACTTAGTAAGGACTACCGTCCATGAAGAGAGTGCCTAACGCACACTGCAAGAGCCTAACACACAATGAGAGAAAGTGTTGTAGTCATCTGCCAGACCTGAGCACAATACGCAGATGTTGGCAACAGTATACAACAAAAATACTACCAACACAACTCAGCATTACTGTATTCAGGTGCCTACAATCGGAAGTCAGATGAACTACATCATTAGCATAATAACCGATGGCAGGTGTCTGCTATACTGACAGAGAGAGCGACTCTTGTCACAACAGATTAAATAAAAATAAAACGTAGTTTTATTTGATTTTCATATTTATTATATAATTCAGTGACAGCTGTTTCGGTACACTGTACCTTCTTCAGACATGGTAACAAATTATGAATTGTGTTCCAACTGATCTAAGCAACAATACAACAATATTTATTAAAATTTTTTAATTTAACAAAGGGGATTCATTCAAATCAAGTTGAGAATTTTAACAGTTTGTTACTACTTTTAAATTTATTTATTTCTATAGCCTCCAAAAGGTCCAACTTCTTACCCTTATCACAAACATGTAAAATTTCATAATTTGGATCGAAACAATGATTAAATTGGAATAGGTGGTTAGCATATTTTGAATATTCTAAATTTCTGTTATATGCTCTCATGTGTTCCTTTATCCGAGAGATAAAAGGTCTACCAGTTTGTCCTATATAGACATTGTCACATGTGCCACACTTCAATTTATGTAAATATGAAAATCAAATAAAACTACGTTTTATTTTTATTTAATTAATAAATATGGATTTTCATCAAGTAAACACCAACTCAATTGATTATGTTATTTAATGATTTATGACTCAGTTAATTACATTTACACAACCAACATTCACTGATTTCTTAACAATTTTCAATGTCTAGGGGGAAAAAAAAAAGAACTTCACTTTGTTACTCTAAGAATTATTGTTTATATACAAACTAACCAAACTTCTGTATTGTACTTCACATTGTGATCAATTTATAAATAGAGTTAGTTAAATGTTTTTTTTCATCTCACCTCATAAAGTAGGGTGTTTTCATGATACCAGATTCAATGGCCTTTGTCTTCATTGTCAATTAAAACTCAAACTTCGAGTAAACTCTGCACTAGGCCATCATCCCACATGGAGACTTTCTTTTTCATTTGGTTTTCATGTATGCTTGTTGTTTAAGGCAAGGTTGCAGTTTATCTCCAACTCTATTTAAATTTTATCTTGAAAAAGTACTAAGGGTCGCATGTTTGGACGCATTAGACAGTAAAATGCCTTCTCTGCTGAGCAAGTTGTATGCTAATATGATTTTGCTTACTCAGAAATCTGTTCATGCGATAATAATTGGTTAAATTTGTAAGCTACCTGCGGAGGTAGCTTAAATGAGCAAACTCAAATTAAAATCCCGAAGGGAACCGATGGTAATCGATGTACTTTGCTGCTTTATCCATCATTTATCCAAGATGTCGGACCTTGAAGACTTCGATCATGTTTTCGGTATACACGGAGAAGAGGAATTTGATAGAGTCTACCAAAGAATTCAACTGGAAGAACAGGAGAATCGGCGTAATATTGCGTGTCGCAGACGTGTTTGTATACGGTATTATTTGCAGGATGCAAGCATAAATGCATTCCTCTATAGCAGACAAAAATAACGGAAGTGGTTTTATCGCTGAGAATTCTGGGTAATTCGTTGCCAATATTACGAAAACGTCGACTCTCATGCATGACCGATAAGTCGGCCGTTAATTCGTTCTCAGCAATTGCTCACGGTGAATCAGCTCACTAGTGATTGGAAGTAATTTGAGTAGAGAGTAATGTTCTAACATACGACCCTAAGAGACTGGAGGAAAAAATGTCAAAAAATGGGCATACTCATCCAAAATACACATGTATATTCACTAAATTTTGCAGATGACCAGGTATTAATAACATAAGACCACGATGACATAGAATATATGGCTAAAAACTAAAAGAAGAATATGAAAAATGGGGACTTTATATAAACATTGAGAAAACTAAATATCTCTGCATATGAGAAAAATGGAAAATATAAATTTGAACAATGGAAAAGAACTAAAATCTAGTATTGAATGCACTTATTTAGGAACAAAATTAGACCATTCAGGCGATAACACAGTGGAAATTAAAAATAGAATCGCACAAACAAAACAAGCAATAAGTGCTTTAAACTCTGTTTGGTGGAGCAAAAATATTACAAAAAATAGAAAATTACAAATATATCAAACCATAATTCAAAGCATTTTAACATATGATTCTGAAGTCTGGCAAATTCCTACCAGGGAAATGAAAAGAATTTTAAGTACAGAAATGGATGTTTTAAGAAGATCAGCTGGAAAATCTAGAATGGATAGAATACAAAATAAAGAAGTAAGGGAAATTATGGGTGTAGAAGAGGAGCTGGACATCATAGACATTATAGAAACGAAAAGATTACAGTGATATGGCCATGTCAAAAGAATGCCAGAACAAAGATTGCCTAAAATTGTTATGGAATGGATCCCAATGGAAAGGAAGAAGACCGAAGAAAACTTGGATAGAAGGGGTACAAGCAGCTATGAACATCAGAGGAATGGAGGAAGATCAATGGATGGACAGAGAGGAATGGCATTTGGTTTCCAGAAGACGGTGGCAGCTGCCATGATAGCGGATGATGATGATGATGATGAGATATATATATATATATATATATACATATATACAGGAAACTCCCCGATTATCCCTGTGCGTATTATCCAGTTTGCGGATTATCCGGGTATGACTCTTTTTTACTGTATTTTTTTAAAAATGCTGTATTTTGAATTGTTATGAAAAAATCTTTTTTAAACATGCTACTGTGAACTGCACTTAGAAACTAGCACTATAGAGTAACCTTCACTCACAACCCCCTCCCCTGATGCATTTAACAGTACCAACCAGCATTCTGAGAATACAATACAATTTTGGAAATTTCCGTTGCGTGAGTCACTGAAAGTTTGTTGTTAAAGATTGAAACTACGGATATGCTGTGGCAGTGGGTTTATCGCTAGTTAGTAGTGTGGTCATCAGTGGTTACTAGTCCACAGATATGCTGTGGCGGTGGGTTTATCGCTGAATTGTAGTGTGGTCATAGGTGGTTACTAATGTGGGAATCGCTGATTATATTTGTAATCGCTGGTTATAAGTGTGGATATCGGTGGTTACTAGCGTAGTTGTCACTGGTTACGATGGCCATTTTGAATAACTGTCGTAAGAGAGTGGTCAATGACAGGAAATAGTCTCCCTTTTATTTTTTCATATTTACAAGTAAAATAAAATAATGATAATTACGACTCACACCTAAATACATTTAATATAACATTTTATGAATACTTGTTGCATTTTAGTAGTGTTAAAGTGGGTAAATACATTTCTGATCAACTTCCACGGCGCCGAATAACTTAATTGGATTATCTGTATTATTTGATTTTCCGTGTATATCTCGGTCCCAATTAACATGGATAATCGGGAGTTTGCTGTATATGATGATGAAATGCGTTCTGGTAATAAACTTCCAACCCAGCATTTTCCTCGACAACTGAGGAAGAAAAACTGTAGTCAGGTGTTTGTCTACACCCAAATAACAGTCATAAACATTACTGATAGAATAAACTTACTTGGTGAAAAGTTTTATAAATTGTGTGACTGTAAAAATGAGAAATTTGCTGGAACTCACTTTTGGCACAAGGAACTGCAAATTCTTTAATTCAGATCCGCCCCATGATGCCATTTCTATCATGAAACCTTTAACACATTTAAACACCAGCTCGGCTCTCTTTGTACACCAAGCTACGGTCATCTCCTGCAGAATAAATATATCATTATCAACAAATAGAAAATTAGGAATTCTATGCCACCATAAATACATAAATTCATATCAAAAATGTTAAACACACAAATTTTTCTCTTCAAATATAATTTATCCTTCAGTGAGAAGTGTTAAATTAATAATAAAAACATCAATCGAAACCCTACTGGCTTTATAAAGTAGTGTTTAAATTCCCAATAAATGTCTTCTTAACTAAGAAGCCGCCATTTGCAAAGATAGAAGCAAAGGCTTCATATCATTTGTGCTGGGAATTACAATGTATATAAGAGAGAAATTCGCATCTAGATTGGAACTCGCCCCAGTAGCTCAGATGGTAGAGCATTGGCCTAGAAAACCAAAGGTCCCGGGTTCGAGTCTCAGTCTGGCCGAAAATTTTTCTCTTCAAATACACAATTTATTGTTGTTGTATATCAATACTTATCTGATAGAAAAAAAATATATATATTCCATCCATAGTAATTCTGCCCAAGGGTAGGTCTTTCACTGCAATCATAGCATTTTCATGCTATGCTTGCAGCTTTACGATGGAATTATTGTAGGTGCGGTAGCTTCCCGTTGCTTTCCACACCGGTGAAGGATGATGATAGGGATGATGATGATGATAGCCATATGACTTCGGGGACCGTTTGGGCCTTAAAGTTTTCCTGACATTTGTCTTACATGTGAGGAAAAACCCCAATAAAAACCTCACTCAGAAAAACTGCCCTGACCAGGGGATCAAAACCCGGGCCCGCTGCATGACAAGGCAGCACGCTACCTCGAGACCACAGCGGTGGAATATATATATATATATATTATATGTGTATTAAAGTGGATTGATCACATGAATGGAATGAGTAAGGAGAGATATCCATTGTTAGCAACAAATTATCAAGCAAGAGGAAGACATGATATCGGAAGACCTAGAAAATGTTGGGCTGATGCATTATGAAATCGGAATGGGCAATTGCCTAATCCTTGGAGTGACAATGATATATATATCATGTTTTTTTTTAAAGTGAGAAATGCTGGAAAATGAAGTGACAAGTTGAGTTCAAACTAACCTAAAATCACCATATTTACAATGAAAAATATGTATTAGTCATTGCTCAGACAGTGTAGCCAACTTATCATAAGAACACACTAATAAACAAGTGAATGCTAAACTAATCTGGTGTATCAAAATATGAAGTGAGATAGACTCATTTTTATTAATTATTAATCTGATATAAACTAAATTGCCCATTTTCTCACCCTAACCTGCTAAAACTAATACTTACTTGTCCATTTTCTCAGCTTAACTTGCCCCTACTAATATATGTGGATTCCTGGGATAGAATCTCCTTATATCATTATGGCAATTCGCTCTAGCAGGAATATGTGTTATCAGTTAACACATTGGCCAACATGATGCTAGCAGTCACTTGTTCTCTGATTGAATATTCACAGGAGGCACAGTGACATAGAATAACCAAAGTTACAATAAAAAAACCCCTCAGGGGTCCTCATCTAGGGGATATGTGGATGGCGACCACAAGGTGCCCAAGCTGTGCAAAACATTTCTTCCACTTACTTGTGTTTCGCACTCTTTTAACTTTACTATCTAACCTCTCTTGGTTAACTCTTGTTTTTTTTACGCCGACGCTATTAGGGCATCCGAGGGCTAGGGAGTCTTTCCTTTCTTCCATTTCTTCTTTCCTTTATTTTCTTTTCTTCTCCAGAAAAACCTGACCAGAGGCTATAAGATGGCAGCCCATCACTGGTCTTGCCTTCCTTTGGCCAGCAACCAATCGAAGGGACTATTATTATGCTTTCAAGTCTTATACGAGAATTTCCCTCAAACGCTGGAGGGAAAATTTTCTATAGGATCGTAACAGGCCTTGGCCTAATACTTGGAAGGAAGAAGAAGAAGAAGAACAATAAAAAATATGTAGTTACATTAATCCTGGTCCATTTCTTTACATTTTCTGTTCAATTTTTCACAACTTTTATTTTGTTTGAAATTTAAATATAAAATTGTTATTGCCCCAGTTATATGGATGTAAAACATGGACTCTTACCTTAAGACAGGAGAATGGAAAAGATTGCATAACAGAGAGCTACATAATCTATATGGGAAGCCAGATGTAATAGGAACATGAAAGACGATTGGATAATTGAGGGATTAGATAACGCTAAGCAACAAAAAATAAACTTTTTTTTTTGTCTCAGAAAGAAAAATATGTGATTCTGATAGTATTTTTTCTCCTGAATTCAAATATGATATCAGTTTTTCTCCATCACACAAGGTTTCCGAGAGACAGGAATTTATAATTTCAAACACTTTAATATTTTCTACATTCGTAACTACACAATATTCAAACATTCGGACTCACCTAGAAAGTACGAAATGACGATTTTCTGCTATATTTCGCCTGAGGAGCATCCCTCTTGATGGTCCAACAATAATCAGCCAGCATATTAGGATTCCATTTATCTTGATATCTCTTTTCCATAGCTGAAACCATTTGAGTTAGCTCATTTGATTTTATTTTACAATGGACAAATGGCCGAAAAAGCGTTTATTAAAAAAATAATTATTTAAATCCATTAATTGGAATTGAAATAAAAAAAAACTGTGGGTGATGGAGAAATTCCAAATACATATTTGAAAACATGATAAAAAACTGCATCAAATACAACTATTGATACTCATGAGACAAATCCATTAATTGGAATTGAAATAAAAAAAAACTGTGGGTGATGGAGAAATTCCAAATACATATTTGAAAACATGATAAAAAACTGCATCAAATACAACTATTGATACTCATGAGACAAAAATCATGTTGACCAGTGTAATTGAGATTCAGAAGAAATATTTTGAGTGTGACTACCTCAGTCATTTCGTGCATGAGAAGCACAGGTAGAGTGAGAGTTGTGATGTCATTGGAACAAGCTGTCTTCAAGATGTTCCTCAAACCCAGAATTGAAGGATGTCTTGAATTAATTTCACCTGAAACATATAGGGGGATTCTTTACATGTGACATGAAAAATTTGTTCTAAGTTCCAATCATACACCATGTGCATGCGCCAACAAATGCAAAGTGGTTTACACTATGGAATCAAGGGATGTAGTCAACATATACATAATATTTAACAAACCTAAAAGCTAACCTAACGCAATTTAGGCTATTGTAATCAAATGGTAAAGAGATAAATTTATATTTAAATTAATATTGGGAAGTAAACATTATGAGGTTATATCATTAATAGTGAGTGGAGAACATATTTTTATCGACTCACCTCATATATTTTCAAATTTCTTTGATACCGACGGTTTCAGACAATATCGTGTCCCTCTTCAGTCATGCCTTCCACTCAAGCCATGACTGAAGAGGGACATGATATTGTCTGAAACTGTCGGTATCAAAGAAATTTGAAAATATATGAGGTGAGTCAATAAAAATATGTTCTCCACTCACTATTAAAGATAAATTTATGCCTGAACCGGGAATCGAACCCCAAACCTTCAGCTTTCTGTGCTGATGCTCTTAACCATTGAGCTAATTCAGGCTTCCTTCCCATCCAAGCATAAATCCTTCCTTTACCTTAACTCTCTTGGTCCCACATTCAAATGCAATGAATCATCATTCAGAAATACACAATGAATGGCTTCTACATTAAGAAGACATGAAGGGACTCCACACAGCTGAAGCATTATTTGTTAAATTAATATTAAGAAACTAAAGCTGTTATTATGATTGAAATAAGTATATTAAAGTACACAACTAAATTATTGTAATCAAATAGTAAAAAGAAAAATTTATGCCTGAACTGGGAATCGAATCCTGAACCTTCAGCTTTCTGTGCTGATGCTCTTAAGGAAGGATTTATGCTTGGATGGGAAGGAAGCCTGAATTAGCTCAATGGTTAAGAGCATCAGCACGAAAAGCTGAAGATTTGGGGTTCGATTTCCGGTTCAGGCATAAATTTTTCTTTTTACCATTTGATTACAATAATTTAGCTGTGTACTTTAATATATTTATTTCAATCATAATAACAGCCTTAGCTTCTTAATATTAATTTAATTTAGCAATTTAAGCTCTCTAACCTGTGAAAGAATGCAACGCCCAAAAATAAATAGTAAGTTCTGAAAGTCTGAAGTATATGTATAGAGTTAATTAGTACATACTCTATGTTGGCTCATTGGAACCTGAGTTTGGTTAAAATATTTGTTAAGGATTAAGGACTCTCCTGGCAAACCACTATCGTCATCACCCATTATATCATCGGAGCAGGCACTTCAACCTCAGAAGTGGGTTACAATTATGTCAGGAGAGAACACTAGAAAATGGCGAAATGACAAACCTGGAGCACTGAATAAAAATATATATTTTTTTTTGCTCACTTGATCTCAATGAATCATCGACGACCATGTGGAATATGACATGCACTTCGGCGAGATTGGAATGTCGGGTGATGTAGACATCTCCAGTCTGCAGGTTCTTGCTGGAGCCAGAGCGTCGTGACTGTGAACAAAGTTATATATGAGTGTCATGTCTTATGTTGCAGTATACAGGTTCAATTCCTGGCTATAACACAAAGAGTTTTCTTTTATAACAAATGAGTAAATAAAATAGAGAAGGAACAAAATTTGTCAAAAATATTGAGCCTTTAATTGAGGAATTGCATCACATCAATTTAATCTTACTCGTGACTGGGATAATGCCAGGTTAAAGGATGAGATGAAGGCCCTGTTATTGAAGGTCTGCAATATATGAGAATGTTGGCTGACCAGGGCTGTTCCACCAATAAATTGGGAAAGATGAAATTAAATGAATGACGTGAAAAAGGAATTCCACTACACTTGATAGCAGTAATTAAGAAAATGTGAAAACAAAAATAAATCGAAGGGAACCGATACATATAACAGGAGGAGTTAGACAAGGTTGTCCACTATCAACCTCTCTTTTTAACATTTATTTCGACGACATGATAAGATCATGGAAGCAGATGACCAGATTTTAAACTACAAAGAATGCTATATAAACTGAATGAAATATCAAAAAATACAAAATGGAAATATCATCAGGAAAATAAAAAACAATGACCTTCAAGGGCGCTCATCCAGTTCGGACAAAGATAATATTAGAAAATAAACCAATAGAACAAGTGGTAAGACATAACTTCCTAGGTTGCAAAATATCATACACAGCAGAAACAGATATAAATAACAAACTAAATAAGTTTAATTATATAACAGGAACACTAAAAAGAACTTTGAAAAATAAAGCCAGGAAAGACTCTATAATGAAATTATACAAGACAATGGCCAGTGCCTATTATTACTTATGGATCCAAAACATGGACAGTGACAACACAACAATCTGCCAGAATACAAGCTGCTGAAATGAGATTCCTCAGACCAATAGCAGGATATCAAAGAACAGACAAAAAACATAACACAATCTCCTGAGGATGTCTACCGCAGTAGTGGACGAAATGTTGAGTGTTAATAACACCATACCACGGCCATTTAGCCCAAAAGACATAAAATACATTCATTTTCATGTTTTTATTATTCTTTTAACATTCCTTTTTTTTTTTTTGGCTAGTAAAGCACTAAACCACATGCTTTACCAGCTAAAAGGTAATGATAAAATAATAAAAACATTGAGTACTGTCTACTTAAGTTATGTTGATAGGAAATAAGGTAAATTAATAAAAACCAACAAAAATGAAAAGATTGAAGACTGCAAAAAATCGGGAATTTATCAAATTAACTGTAAAGATTGTGAAAAGATGTACATAGGAAAAACAAATCTAAATATAAGATTAAAGGAACACCTCAGAAATGTTAAAAATGGAGAAATGGAAAAATCTGCAATAGCTGCACATGCCTGGTCAGAAAAACATAGAATAGAAACCAAAACAAAATTACTTAAACAATTGGAAAAAACCGAAGGAACTCACAATTTGGGAAAAAAATTACATATGCAAGAATGAAAACACAACTATGAATTTTGAAATACCCGGTTATAAGGAGAGGGGACTAATTTGGAAGTTCGTCGGTCAGCCATCAGATGGCGCGGAGGTCAGTCTACAGGATAGAAGGCTGTTGGACGTTAGTTGCGAACGTGACACAGCACTGAGAATGTCACAAATGATGTGACGAAACCCAGGTCTGAGAGAAGTTACGAAGTATGAGGTGAGTGAAAGAAAAAATAAACAGTACTGTCTACTGTTTCTCTTTGGGCTATCACCTATGATATACCCTGCAAAAAAAACTTGGTGCTTTTTTTAAAATATAGAGACCAAGTTAGATAAATGAGACTTGGCTATTAATCGTATGATCACCTGTTGTTCTAGGGATGTGAGGTGCTCAGTGCCATCGCTGCGAACAGAGTGAGACTGTCTCCACGCCACTGCCTCCTTCACCTCATCTCTTATCTTCTCCAGCTGATCATCAATGGACAAGAAGTGAAACTCTGTTGAATGCTGGCATACTTCACACAGTTCTGAAACATTACAAGGTAAAAACATTTTAACGTTTACACTGCTACAAATGGGTATATCCGTTGGCAAAGAAAACACTTGCTGTGCTATGGGTGTGTATATCCATTCTCAACTCCAAACGCCTGTTAGTTATATAATACGTATTGCATTGCTTTCAAACTAAGCAGGCATATACTGCCATCTCTTAGGAACCTAAATAAACTTTTTCCATATTTCTCCCTGCATTGAGCAAGGAGGGTTTTAAAGGCTGGAAATATCTCAGCAGTGAAAAGGTTAAAGTCCGCTTTCTTGAAAGTTTATCAGTTCATGTTGTAGTTCTAATTGGACAGTTAAAGTGCAAAACTCAGGTGGTAGCATGACTAGCAGGCCCGTTTCAATACCTGGCAGGATACAAAATTTTAATTGTTAAATTAGTTTTATTTAATTATTTAATATTTAAAGGAAGTGGCATTATGAGGTTTGTTTTAAATAATAGGAGTTAGATATATATTTGTACAATATGAGGTGAGTGGTGCATATCTAACTCATGTTACACTGATCAACATGATTTCTGTCTCATGAGTACCAATAGTTGTACTTAATGCAGTTTTTATCGCGTTTTCAAATATGTATTTGGAATTTCTCCATCACCCACATTTTTTTTATTTCAATTTCAATAAATGGATTTAAATAATTATTTTTTAATAAACTTTCTTTCGTCCAATTGTCCATTGTAAAATAGAACCAAATGAGCTAACTCAGGAGATTTCAGCTAT
The DNA here is from genome assembly GCA_030220185.1 of Diploptera punctata. Taxonomy (NCBI): domain Eukaryota; kingdom Metazoa; phylum Arthropoda; class Insecta; order Blattodea; family Blaberidae; genus Diploptera; species Diploptera punctata. The sequence continues at coordinate 2,423,022 of JASPKZ010007173.1, forward strand.
GGAAAAGAGATATCAAGGCAAATGGAATCCTAATATGCTGGCCGATTATTGTAGGACCATCAAGAGGGATGCTCCACAGGCGAAATATAATAGAAAATCGTCATTTCTTACTTTCTAGGTGAGTCTGAATGTTCGAATATTGTGTAGTTATGAATGTAGAAAATATTAAAGTGTTTGAAATTATAAATTCCTGTCTCTCGGAAACCTTGTGTGATGGAGAAAAACCAATATCATATTTGAATTCAGGAGAAAAATACTATAAGAATCACATATTTTTCTTTCTGAGACAAAAAAAAGTTTATTTTTTGTTGCTCAGTGTAATTTACCAGTAATTTAATTAATTTAATTGCCAACATTTTAAATTTTGGGGCCAGAAGAGGTGGTGGTGTACAATTTTTAATTGCTACTTGTGCAGTAGATTCCTGTATTAAATTGCAAACCCCTCCATAGTACATACGATGAGAAGGCATATGGGAGTTTGATAGTGATTCATCTATTGGATGGAGATGATAAGCCTGGCAGCCCCCTTGGTGCTCTTTGATAGGAATAGGCTATGTGCCAGCATGGGTTTCACCTTCTCCCTTCTTTTCATCATCATGTCTTAAACAACACACTTTACACTACACAAACACATAAACATACACTCATCCTACACTCCTCTCTACAAGAATACGAGGTGTGATCAATAAGTTTCCGGAATGAGGCCATAAACACAACACAACACTACAAAGTTTCTATTCAGCACTGTCACCCTCGAAGTAGTCACCTTGGGAGTTGATACACTTGTCCCAGCGCTTCTGCCAATGCTGGAAGCACATCTGGAAGTCGTCTTCTTTAATAGTGTCCAATGCCTTCTGCGATTCGCGCTGGATGACATCAATGTCCTCAAAACGATGTCCTGGGAGCCGAATTTTTAGCCGTGGGAACAGGAAAAAGTCTCCTGGAGCCAGATCTGGAGAATAGGCTGGGGAACAGTACTCACCCTATTTTTGTCCAAAAACTGGCGGACAGAAATTGCTTTGTGCGCGGGCGCATTGTCGTGATGCAGGAACCAGTCACCAGTCCTCCATTTCTCTGGCCGTTTGCATCGCACACTCTCCCTCAATCTTTGCAACACTCGTTTGTAGTACACTTGATTCACTGTCTGACCCCGTGGTACAAATTCCTTATGCACAACTCCATTAATGTCAAAAAAAAACAATCATCATTGACTTCCTGGACGATTTTCATCCTTAACCGATGTCACGCCCCTTTTAAATTTCGAAAACCACTCAAATGCTTGAGATTTGCCCATTGCTTCCTCCCCATAAGCTGTTCTTAACATTTGATATGTTTCTGTTGCAGTTTTACCAAGTTTGAAGCAAAATTTGATGCATGTTCTTTGTTCCTTGTAATCCCGCATTGTTGCTACACAGAGAAATCGCCGCATGCACAAAACACGTCTTCACTTCAGAGCTTCTACCAGCATACTGCAAGGTCAGAGAAGGTCGCGCGACCCCTCAAATTCATCACAAGGAAATTCTGAGTGTACAGCCTGGGTGAAAATTAAAAACTCCTCAATGGCATAATTGTTTTGAAGCCATTCCGGAAACTTATTGATCACACCTCGTACATGATCTATGTAAAGTGGTTTGCCAAACTTGTGTATAAATTGAAAATAGACCACATTAATGCCATCTATCTACCCAGTGGGAACCTAAAGCGCATAAAGTGCATTGGTGGCATTAGAACATACAGTACAAATTTTTCTGTCCATCTCTTCCTGGATTGACCCAATACCATGCAGCTGGTAATTATTTAAAACTGTCCTCCAATAGAAGAACAAGATGATTGAATTCTGATTGATAAAGAAAGGATACTCTTAAATGTCATTGGTTCACATTTCACAAGTTAAAAGTAATTTGTAAGATTTTGATTGACTTCTTACCTTTACTAAGGCCAGAATAACTTCCAACATGGCTGTCTGTCAGAAGTACAAGCCCATAGAGATCATTTGAATAAAGCGCAAGAGCCGTTTGTAACCTCTGTGGTTGTGGGTCCAATCCCCTGTCAAAAACAACACACAGTCTTCATTCTCATTGATATATTCTTTCAATTCTGGACATGAACAGAATAAAGGTACATCTATCATGTTGTAACTAGGCCAAGTAAAGTAAAAATCTTAAAAGCATATTGTATTTGCTACCTCCTCCCTTCAAATTACATCACTCACTCATTTCCTCTTCTGATTTGCTATCTTCACTCTCAACCAGGGAGTGCAAACAGTGGGAGGTGGACGGTAATACATTAGAAAGACAGCAAATGGTTAATCACAGTGATGGCAAGGGATCTTCTTATTGCCAAGACTCCAAGTATGTGTAGGTCAAGGATTAATTGCCACTCTACAGTTAGTACATTTATCTATGAATCTGGCAAGGACCATAAGTTACAAACTATGTCAATAGATGCCATCATGTTTATTCATGCTTTGTTATGTTAATTACTGACCCAGAAGATGCATGTGGTTTGACTCGGCAGAAATCGAGTACATCAGCTGATAAGATGCGAATATTGTGCATCTGTTTCATCTGAGATCCAAGGTGTATTGTGAAACTCTCTTCTAACCTATGAACTGGCACATTATCTTCTTGGCTGCTGCTATGAAACACTCTTGGAGGACATGCTGTGAGCGGAGAGTTCCTATAATCACAAACCAGTATCTTGTGCAATTAATTTTGCCTGCGGTACTCTATTGGGTATGAAACATGATCATATTTTAAAATAAAAAAAAAAGGTGAAAGCCGGTTATTTAAAAAAATCCCAAAGAATTACTCTGTCCCATAAGGAATGAGAATTTAGAATGTAGGAAACTTCACTATAAGAAACTCCATAATTTATATTATCCTGATATTGTAAGAGTCTCGCGCCATAGCCAAATGGTTTAAAGCATCAAGCCTAGGACTTGAACTGGTTCATGATGCCCTGGGTTCAATTCCCAGTCAGACAGCAGGATTTTTTTTTCTTAAAGGAAATTATTCCTGTAATCTCCAATGGTCTAAAATTTAGGATGAGTTTAGGTTTAAGGACTATCCTGGCATTCTGTTATAATTTATCACCTATCATATCATCGAGGAAATGGAACTCTTCCTTCCAGGTGCTCCAACCTTAGAAGTGAGTTACAATTCCACCAATGCCAAGAGAAAATGTCAGAAATGTCATAAGACATCCTGGTACTTAATAAAAATAAAACAATATATCGATGTTCTTATTATTAACTTCATACATCTCAATGATGGATAAATCATATTTGAAGAGAAAAATTATCGCTCAGACCGGGACTTGAACCCGGGACCCTTGGTTTTCTAGTCCAAGTGCTCTACCATTTGAGCTACCTGAGCATATGCTTCAAAGCATTTGGTGGGCGGGAATTACAACGTATATAGAGAAAAATTTGCATTTAGATCGGTACTTGCTCAGGTAGCTCAAATGGTAGAGCACTTGGACTAGAAAACCAAGGGTCCCGGGTTCAAGTTCCGGTCTGAGCGTATAATTTTTCTCTTCAAATATGAAAACAATATATGTTGGTGATAATTCTGCTAAAAGTCAGTAAACAATCAGGGATGCACAAATACTAGTAAAAGCAATAAAATCATGACTAAAAGAAAAACATACCCAAATTGATTACTGATTTTACTAGTATTTGTGATTTTAATTGGACAAATCTGCATCCCAGATTGTTTACTGACTTTTAGTAGAATTATTACTAAGGTGTATTGTTTTATTTTTATTTTATATGTTATGAATTTGAAAAAAAGTGAAAGAATTTAAGTATCTAGGTACTATGATAATGAATGGAGAAGACTACATAACAATGAACTACATGGTCTTTATAGGAAGCCAGATATAATGAGAACAGTTAAGTCTCGTAGACTGCAATGGGCAGGACATGTTGCACATATGGGGAATGAAAGACTTGCACGGAAGCTTCTTGTAGGAAAGCCAGAGGGAAGGCGCCCAGTTGGTAGACCAAGAATGAGGTGGGAGAATAACATTAACTATGATTTGAGGGAAGTAGATTATACAGGAAATGATTGGAAAGCATTAGCTCAGGATAAGGATGTATGGAGAGCTTATGTCCGAGCGGCCATGAACCTACGGGTTCGATAGTGTCAGTGAGTGAGTAAGTAAGTAAGTAGGGCACTATGATAAAGGATGAAAATATGATTGATAAAGAAATCAATCATAGACTGATGTTGGCCAGCAGAGGGTATTTTGGACTTAAAAAAACGTAGTTCCCAATATCTAAGTCGTCAAACAAAAATAAAAATTTGAAAACCCTTCTGAGAACTGTTGCCATCTATGGCTGTGAAAGTTGGGCCCTAACAAAAATCCAAGAAAATAAAATTAGAATATTTGAAAGAAAAATATTTGGCCCAATATGTGAGAATGGAAATTGGCACATTAGATATAATGATGAATTATATAAACTATATGATGATACAGATATCATTACGACAATTAAGATGGGAAGAATTAGATGGCTGGGACATCTATACAGGGAAGAGGAATCAGACATATGTCGTAAAGTTACACTGACAACTATAAATGGAAACGAAGAGTTGGACGTCCTAATATTAGATGGCTGGACAGCATTGAAGAGGGCCTGAGACTACTGGGGTACGAGGATGAAGAAGGAAGGCTGAGAATAGAGATGAATGGAGGCACATTGTAAGAGTGGTCAAGGCCTGCAAACGGGCTGTAGAACCATAATGATGATGATATGAATTTCCGCAAAGTTATGCCTGACTTCAAGAATTATAGACAACCTAATGTGAATGAAAAAAAAATGTTTCTGTTGAATTCTAGTACCTTTCTTTGCTCAAGGAAAATTAATTGCATAAGCTATTAAAAATATAATTATTATTTGATAACAATAAAATTAGATTTGGTTACACTTAAATTATGGAGACAAATGTGTGGAATTAGAAATGAACATTTACTTACGTAGGAGTAGGAAGAGTTACATTAGTCTGATGCTCTTCTAACATTTTCATCAGCCACTCTCTGTATTCCTTACGCTGCGTCTCTTTGAGGGTGTCCACTTCACTGTTCCACTTGCCCTGCAGCAGATTCTGATCTTCAAAATGTCGAGCTGCTAATTGATTTATATCTTGTTCAGTGCTGTACACGTGAACTCCCTCTACTGCCCTCACCATCTCCTGTGTCTGCCTGTATTCATCACAATACAAGCCAATCAAAATACGTATTTATTTTCATCTCAATATTAACTCACCCAACAGAAGTTCAAAAGCTAATATTTTTTATCATTCCCTGTATAATTCACTTCTCACAAATCATGTTAATGTTTATTTTCCACCATGTTTTAGCCTATATTGGACGATAATTTACTCCAATAGGAACCTTGTTTACATTTCTTGATGGTTATATTTTTAGTGAAATCTGAAGGAATGTAACTATTGAAGTTGTTCTCATAAAAAGATTTTTGAAAAACTTTTACCATTGTTCATTGACCCTATTTACTACATACTAAAACTGACAATGAAAAAAAAGTATATCTATATGATGCCTTGGTGCAGAGCTATGGGATTTGCACTGGTTCGAGTCTCAATGGAGGAAGACATTTTTTCATGGAATTTTAGGCCAGTATGGGACTGTTGTCCACCAAGCATCGTAAGGAATTTGGATAGCTACATTAAGTAGTGGCTCCAGGTTGAGAAAACCAGCTACAACTGCTGGGGGACCTGACATGCTGACCACATGTCACCCTACACTGGCTGAATGATCGTCCACCTCTGTAATTGGTACATGTGGATGTGAGGCTAGCAGCTGACTGGTTGGCCAAGGGCCTTCTAGGCCTGTTGCATCATGGAGTTTAATTTTATAGTGCTCACAAAGAGGTTAAATTATAGCAAAGAGAGATTTTAGGTGATAGATGTAATATTTGATGTAATAGAAATCTTGAAATCTAATGTTTCATACATCTCCTCATATCTAGTCTTCTATGTAGACCGTGGTTTTAAATTCTTGGCAGATTTATCTTTAGTACCCTCTCGTTGACTGATGCTATGTCGATCTTCTTCCCTCTGTTGGTGGAGAAGTAATTCTTCTGATCGACATACTATCAGTCAAAGAGAGGGTACTGAAGATGAATCCGCCATGGATTTGAAACCACGGTCTACTTAGAAGACTGGATACGAGGAGAGGAATGAAACATTTAATTTAAAATTAAATTAAACCTCATAGTGATTTCTTCCTATAAAAGTTCAAGATATCTTGAAACTCACTTCTGTGTCAGAGCTGTAACTTGTTCATCTCTCTGACTTGTCAGTTCACGGACAGCAAGTGCATACGAGTGTTCGACTTGTAACATTGTTTCCAATGCTGGTGAGTGCACCAGTTTGTGATACACTGTTGAAAACAACTCCTCATCTGTTGCTCCATGTGGCTCTGCATATTCTACTGTTTCCTTTAAAAAGATAACATAATTAGAATTTCTCTGACATGATAGTAATATGTAAATTAATATACACTGTAAGCAATGGTAAAGAGAAAAATTTCTGTTTGAACTGTGATTTGGACCCAAGACTTCCAGCTTTATGTGGCGACACTCTACCATTTGAGCTACTCAGGCAACTCGTAACCCTGGCACAAATTTCTCTCTCTTTAATCTCATGTGCCAGTAGTAGTAGTGCAATTCCATTCACAATACAATTGGGTTGCTTTTAAATCAAGAAGATATGTTGGGATTTTTACACTGTGCTAGGAACACTATGAGTTTTCTGTTTATGATTGCTAACAGATGACTTGTCATGTATATTAATTTATATATTACTAGCTAATACCCGGCATGTGCTGCTACACCTAAATATATTATAATTTTTTTGCATTTAGTTGAATAAGTAAAAGGAAAAATAAATGTAAATTTATATCATTATTATTTTTAGATACACCATGCTGATTACCCAGCTTTACCCGGGAATCTATGCATCCCGATGTACTTGGCATAAATGAGCTGAAAGACAAAATGTGTTATTTTGAGTTATCGATAAAAGAATACCCGCCATGCGCTGCTATGCTTGCCCAGGAATCTACTAATCCCGATCTTCTTGGCATCAATGAAAGACAAAAATGGTTATTGTGAGTTATCCTTAAAAGATAAACATATGCTGTTGTGGATTTTTGTACGGTTTTTTCAGATATTCAATTTTGTGTACAATAATTTTGTGTATTTGTTATGGTTTAGGCAGCGTAAGCCATTTAAGGGTAAAAAACAGACTTTTTCATGTTTTTCACAACAAAGGGTGTTTTTAAAGGTGTAGGAGTTGAGTATCTCAACTCTCTTATAGCCTATGTTCATCCCGGGAATCTCCTAAACATTTTGCAAAAAACCTCATCACAATCAGATCAATGGTATGGCCGCGCATAAAGTACAAACATTCATTTTTATATATTAGATGATCGTCAAGTGCTTATGGCTTAGTATCTTGTTAATATCTGGCAGTTATGCTGACTCAGTTGGTATTGGTGTTGTCTTGAATTCCACTGGAGTACATATGAACAATAAAGATCAGGTAGCTCAATGTTATGGTATAGAATTTCCTCCATTCACTTGTCTGTCTCTGTATGTTTATAGCATTATAATCAACTTAATTTAATTATGCCACAAACCTATTCTTAAAAACTAGAGAATAGATTGTTGCACTATTTCCTTCCCTTACCTCCTTAAATGCTTTCTCCCAAGCCTTAATGACTTCTTCGACATCTGTTTCATCATTCCTTGCACTCTCAATTAATTTTTCACAAATGTCGTCATGGTATTTTATTGTCTGCTCCTTCACAAATGAATCAAGTGCAGGTTGCAGATCTGAAAAGTAACAATATAGCTGATAATCATAACCTGTTAATCTATTTAAGAAATACATCTTTCAAAGTAAAACTAAATATTATTATATAAACCATTAATTAGACCAGTGTTTTAATATGGAAGAGAAAATATGATGTTACAATGGGTGAGAAATGGCAGTAATTTTGATACAGAAATTTTAATTCAAAACTATGTGTTGTACAAAATTTGAGCAAAACATGATAATATAACCTACCTTTTTCAACATAACAAGGTAATTTGAAAGATGATATAAGTCTTTGTGTTAATTCTTTAATAGAACCTGAATAAGGAATGTATATTGGAACTTCTAGTTTATATTCTTGATTTGTTGTGCATGTAGGAAATTTAAATACAAACAATCTTTCAACAGTATCTTGTTCAGCTGTCATTTTCCATTAGGTGTATTAATTTTTTGCTCACTCTGTACCAAGACACCCCCTCCAGATATGAGGCTCCTGCAAAAGATATTCCTTACTATTTACAACAGGTATATAAACTGTCAGGTAGCAATTGACAATGGCACATAGAGTGTGGAAAATGCAGTCTGCAATAAAAATACAAATATAAGGTGAATCAAAACAGCCTAACTCATAATAATTCAAATAAACCTCATGATGTTACTTCCTTTAAATATTACATGTAAATTATCATTGGATAAATTATAATTTTTACTTTGAAATGTTGGCTAAACATTAAACAGGATTGTAGTGTCTATTCTGGACGTATAGCCAACATATTCAGAATTTCAGTCATGTTATCTTTTTATTTAATTCAATTTTAAAAATTCTCTATTTTATATTTATTAGATCCTATCAAACATTTGGTAGTTAATAATAAAATTAAATCCATATATACATTATAACTTTTTAATCATTTATTACAAGAAAGCGATTATTATTAGGTTGGCTAACTTGAAAGATAATCTAATTTTGTTTGGCGTGTGTGTGGAAGCTTGCCGGCAATTTTACAATATTTTTACGTAAATAATCTAATTATAAATGAAAATGGTTGAAATAAGTACTTCCGAACTTACTGAAGATGAGGCTGAATTGTATGATCGTCAAATTCGACTCTGGGGTTTGGAATCACAGAGGAGGTGAGAAACCGAAGTCAAGTTTCCAAATTTAAGAAAACGTACCGGTATAATTTAGATTCGATTAAACTTTTCTTCTTTTATTAAATACACCAGCTTTTGGTTACCCGTAGGTAGTTTGAAAGAAATTGTTAGAAGTAGGCGTTCAGTTGTTCTAATAGTAGCCCAAATGGGAAAACGGTAGTTCACCTTTCCAAATATATTTCCCCAAGTCTTACAGAATAACAGTGCGCATGTGCATGAATTTATAGAGCTGTTGCTAGATGGAATTATATATTTTTGAAATCCTACAGAAAGTTTATAGACTCATCACACTTTTTGACTATAACCTTTTCAGACTCTAATTCAAAATTAGAGGGGCATTTATCAGCCTTGGAACCTGTGGGTGCATTGAAAAATCACCCAAAAGGAACGCCATAGCTGCCCACACAGGGCCGCATTTGGCGTTCCTTGTATATATGTAAGTTTATAGAGCTATTGCTAGATGACTGCACATGCGGTGTGACCAACCTTTGAAATAAATTCCCAAACGTTTATTAGAAATGGATGTACATTAACTTCTCCCTTTCTAACCTATAAAATAAATTACACGCATATTATTTACTGAAGTGTACACGAATCTGATGTACACTAACCTAACAAAAATAGTGTAATTGAGTTATTGATAGTGGCAACATTGGAAGAGGAGAGAAAATAGCTAGTGAGATCAAAATGTTGTCTAGGAAAAAGTCTGGTTTATGCCGGTGACGAAATATTCTAAGTTCCACAGAATTGCAGTGCGCATGCATGAGTCGCGGGAGTTGCTGTAATGGTTAATATAGCCTCCGGTAGATGGCTCTGCAGTCGGCGTTACCAACTTTGGGAATAAATTTCCAAATGCAAAAAAAAATCGACATTAACTAACTTGCCATTTCCTAACTAAAGAAAACAATTTACATGCATATTATTTATTCCCAAATGCTTAAAAAAATGGACGTAAACCAACTTCCCATTTCCTAACCCAAGAAAACAATTTACATGCATACTATTTAATAAACTATAAACTAATTTTACGTACACTAACACTAAATATGGTTTGAAATTATTTTCAAATGTTGGCAACGTTGGAACAACATGGCAAAGTAGTAAGTAAGTAATGTATCCACGATCATGTTTTACGTAAATATATAAATATAAAATATTGTAAAGAAAGCTTGAAGATTGTTGCAAAATGTTTAAAACAGTACGAAACATATTTACAAGTGTTTAGTGCATCAGTGGCATAAGAATGTTAGTGTAGAATTATGACGGGCATAAAACCTACCTCACCCATTTTATGTTTCTCGTAAATAAATAAATTTGTAGAAATTGTAAAAGAATGTTGTAAGTATCGTTGAAAAATGTTTTAAACATTACAAAATGTTAGTAAAGACAGAAGAAGTACATAGAGAATATACTATGGAAAGTGAAGGGATAGGTACTGTTGAGCCATTCTAAATTTTTTTTTACAATTATTAAATATTTATCTATGTATGCAAATTATCGCATTTACTTCAAATTATTTTTTAAACTTTTACAGAATCCTAGTGCGCATTTGCAAATGGTTAAAATAAACATTTGCTAAATGGCGGAGATATCTGAAATCGGAATGACCAATATTGGAAAATATATTTTAAGAAATGATGTTCATTCACTTCATTTTGTAGAATTTAGAAACATTTATTTGTTGTGGTAATCTAAACTTTTTTCTTTTACAATTATTAAATATTTATCTAGGTGCGAAAAATGGCCCGATGTCGGGCCTGATTTGTGATCTTCTTCTTCTGTGGCAGTACAGCCTGATGTCGGGCCTTGGCCTCCTGTATTAAGCCCCTCAAAATCTGCCTATCCAGTGTACTCCTCTTCCAGTTCCTCATTCCTAGAATCTTCTTCGCATCCTTCCACGGCATCATTCTATCTGTCCTTTGGTCTTCCCACTCTTCTTTTGCTCCCTATGGTTGCATAGAAAATCTTCCTTTGGATATGTCTATTCCCTGCTCAATGAATATGTCCTGCCCACTCAATTTTTTTAGTTTGACAATCTTGACTGATTTGTGATGTCCATGTTTTATCTTACTAAAAACTTCATTTGCCATTTTGGCCTAGGCCTACTTATATCATCCATTTCATCTGACCCTGTGATAGTGCATGTGACCTGATCAGCTGGCACTCTTGAATATCACAGAACTTCAATAATAGAGACTTTTCATAACTCCCATAACATATGGAATTAACATAATATGGGACAAACTCACAAACAGAGACTTGACACAAATAGAAACAGTAAAAGCATGCTTCATGAAAAGAGTTCTGGGAGTTGGAAAAATAGCACCTTCAAGAATGACGTACATCTTAATGAAAGAAACCTTCTTCATTGAAGACATTAGACGGCAGCTATTCCTACCGAACACCTGTGCATATGAGACAACAATGCAAGGACTACAGGAGAAGAGGAATGATATTTGCAGCGAATTCTACACAACAGAGGCTATGTGTACGAGAGAGTGGACACAACCAAACTACGAGATGCACATCCTAATACGGTATGCAATCCATGGCTTTCACCACAAGGTTTGCAGCACAAAGAGATTCCACGAGCCAAACCAAGAATGCATATGCGAACTGTGCAACAATCCATGTGAACGATATCGCGTCGAAAAGTGTGTGGAAAGACAATTATCGTTTAACTAAGTTTTGCTTAGACTAAATTTACTAACAATTTGCACATTTGTGCGCATTTACTTTCATTCAATAATAGAGACTTTCGTATTAACTTAGGCTTTCATGGCTGGAGTTATTATGATGATCTTGTAGAAGATTTCTGGGCTGTTGGCCATGGTCTTGAGGCTTGTAGTTCCCCGATGTTTCGCCAGAGACTGCATCCGGCATCCTCAAGGGTTGTCTTGAGAGCCAGATCATCATAATAGGGATTTTACCTCAACTCAATCTGACATTACTCTGGAGACGTATAGAGGGGGGGTTCATATTTATATACGTGACCCTTAAGCTTAAAAGCTAATAAAATGACTCTTACTTACCTTATATTTGTTCATTTTATCTAGCGTATGTCAAAAGAATATTTAAATGACAACCAATCTTCAGAAGATTATGTGGCAGACCTAAAAATAAATGGGAGGATAATTGCGTGAATGCATTGAAGTACAAAGAAGACTGAAACTGGCCAACAAAGCTTATTACTCACTTCATAAAATAATGAAGAGTAATAAGTATTAGCATACACTCAGCTACTAAAATAAGGCTGTATAAAGTTTTAATAAGAACAGTTTTGACCTATGGTAGTGGGACATGGAGCCTCACTAAAAGATCAGAGGTAGCCCTAAATAATTTTGAAAAAAAAAGTACTCAGGAAAATATTTAAAAAATTGCTGGCGCGACAGACCTACAAGGCCCTTAGCCTATCATCCGGCTGCTGGCCTCACATCCACAGAGGTGGATGGTAATCAGCCAGTGTAGGGGTGACATGTGGTCAGCATGTCAAGTCCCCCAGCAGTTATAGCTGGTTTTCTCAACCTGGAGCCGCTACTTATTGTAGCTACCCAAATGCATCATGATGCTGGGTGGGCACTGGTCCCATACTGGCCGAAATACCATGAGAAAATTTCTTTCCCCATGGAGACTCGAACCAATGCAAATCCCGTAGTTCTGCGCCGGGGCTTCCTGCCTTAACCACTCGGTTACGGCGCGGGACAGGAAAATATTTGGACCGATAAATAATAATGGTCAGTAGAGAATATGATACAACAAAGAACTGTATGATAAATACAATGAACCTGACATTCTCAATTTTATTAAGTTAAAGAAATTAAAATGGGCTGGCCATTACAAAGACTCTCAACAGACCGAGCACCAAGAAAGGTGCTTACAGCAAGTTTTATGGGGAATAGACAGGTTGGAAAACCGAAAAAACGATGGGAGGATGGTATTAAGGAAGATGCTGCAAACCTACTTAAGTATCGCAACTGGGGTCTTGCTGCGCAAAATAGAAATGATTGGAGGCAGAAGTTAAGGGAGGCCAAAGCTCGAATTTGAGCCAACCAGCTATTGGATGAATTGTGTGAATGATGTCAAACAGACAGATATCAAGAATTGGTCAACTATGTCCAAGTCGTGCATGTTGGAAGCATCTTTTTAGTAAGGTCGAATCCTACAATTAAAGGGCTGTAGTGCTTATATATAAGAAAAGGGTTATTAGTTATGTTATATTTAAGTTAGGTTTTAAGATTACTTTGTCTTAGACATAAAAGCAACAATTGCTATGAATTATTCAATAAAATTATTATTTAATAGTTAACTATATTGGTGCGCACTCCTGGGGGGTCGATTTCACATTGTTTTCTTGTAATAAAACACAACAGATGATTGAGTAAAATTCCACGATAAGTTTATTTAATTCTATTTTGGTCGGACCAACGGATCTGCACCCCTGTAGCACTGGCATCGTTCTTCGAAAATTACACGTCAGTTCTCACACCATTCCACCGCGCTCCCCTCCCACTACGTCAAATAGAAGCCACTGTAACTGACCGAGTAGGGACGTTGCCAAACTTACCCCGGTGTCAGGCTCTAGAATATTGTAAGGTTAATTATTACGTCTTCATATTTAATTTAAGTAGGTCTAATGACACTGATTGATTTCTACGATTAATGGATATAATTATAATAGTGGATATTTGTTGGTTAAATGGAAATTACATGAAGGGAATTTACATATGTTGTTTTTAAAGATAAATGTTTCATCATAAATATTTCTCCTTCACCTCATTGTCTTATTTGGTTAGATTTGGAATGTAATCTTGAAGTCCTAACAAAATTATAAAATTTTAGGTATGTATACACAATCGTGTGCTCTCCTTCTTTCTCATCCGGGCTAGGGACCGGCTATGGCGATGTTACTACATGCTACGATTTTATTTACATATTATATAACATACTGATACTATACAGGAATTCTAATTTATGCTTATGAATTAAGCTAATGATAATAATTTACAATTTACATACTATATAACATAACATACTGATACTGAGTTGACAATGCTGGACTGTGGGTGCAAATAATATCCCGCAAGAAAGCTCAAAACTGTGAGTAATGGGAGAGGAGAAAGAGAGAGAGAGATAGAAAATAGAGACAGGCAAGAATGCAGGTAGGGAAATAATTTACCGAAGGAGAAACGGAATTAGCGTTTAGTTCGCATTTCTTACGGGGGCACAGATCCGTTGGTCCAACTATAACTTTCAGTGACATTTCACTCATGAATTGCTGCAATAATTAATCTTGCTTTATAAGTATATCTATTACACAATTATTTCCAGTCTCTACCACTTTCACTTGCCACAATTTCTTCTCATTCAGTTCACTGTATTGCTGTCACTTCACAACTAATTAACTCCCGACTCTGGCGACAGTTTATGTATGCCAGGAAGGAAATTTCTTGGCGTCCAGTTGAGATTCTTCTAATATATAGAAGTTTCTGGCACTGAACTTTTCTGACATGGAGAATAGATACTTAGAGAACTTTTTGGAATGGAAGTCTAGATGCATAGATAATTCTGCACAGTTCTTTCAACTCACGAGTCAACGACTCACGAATCTATTTCCACCCATGCAAGACCACTATCCTTGTCACCACCTGTGAAATTCAAACGCTGCTATTACAGTGTGTCACAATATATACAATTATATAAAGTGAACTATTCATCATATGTTCTGTATAATGTGAATTTATCAGTGATGTCTCTTGACAAATTACCTAATTTTTACACTTATTTTATTGTAGGTTGCGAGGTGCAAGGATTCTTTTGATTGGAATACAAGGATTTGGAGCAGAAATCTGCAAGAACATAGTTCTCTCTGGTGTTAAGTCTGTGACTATTCTTGATGATGGAGTTGTTAGTGAGGAAGATGGGTGTTCACAATTCTTAGCTCCAAGAGATCAGATTGGGAAAAATGTAAGTATAACACAGATTAGAGTAAAAGAAAGTGCAGATTATTATTCCAGATATGTTAGTATATGTAATTTGAAATTGAAACCATGGGCCAACAATTTTAAACAGTGAAGGTCAACTGGAATGATTGCTGTCATTAACTAGCAGATAGTACAGGAAGTCATGTTGTTAACATACAGCAGTGCAGTGCAGTGCAGTTTTAGTTTTCCAAAAAAAAATTAAATGGTTTGAGGTAGGCAGATGAGGGTTGATGAATGAGTTGGCCCTTTAAATTATTTCAGTATATATGTTTGTAGAACATACTACAGCCATGAAGAAATTGAATTGGTAGTTTACACCTCACCTCATATTTCTTTTTTCATTTTAGATTCTCCACTATTCTCACAAAGAAACTGTCAACATTTGCGTGCCGAAAGCTACCTTGAAATTTTCCTAGAGAAACGTTGTTATGTGTCCAAAAAATATATCTGCCGTTTTAAAGTGTAAGGCACAGAAATCAAAGCCAGAATCCAGCAATAGCAGCCCACAGTACAGAGCAGATGTACATTATAGCAGGATTTTAATATCATAATAAATATGAAAGTTAAATTATATTTGAAGAGAAAAATGTTTGCCTAGACTGAGACTCGAACCCGGGACCTTTGGCTTGCCGGGCCAAATGCTCTACCAACTGAGCTACCGAGGCAAGTTGCAATCTAGATGCAAAATTTTCTCTTATATACGTTGTAATTCCCTCTCACCAAATGCTTTTGAAACCATTGCTTCTATCTTTGCAAAATTGCGGCTTCTTAGTTAAGAAGACATTTATTGGGAATTTAACATTACTTTATACTCGCCTCGGTAGCTCAGTTGGTAGAGCATTTGGCCCGGCAAGCCAAAGGTCCCGGGTTCGAGTCTCGGTCTAGGCGAAAATTTTTCTCGTCAAATATAATTTATCTTTCAGTGAGAATTGTTAAATCAATAATAAAAACATCATTATGAAAGTTAAATTTAACTTTTATAGGAATTAATCACTATGAGGTTTAATTTATGGTGAAATTAAATGTTTCTTACCTCTCCTCTCATAAATTTTCTAAGTAGATCGCAATTTTGAGACTGTAACTATCTCATCTTCAGTATTTTCTTGGCGACTGATGCTATGTCGATCGGAAGAAACTCTTCTTCTTCCCTCTGAGGAAAGACATTTATTTGGAAATTATACATTACATTATAAATGCCAGTACGGCTTCTTTCAATGTTTTTTATTATTCATTTCATACATCTCGATGATGGATAAATCATATTTAAAGAGAAAAATTATAGTTCATTTGGTAGAGCACTTGGTCTAGAGAACCAAGGGTCCCAGATTCAAGTCCCGGTCTGAGTGTATAATTTTTCTCTTTAAATATCATTGAGATGTATGAAATGAATAATTATTCTTCTTCTTCCTTCCAAGTATTACGATCCTATAGAAACTTTTCCCTCCAGCGTTTCATAGGACGGCCCAGTGATCTTCGTCCTCTTGGTATATAATTATAAACAGCTTTAGAGATCCGATTTGAACTCGTTCTTTCTAGATGGTGTTTCCAGTTTAGTTGGTACTTATATTATTTTTAGTCTGAACATCTTACCTCAATATTAATATTGAGGTAAGATGTTCAGACTAAAAATAATATAATTAAAATAACCTCAAAATATAACTTCCTAAAATTAAATATTAGTTGGTACTGTTTAATATATTCCAAAATTGGCATAGTCTTCAATTCTTTTAAGATATCGGTGTTCATTTTCCGATCCCATCTGGTGTAACGCGCTGTTCTGCGCATGAATCTCATTTCACAAGCCATTATTCTGCATTCATGTTCTGCTTTCATGAAATGAATAATAAAAACATGAAACCAATTGAATTTGTTTGTACGACAGCTATTTTCTGCAAAATACTCTTGCACTGCAGCAACTAATTGGACTGCTTGTGCTACTGATGTTTAAAGATTTGAATAACACTGCATTTTGATGTGATTGTTATTACAGAGAGCGGAAGCATCGTTAAGCAGAGCACAACAACTTAATCCTATGGTGAAGGTATCAGCTGATTCAGGCAGTTTGTCAGACAAACCTGACACGTTCTTCGTAGATTTTGATGTTATTTGTGCAACAGAATGTACAGTGGAGCAGTTGACCCACATTAACCAGATCTGCAGGGAGAAGGACATTAAGTTCTTCTGCGGTGATGTATTTGGAATGTTTGGTTACACATTTGCTGACCTGCAGATCCACGAGTTTGCAGAGTACGTATACAATAAATATCTGAATACTAAAACTAAAGAACATTTCAGGAAAAATAAAAGAATTGCAGTGGCAGCTCATTGTTTGCCAAAGAATTGCAAAATTGAAGAAAAAACTTGGATTATAAAAGATTTTTGAAAGACCAATAGATTAATGAATGAGTTGGAGAAAATGCTTTAACATCTCACCTCATAAAGTTGAGTTGGAGTTTGACTGAAAATGGAAGTAAAACTATACTTTTAAAACTGGTATCGTGAAGACACGCAACTTTATGAGGTGAGATGATAAAGCATTTTCTCCAACTTATTCATTGATGTAAAACCTCATAATGTTTAACTTTTATAGGAATTAATCACTATGAGGTTTAATTTGTGGTGAAATTAAATGTTTCTTACCTCTCCTCATATAAATCTTCTAAGTAGATCGCGATTTCGAGACCATAACGGTCTCATCTTCAGTACAATCTTAGCAACTGATGTTATGTCGATCGGAAGAAACTCTTCTTCTTCTTCCCTCTGTTGGTGGACCGATGAACCTCTGGATCAGGTCAAAATTTGCGGGAATTTCGAAGTTCATAAGTTTTCCTTTGTTTTTCTGAATGTGGATCTTTTCCCAAACCGTGAGTTCCTTTTGTTTGTCTATTTGTTTAATTAGACTGGCTTTTGATTCAAATAAATGTTTTTCGGACCAAGCATGAGCAGCTATTGCTGACTTTTCCACTTCTCCATTTTTGATGTTTCTAAGATGTTCTTTCACCCTTGTTTTTAATTTCTTTTCTTTTTCCAATATAAATTTTGTCACAATCCCTGCATTTGATCTGATAAAACATTGAAAACAAATCAGGAATTTATCAGATCGAATGCAGGGGAAAAAAACAGCTGATGATGGTGACGATGGTCGCCAATACTGCAGTGCAGTGTTTAAAAAAACATAGAAGTATGAGGTAAGAAGAATTCACAATTCGTTTAACTTAAATTTAACCATTGGAGACCTAGGAGATCCTTTAGGTAAATTTCTGTGATCTGAGTGGGAATCGAACCTGGGATCTTATGAACAGTGAAAAGAAGCTTTGACTACAATACTGTGAGGCAGTTGAAATTGTAAAAGAAAAACAAAAAATTCATGCCGAAGGACCAGTTTTACATAATGAATATTTATCTTTTCTTTGATGAAAACTTAAAAATTGACTCTGAAATATTAACAAATTAATAAATTATAGCAGTATTTTAATATCATAATAAATATGAAAGTTAAAGTTAATAATTTTATATTTTAAAATTCTTTTAATATTTAAATATAACTTAAATAAAGAAAAACATCTAAATAATTAATTGTTGTTCATTGTTGAATAAAAATGTCTCAATAACAATTAAAGAAATTGTATTATATAACAGTCTTTCTAAATAATGCTTTTAGAATTGTGTCTTAAGTCATTGTTGTCTGAAATATAAAGCTTTCTGTTATAACTGTAATAAGAACACCTGCTTAACTTAATATTTTTAAATAAAAGTATACTAAATTCTGATTGGATGTTAAAAACAATTAACTTTTTGATTTAACCAATCAAATTTAAACCTGGTATTTAATGGACCATTAACCAATATAATTTAAATTAAAATCATGTGATGTAATAATGTTCTTTAATACGAGGGCGGATCGGAAAGTAACGCACAATAATTTTTTTCTGCCTTGGTATTGCAGCTAGAATGTTGAAATTTCACAGAGATATAGTTTGAAGTTTTCACTACAGATGGTATTTTTGTCTCAGGTGCACCTCTTGCGAGGGAAGCTTGAACTATGCAACAAAGATGGCGCGCATGCTACAGTCGTCCACTTGTGAGGAACAGAGAAGTGTTGTTCGATTTTTGTGGGCCAAAGTGCATAAACCCAGTGAAATTCATAGGGACATGCGTGGCGTGTATGGGGATGATTGTATGGACCGTAGCAATGTCTCCAGGTGGTGCACATTCTTCCAAGAGGGACGCGTGAACCTTAGTGATTCGCCACGCTCCGGCCGGCCGACAACAGCAGCAATCCCGCAGAATGTCAGAGGCATTGAGGCGGCAATTCTGAACGACCGGCGTGTGCAACTGCGAGCCTTATCGCAGAAGTTCAACATTTCCTATGGTGCGGTGTACGATATTGTTCATGAAAATTTGAAATTCCGTAAAGTTAGTGCTCGCTGGGTGCCTAAGAACCTGACAGACGACCACAAGGGCCAGCGAATGATGGCAAGCTTGGACCACTTAACGCGGTACACCGCACAAGGACATGCCTTTCTGGAAGGAATCGTCACAGGTGATGAGTCGTGGGCGTACCACTACACGCCCGAAACAAAGCAGGCATCAATGGAGTGGAAACATGCTGGTTCCCCAGTAAAGAAAAAATTCAAAGTGACTCAATCTGCCAGGAAAGTGCTTGTGACAGTGTTCTGGGATATGCATGGGTGTTTTATTGGTGCACTTTGCTGAACACGGGACCACTGTGAATGCTGCGGCCTACATTAAAACTTTGGTGAAGTTGCGTCGTGCCATTCGTGACAAACGTCACAACATTAACGTTAAACTTCTTCATGACAATGCTCGCCCCCATGTTGCTGCTGTCGTTCGTCAGAAAATCGCCGAATTTGGTTGGGAGGTGCTCCAGCATCCACCATACAGTCCGGATCTTGCACCATCGGACTTTCATCTGTTTGGTCCCATGAAGAAATTCCTGGCCGGCAAACGCTTTGAGACAGATGTGGAAGTGAAATCAGCAGTGCGCAGATGGCTACACTCCAACCAAACGGACTTCTACGAACAGGGCATATTGAAACTGGTAACACGATGGGAAAAATGTGTTGAGAAAGTTGGTGACTATGTCGAAAAGTAGGTAAAAGATGTAAGTTCATTTGTGATTTTTTTCCTTTTTTTTACTATTAAACTTTTTTAAAAAAAATTATTGTGCGTTACTTTCCGATCCACCCTCGTATTATAACAGAATTACTCTAGGAGTCTGCATATAACTTTCATCAAAGATAGAAGCTATAACAACTCTCCTGATAAAATGTGAAATTTAATACCAGAAGAGTAATTGATTTCAGACAAGAAAATAATATATTTAATTGACAGTGAAGAATAATATCACTTAAATTTGCTTAATCTGCTGGGAACCTACAAAATGAATAAATTTATTACTAGTTCAGTTATTAGTGATTTCTAAAGTGTTTTCCTATCCTGTGTACCAACTTTGACCTTGAGAAGAGAATCCAGCTCTACAGGAAAATCAAACCCAACCTGAACCAGTAATTCTTATTTATTATTTTTGGACACTAATCCTTCAAAATTGTCGCCACAACGAGGGGCATAATTAAATACTTCTTCAAAATTGAGTTAGATTTTATGGCTCGCCTCATAATTGTAGGAAATTGTAGTAAAATCTAACTCAATTTTATTAATTAAAATAAACCTAACAGCACCACTTTAAATATTAGTGTAATATTAACAATTATATGGTTTGAATTGCAGAGAGGTGACAGTATACAAAACACCAGATTTAAGCGACAGTGGTGAACCTGTAGCAAAGAAATCAAAGGTGGATCCTGTTAAAACAACTACAAAGCGAACTGTCACGTTTGTTCCATTGCAAGATGCTCTAGACGTCGAATGGAATAGTGAACCTTACGCCAAGCGACTTCCCAAAATGGATCCTTCATATTTCTTGATGAGAGGTATTGATATTTCACTCTGTATTTCCAGTTTTGTATTCATTGATGATCATTGTGATTATTGCCAATTGTGGTAATTAGAGAGCTTGTTCCAACGATGAGCAATGAAAGAACAGAGATAAAAATTAATTAAATCAAGTCGTATCTCACCACATATTTCATGTTCTTCAAGCATTGAAACTGCAGTTTTCGATAGGAATCCCTCCCATCTTCAGCCATCATCATGGCTGTTGAATTTTGGTCTACATAATTAAATTAATGTTTTTATTACCTCACCTCATATCCTTTTTCTTCTATACTGCAGTTTCGGAGCTTATCTCCATCGTCAGTAGCCTCTGGTCGACCGGTGTTATGTCGTTTCTTGGCGGTTTCCTTCTTACTTCTGTCGGTGGACCGATGAACCTCTGGATTAGGTCAAAATTTGCGGGAGTTTCAAAATTCATGAGTTTTTCTTTTTTGTTTTTTTGGATGTGGATTTTTTCCCAGACTGTGAGTTCCTTTAGTTTATCTGTTTGTTTGATTAGGCTAGCTTCTGTATCTATTAAATGTTTTTCAGACCAAGCATGGGCTGCTACTGCTGACTTGTCCACTTCCCCCTTTTTTACATTTCTAAGGTGTTCCTTCAATCTAGTTTTTAAATTTCTTTTTGTTTTTCCTATATAGATTTTGTCGCAATCTTGACATTTGATCTGATATATTCCTGATTTATATTCTTGTCCAATTTTTTCATTTTTGTTGGTTTTAATTATCTTGTTTAGGCTGTATTCATTCTTTGGGGCCAATCGAATGTTAAACTTATTGAAAATTTTTTGGAACTTGTGGTGTTTTACAGGATGGTAAGTGAATTTTTTTTAATCTTATGTTCTCTTCTGTTTGTTTTTTAAGTGTGCTTTCATTAATTAGTTTTTGCCTTTTGAACTTATTTATTTTCTTGTGTACCATGTTCTCTTCATAACCATTTTCTATTGCTACTTTAATTATGTATTCTTTTTCTTTTTCATATTTTTCACGGTTCAGGGGTACATTCACCAATCTGTGTGTTAGGCTATTGAATACAGCTTCTTTGTGAGCGAAAATGGTTGAATCCTGATGCCTTAATGTAGTTATCTTTATGTGTGTTCTTTCTGTATATTCCAAATTCTATTTTGTTTTTTTCGTTTCTAGTTAGGGTTAGATCCAAAAATGAAATTTGTCTTTCAGTTTCAGTTTCCATTGTGAATTTTACAGTTTTGCTCTGAAGGTTCAGGAGTTTTAAGGCATCTTCTATTTGTTTATGGTTTATAATGGCTATTATATCGTCAACATATCTGCGCCAAAATTTGAAAGTTAATGGGTGTCCCCTTGTGATTTTCTGTTCGAAACTACCCATGAATAAATTGGCCAGAAAGGGAGATAGTGGGTTTCCCATGGAAAGTCCAAAATTTTGTTTGTAGTATTTCCCATTGTATGTAAAGAACATTTGTTCGATGCACAATTTTGTCAAAATGATGTATTCTTCTATCTTTTTCTTTTCCAAATTATTGT
Organism: Diploptera punctata; assembly: GCA_030220185.1. Classification (NCBI taxonomy): domain Eukaryota; kingdom Metazoa; phylum Arthropoda; class Insecta; order Blattodea; family Blaberidae; genus Diploptera; species Diploptera punctata. Next base: position 2,445,480 of record JASPKZ010007173.1, read on the forward strand.
TCGTTAACCATTTTTCCAGAATATCAATGGTGGTTTCTCTTGGGACACTGGGAAACAATGAAACTACATCAAAAGAAACTAACCTGTCAGTTGGTTCTAATTCTCTGTGCTTGAAATCCTCTATCAATTCCAATGAATTGTCGATTGAAAGGTTCTCAAACCCTCCCATATTCTTGTATTCGCTACATAACCATCTAGCTATTTGGTATGTAGGGGACCCTATACAGTTGATAATGGGTCTCATTTTGTTTCCTGCCTTATGTGTTTTCGGGAGGCCGTGCATATTAGGGTTTTTAGGGTTGGGAACCTTTAGGTAAAACTTCTTTTGTTTGGTTAGGATATTGTTTACTTTCTTTAGGGTGTTGTCCACCTCTTTGATGCATTTCGGAAGTGGGTTAGATTTAATTTCAGAGTATTCAGTTGATACATTTATGTAATAGTCACAAAAGCTGACAAAGCAAATCAAATAGTAATCATGGACATTGTTGATTATAAAAATAGAATGTACAACCTTTTGGAATCAACTGAATACACTGAAATTAAATCTAACCCACTTCCGAAATGCATCAAAGAGGTGGACAACACCCTAAAGAAAATAAACAATATCCTAACCAAACAAAAGAAGTTTTACCTAAAGGTTCCCAACCCTAAAAACCCTAATATGCACGGCCTCCCAAAAACACATAAGGCAGGAAACAAAATGAGACCCATTATCAACTGTATAGGGTCCCCTACATACCAAATAGCTAGATGGTTATGTAGCGAATACAAGAATATGGGAGGGTTTGAGAACCTTTCAATCGACAATTCATTGGAATTGATAGAGGATTTCAAGCACAGAGAATTAGAACCAACTGACAGGTTAGTTTCTTTTGATGTAGTTTCATTATTTCCCAGTGTCCCAAGAGAAACCACCATTGATATTCTGGAAAAATGGTTAACGAACAATAATTTGGAAAAGAAAAAGATAGAAGAATACATCATTTTGACAAAATTGTGCATCGAACAAATGTTCTTTACATACAATGGGAAATACTACAAACAAAATTTTGGACTTTCCATGGGAAACCCACTATCTCCCTTTCTGGCCAATTTATTCATGGGTAGTTTCGAACAGAAAATCACAAGGGGACACCCATTAACTTTCAAATTTTGGCGCAGATATGTTGACGATATAATAGCCATTATAAACCATAAACAAATAGAAGATGCCTTAAAACTCCTGAACCTTCAGAGCAAAACTGTAAAATTCACAATGGAAACTGAAACTGAAAGACAAATTTCATTTTTGGATCTAACCCTAACTAGAAACAAAAAAAACAAAATAGAATTTGGAATATACAGAAAGAACACACACAAAGATAACTACATTAAGGCATCAGGATTCAACCATTTCGCTCACAAAGAAGCTGTATTCAATAGCCTAACACACAGATTGGTGAATGTACCCCTGAACCGTGAAAAATATGAAAAAGAAAAAGAATACATAATTAAAGTAGCAATAGAAAATGGTTATGAAGAGAACATGGTACACAAGAAAATAAATAAGTTCAAAAGGCAAAAACTAATTAATGAAAGCACACTTAAAAAAAAAACAGAAGAGAACATAAGATTAAAAAAAATTCACTTACCATCCTGTAAAACACCACAAGTTCCAGAAAATTTTCAATAAGTTTAACATTCGATTGGCCCCAAAGAATGAATACAGCCTAAACAAGATAATTAAAACCAACAAAAATGAAAAAACTGGACAAGAATATAAATCAGGAATATATCAGATCAAATGTCAAGATTGCGACAAAATCTATATAGGAAAAACAAAAAGAAATTTAAAAACTAGATTGAAGGAACACCTTAGAAATGTAAAAAAGGGGGAAGTGGACAAGTCAGCAGTAGCAGCCCATGCTTGGTCTGAAAAACATTTAATAGATACAGAAGCTAGCCTAATCAAACAAACAGATAAACTAAAGGAACTCACAGTCTGGGAAAAAATCCACATCCAAAAAAACAAAAAAGAAAAACTCATGAATTTTGAAACTCCCGCAAATTTTGACCTAATCCAGAGGTTCATCGGTCCACCGACAGAAGTAAGAAGGAAACCGCCAAGAAACGACATAACACCGGTCGACCAGAGGCTACTGACGATGGAGATAAGCTCCGAAACTGCAGTATAGAAGAAAAAGGATATGAGGTGAGGTAATAAAAACATTAATTTAATTATTAAATTAAACCTCATAGTGTTCTTTCCCTGTGAAAGTTAAATAAATTTGGTCTACATCTTCACCTTTGAAGATGATTCTTATCACGTAAATTAATGAGTCATTTTTTAACATCTTACCTCATATTTTATGTTTCTTCAAACCCAGGAACTAGTTTTCGAGAGAAGGATCTCTCTCATTTTCAACCGACATTATGACTACTGGATTTTCGTTGGAATCTCCATCAATAACATTGCCAACTGGTGTTTTGGTTTGATGAACTTTGAGATGAGGTCATGTTCATCAGAAATCTCGAAATTCATGGATCTAAATTTGTTCTTCTGAATATATATCTTCTCCCAAATTGTCATTTCTAAAGGTTTTTTTAAATGTTTTAAAACTAGGGCTTCTTTTTCAATTTTATGATTCTCCAATAAACTATGTGCTGCAATAGCTGATTTTTCAATTTCACCATTTTTAATATTTCTGAAGTGTTCCTTAGTGTGAGTGTCCAAATTTCTTTTTGTTTTTCCTATGTATACTTTATTGCAGTCCTTACAATTAATTTGATAAATTCCAGATTTTTTGCTATCTGGGGTGTTCAATTTCTTTTCTTTCTATCAGCAATGAGTGGCATATTTCAGTGAATGTTTACTGTAAGGGTGGGTCTTATTTTGAATATAATATATTTAATTTTTTATTATTCTTTTCATACATCTCAATGATGGATAAATCATATTTGAAGACAAAAATTATACACTCAACTGGGATTTGAAATGAATGATAAAAACATTGAAAAAGGCCATACTGGCTTTATAATATAATCTAAAATTCCCAATAATTGGTCTTCTTAATAAACAAGCCGCTATTTACAAAATCGAAGCAAAGATTTCGTAGCTTTTGGCACTTGGGAATTAACAGTGTATATAAGAGGAAAATTTGCATTTAGATTGGAGTACTCAGATAGCTCAGTCGGTAGAGTATTGGCCTAGAAAGCCAAAGGTCCTGGGTTCAAACCCCGGTCTGAGCGTATAATTTTTCTCTTCAAATATGATAGTATATTTATTTTATTCATGAACACAAACTCAAGAATTGGATTATTAATATTAAACGTTGTGGTTGCAGTACTGCTAAAGTTCCGAAGTAAACATGGACGTGATCCGAGTCCCAAGAAGAGAGCGGAGGATTTAAAGGAACTTGGTCAAGTGCGGGATGAACTTTTGTCCAAATTGGAAGTTCCATTAGATAAAGTTCCTGATAATCTGTTTGGGTAAGAAATATATTTTATTTTTAGTATAGAAGAGAAAAGGCAAATATAAAAATCTAATTATATTTATGTATGCTGTGTCCTAAAAATTACTAGTTTCAGAGGACTATGTTTTTCGATGGCCTGCTGTTCTAGCTCTGGTGGTAGCATGTTTGTTTCCTTACTAGCAAGTCCAGGTTCAATACCTAGCAAGTTTCAAATTCTAAAATTTTCATTCTTGGTGCTAGGAGGGGTGGTGTACAATTTTTAATTATTAGATTGTGCACAAGATGCCTGGATTAAATTCCAAACATCTCTACAATAAATATGTTCAGAAGGCACGTGGTTTATTAATAGTGAGTGGAGGACATATTTTTAACGACTCACCTCATATAATTTCAAATTTCTTTGATACCGGCGGTTTCAGACAATATCTTGTCCCTCTTTAGTCATGGCTTCCACTGATGAAATTCTCTGGTTGTTGATTTCTCTAAGGACATCACCTCTTGTGCTGCCATCTTCGGTTGGGATTATAAACTTTGTAATTCAATTTTTATCCATTGGAATATCAAAGTTCATAGATCAATATTTATTCTTCTGAATGAATATCTTTTCCCAAATTGTCAATTCCAACGGTTTATCCAATTGTTTTAAAATTTTTCCCCGTTTTCAATTTTATGATGTTCTAGCAAACTATGTGCAACAATTGCTGATTTTTCAATTTCACAATTTTTAATATTTCTAAAATGTTCTTTAGTGCGTGTTTCCAAATTCCTTTTTGTTTTTCCTATGTATACTTTGCTACAATCATTACAATTTATCAAATAATAGTATACATAGGAAATACAAAAAGGAATTTGGAAACACACGCTAAAGAACATTTTAGAAATATTAAAAATTGTGAGATTGAAAAATCAGCAATTGTTGCACATAGTTTGCTAGAACATCATAAAATTGAAAAAGAGGCAAAACTTTTGAAACAAGTGGATAAACCGTTGGAAATGACAATTTGGGAAAAGATATTCATTCTGAAGAATAAATATTGATCTATGAACTTCGATATTCCGATGGATAAATATTTAATTACAAAGTTTATAATCCCAATGAAAGATGGCAGCACAAGAGGTGATGTCCTTAGAGAAATCAAAAACCAGAGAATTTCATCAGTGGAAGCCATGACTGAAGAGGGACAAGATATTGTCCGGTATCAAAGAAATTTGAAATTATATCAGGTGAGTCGTTAAAAATATGTTCTCCACTCACTATTAATGATATAACCTCGTAATGTTTACTTTCCAATATTAATTTAAATATAGGCATGTGGTTTGTTGATAGTGATTCATCCATGAGATGATAGCATTAAGCCAGCCAGTCCCCTTGGTGCTTTTTGACATGAATATGCTATGTTCTGGTTTCACCTAATCATCATTATCCCACATACAACATACTTATATTGCATATACAGTAATCTTACACTTAATCCTACAACTATACATCTACATAAAGTGGTCAGTCAAGTGGTGAATAAATTGAAAATAGTAAATTAATGAGTCATTTTTTACATCTTTCCTCATATTTCACGTTTTCTTTAATCACGGGAACCAGTTTTCAAGAGAAAAATCTCTCTCATTTTCAACCAACATTATGACTACCGGCCTCTCATTGGAATCTCCATCAATAATGCTGCCATCAGTTGTTGATTTGATAAACTTCAAGATGAGGTCACGTTCATCAGGAATCTCGAAATTCATGGATCTAAATTTGTTTTCGTGAATATATATCTTCTCCCTAATTGTCAATTCTAAAGGTTTTTCCAAATTGTTTATTTTTTCTTTCTTTCACTCACCTCATACTTCATAACTCCTCGCAAACCCAGGGTTTCGTCACATCATTTGTGACATTCTGAATGCTGTGTCACATTCACAAGGTTTTTCCAAATGTTTTAAAAGTTGGGCCTCTTTTTCAATTTTGTCATTTTTAATATTTCTAAAATGTTCGTTTGTGCGAGTGTCCAAATTTCTTTTTGTTTTTCCTATGCATACTTTATTACAGTCTTTACAATTAATTTGATAAAATCCAGATTTTTTGCTATCTGGGGTGTTCAATTTCTTATTAGTTATTAATAGATTACCAAGGCTAAATTTCTTTATTGGTGCCAATGTATTATTGAACTTAAGGATTTTTTTTAAATTTGTTATGTATTTCAGGATAAGTAATTTTCTTAAATTGTTTTCCTTTCTTTGAATCAGATTGCAGGGTAGTGTATTCTTTTAATCTTTTTTGTTGTTTGAATTTCTTTAATTTTATATGATTATTTCCTTTCCAAAACCATTTAAATTGACTATGTTCAAAATGTGATTGTATTCATTCTAAAAATCCTCTTAATTTAATGGAACATTTAATTATCTATGTATCAAACTGTTGAAAATTGCATGTTTATGCACAATATGATTGAAACTCGAAGACTTTATATAATTGTCTGTATGAGTATCCTTCCTATATATATATTGAATTCAATTTTTCCTTGTAGTTCATTCCTTATCATGTAAAGGTCCAAAAATGGGATTTTATTTTTTTCCAATTCCATAGTCCAGAATTGGACATAGTTCTCTGATCAGAGATCCAGGGTTTGAATCCTGGTTCGAGCATTAATTTTTCTTAATTCATTTTTAATGACTTGCCTCTTAATGTTATTTCCCATATTTAACTATGAATTAAGCCTGACCAGAGGCTATAAGATGACAGCCCCATCACTGGTCTTGTCTTCCTTTGGCCAACAACCAATCGAAGGGACTATTACTATGCTTTCAAGTCTTATACGAGAATTTCCCGGAAAGATCAAAACGCTGGAGGGAAAATTTTCTATAGGATCGTAACAGGCCTTGGCCTAATACTTGGAAGGAAGAAGAAGAAAAACTATGAATTAATTTTTCTTTCTAAAATTGAATCTGAAAATTCATAAAATTGTCGCCAGATGGCAGTTTGGAAGTTGGTTGTAATGGCAGAATTTCAACTGTTGGAGTTTGGGCTGAGGATAGCAGTGATGGTTCCAGAAACTGGTCCTGTGAAAACCACAGGATTCTCTGTTCCATAATATAAATTAAAAATTAATATTAACTTGTGCTTAAGAAATCCATTTAACAGAAAAATAAAATTTGATTTATCATAATTTCAATTGAATCTGAAGTGGATAGGTGAATGTTTTTGTGCAGGAATGTGTTTGCAGAAGTGAGTCCTACTTGCGCTATTGTCGGAGGAGTAATGGCTCAAGAAATTATAAAAGCCGTATCTCAGAAAGAGGCACCACATAACAACATGTTCTTTTTTAATCCTACGAGAAACCTTGGATTTGTCGACTGTATTGGTAATTAAAACCTATGTGTGCCTTCATTGTAATTTGTTACTTTTGATAAAAGTAAGTACAATAATTAAGTGAATGGATTATTTAATGGCAGATTCATCACTGGCAATCATAAACATATCCTAAAATAATGTGTCATTTTTTAACATCTTACCTCATATTTCTTCAAACACGGGAAATAGTTTTCGAGAGAAGGATCTCTTTCATTTTCAACCGACATTATGACTACTGGATTTTCGTTGGAATCTCCATCAATAACGTTGCCATCTGGTGTTGATTTGATGAACTTCGAGATGTGGTCACGTTCATCAGGAATCTCAAAATTTATGGATCTAAATTTGTTCTTCTGAATATATATCTCCTCCCAAATTGTCAATTCTGAAGGTTTTTCCAAATGTTTTAAGAGTAGGGCTTCTTTTTCAATTTTATGATTCTCCAATAAACTATGTGCTGCAATAGCTGATTTTTTAATTTCACCATTTTTAATATTTCTGAAGTGTTCCTTAGCGCGAGTGTCCAAATTTCTTTTTGTTTTTCCTATGTATACTTTATTGCAGTCCTTACAATTAATTTGATAAATTCCAGATTTGGAAGTCATAAAATTGAAAAAGAAGCCCTACTTTTAAAACATTTGGAAAAGCCTTTAGAATTGACAATTTGGGAGAAGATATATATTCAGGAGAACAAATTTAGATCCATGAATTTCGAGATTCCTGATGAACGTGACCTCATCTTAAAGTTCATCAAATCAACACCAGATGGCAACATTATTGATGGAGATTCCAACGAAAATCCAGTAGTCATAATGTCGGTTGAAAATGAGAGAGATCCTTCTCGAAAACTAGTTCCCGTGTTTGAAGAAACATAAAATATGAGGTAAGATGTTTTTTTTATTATTTATTTATTTATTTATTATTATTCATTTCATACATATCAGTGATGGATAAATCATATTTAAAGAGAAAAATTATACGCTCAGATTGGGACTTGAACCCAGGACCTTTGGATATAGATTGGAACTTGCTCAGATAGCTCAGTTGGTAGAGTATTGGCCTAGAAAGCCAGAGGTCCTTGGTTCAAGCCCCATTCTGAGTGTATAATTTTTCTCTTCAAATATAATTTATCCATTATTGAGATGTATGAAACAGCTTTTTCAATTTTTTATTATTCATTTCATACATCTCAATGATGGATAAATCATATTTGAAGAGAAAAATTATACACTCAGACTGGGATTTGAACTCGGGACCCTTTGGTTGGCGCTTTATCTGCCATCAAATAATCCATTCACTCACTCACTTTAATATGTTTTCAGTTTTGTATATTTTAAACTACAATTATATAAAATAAAAAATTGTCATTTTGAATTTAAATATACTTTTTTTTCCCCTTGTTCAATAATATTTCTGATACAGAAGTATTTGGAAGAAGCTCAAAGTAATGACAGAAATTAAATATAAGTTTATTGAAGACTTGTGCTGGTTCATGCCCCATAAGGGGGGGGGGTGAATTCTCGTGGAATTTTGTCAATATGGGACCAGTGTTCACCCAGTATTCCGAGGAATTAGGGTAACTACAATAAGTAGCAGCTCCAGGTTGTAAAAACCAGCTATGACAGCTGGGGTCTCAATATGTTGGCCACATATCATTTCTACTCTGGCTGGATGTAATCCACTTCTGTAATTAACCCATTGCCTTATTAATATTTTCCTCCATAGTTGCACCCATATTTACCATTTAATTTTAAGAAAATTAGGATAACCGAAAAACTATGGCTTATAACTTGCGATCTATCAAGAGAAATTGAGTATGTTGTACACCATTGAATATATCATTCCCTCAACTTTCTAATGGTATACAACATGTCATGCCATCTGTTGACAAAATAAAAAAAAACACTAAGAAGAAGCTTCAGCTGCTCAGTCCGGCTCATAGCCGTCTGTGTAAGAATGGGCTTCACTTGATCAGCCAGCTGGGAGCCATCTGTGTAAGCCAATGGGTTAACACATATGGATGTGAGGCTAGCAGCCAGTTGGTAGGCCAAGGCCTTCTAGGCTTGTCACATCAGTGGAGTGAGAGAGAGGATATTGAAGACTTCAATGTGAAAAAGTTTTATATTGAAATTAATGTTTGGAAGTAAACGCTATGAGGTAATAATCATTTAAATTCATTGGAGAATTTTTTTTTTTTTAAACTCACCTAAAGTGCTTTTAATGAAAGCATGGTGTCACGTGAAATCTCGCCCATCTTCAGTCAAAACTCCGACTGATGAAATTCTTCTTCTGTCAACTCTTCTATTGTCACCATCTTCTGTGCTACCATCTATGGTTGAATTTATAAATTTCAAAATCAAATTTTGTTTGTTAGGAATATCAAAATTCATCAATCTATATTTATTTTTCTGAATGTATATCTTGTCCCAAACTGTTTATTCCAAAAGTTTATTCAATTGTTTTAAAAGTTTTGCTTCTCTTCCAATTTTATGATGTTCTAGTAAACTATGTACAGCAATTGCAGATTTTTCAATTTCACAATTTTTAATATTTCTAAGATGTTCTTTGGTATGAAATATTTAAAAAAATTCTGAAATTGAAAAATCTGCAATTGCTGCACATAGTTTCCATCCATAGTAATTCTGCCCGAGGGCAGGTCTTTCACTGCAATCATAGCATTTTCATGCTATGCTTGCAGCTTTCCTAGGGAATTGTAGGTGTGATAGCTTCCTGTTGCTTTCCACACCGATGATGATGGCATATGATTTTGGGAACCGTTTGGGCCTTAAAGTTTTCCTGACAATTGTCTTACAGGCGAGGGAAAACCCCGATAAAAACCTCACCCAGAAAACTGTCCCGACCGGGGATCGAACCCGGGCCCAATGTGTGACAAGGCAGCACGCTACCTCGAGACCACAGCGGTGGATGCACATAGTTTATTAGAACATTATAAAATTGAAAGAGAAGCAAAACTTTTAAAACAATTGGATAAACCTATGGAATTGATAGTTTGGGAGCAGTTATACATTCAAAAAAAGAAATACAGATCGGTGAATTTTGATATTCCTAACGAATAAAATTTGATTTTGAAGTTTATAAATTCAGCCATAGATGGTGAAAATAGAAGAGTTGACGGCAGAAGAATTTCATCAGTCGGAGTTTTGACTGAAGATGGGTGAGACGTCACCTGAAACCATGGTTTTGTTGGTTGGTATCTAATGTCGAGCACTTAATAATGAAATCATTCGCTCTCTTACACTCCAATATTTAGCAGAAAGGCTGATCTCTTCTACAAAAGCTGGACAAGGGAGGAGATGGTTTCTTTCCATATCTTCATTTAAATTGCTGCGGAAAAGCTTCTGTCTTTAACAGGGAGGAGACCCTTTAATTCCTTCCATTGAAGGCTTAAAGCAACCGACCTGGACAGTAACCTAGTGTCCAATCTCTCACCTTCTCGTGGTGCAGCTGTTAGTTATCATGCTTATGCATGATGAAGAAAAGAGAAGAGCTACTCACCAATAAGCACTGGTCAGCTTGGTGAGTTTTTCTTTTTTTGACCGAATTGGTTTTACTTCTTCTTCCCATACCAATTCCCTCTTTCAACTTTTCTATCCAGTCTCCCTTGACTGACCTCTTGTTTCTTTCGACCCTGATGGTATTAGAGTATTCGAAGCCTAGGGGTTCATTTCTCCTTCCTTCCTATACCTACTTTCTTTCTATGGGTGATGTAACCACCACATGTGGTGCCTACTGCTAAACGGTTACAACTAGTTTTTGTACTCCAACCATGGTTTTGTGAAAAGCACAAAATTTATGAGGTGAGTTTAGAAAAAAAAAATTTTCTCCGCCTTGTGAGGTGAGGTATATTTTCTCAATCACTTCTAGTCTTTTTTTTTTTTTTGGCTATTGTAGTGCAAATGATGCATGTTAAAATGGACCACACGTTACAAATTATATTGATCATTGAACTATATAGGAAATAACACTATGAGGTATATTTTCAATTTAAAATAAATTAAATTTGAAGAGAAAAATTTTCGCCTAGACCGGGACTCGAACCCGGGACCCTTGGCTTTCCGGGCCAAGTGGTCTACCAACTGAGCTACCGAGGCGAGTTACGATCTAGACGCAAATTTTTCTCTTATATACGTTGTAATTCCCTATCGCCAAATGCTTTTGAAAAATTTTTCTCTTCAAATTTAATTTATCTTTCATTGAGAAATGTTAAATTAATAATAAAAACATTAAAATAAATTCTTTATAGCCTCACCTCATATTCTGTCTTCTAATTAGTCTGGTTTTGAAAACTTTAGTAATTTCGCGATTGTTGTTCTGTCATCTTGAAGCACTGCTTTTTACTCCATCTGTTGGTAGACCGATAAACATAAAAAATGGGGAAGTGGTCAAATCTGCATCGGTCGCACTGCAATCTTGTGGCTTCTATAACAAGTAAGCATTTCATCATCATCATCATCCATGCAAGTATTAAGCCATGTGGCTGTTACAGTCTCAATGAGGAATTTTCCATCCAGTGCTTTTTTGGACGTCCCAGCAATCTTTTGCCTAGAGGGCAGTAACGAAGCATAGCTTTTAGAATTCTGTGAGATGACATTCATTGAAGATGGACTTTCCAGTTGTTCTGGTAGTTTTGTATATGATGGAGAATGGGTTCTACATCCAACTCTTCCATAATTTCCTCATTTCTTTTATGGTCCCATTATGTATACATCTCATTTGCTGTTATTCGGCATTCATCTCTTCTTTGTATTGTCCATGCTTCACTACCATATCTGGTTGGTTGGTTGGTCTCTAATGTCGAGCACTTGATAATGAAATCATTCGCTCTCTTGCACTCCAATATTTAGCAGAAAGGTTGGTCTCTTCTATAAAAGCTGGACAACAGAGGAGATGGTTTCTTTCCATATCTTCATTTAAATTGCAAAAAAGGGCATTTAGGCGAATCTGTTATGCCAATTCTGTGTAGGTGTTTATTCAGGCAGTCATGTTCCGTTAGCAGTCTGAATATTGCTACTGCAGATTTTCTTTGTAATGTAGAAATGTCATAAGCTTGTAGATTTTCCCATTCCTTTCCAGATGTTTTGGTGGTGTATTCTTCTCTAAGTTTATTGATATATTTATTTGAGATAATTCTTTTGATAGAGTGAAAGGAAACTAGAGTTAGAAGTTGGGTTGGAAACAATTTTGCCACCCTTCTTGGCCAGAAAATCGGCTATTTCATTGCCTGTCACTCCACAATGGGCTGGAATCCATTGAAGTACAACTTTTTTATGTAGATGGGATAACTGTTTTATTATTTTGTGACTACCATATCTTAATACTAATCTTGTGAGGTTAATGATTGTTAAATAAAACACAGTGTTACTTTGTAAAAAAAAATATTAATTTGTTTTTTGTGCTTTTTTATTATGATCATTTGCACTACAGTCCTCCCCCTCTCTTTTTTTCTTTTTTGTAGTGAATGCATACTATTAAAATATAAAATTATGGAATATTCACCTGAAAGGTCCGTCTCCTCAACTTAATTAATTATTTAACTGTAGCGCTTTCGGGACTTGTCCCATCATCGGCAGGATTCAAAACTGGTGTTTTACTGAAGATCTGGTAGAGGAGGTTACATGTGTTGGGTTCGTTTTCGTTTATCAGATTGTTGTTGTTGTGAGCTGTTTTCATGATTTCCATCTCTTCGAGTACGTTTATCTTCGCTGGAAATCATGAAAGCAGCTCACAACAACAACAATCTGATAAACGAAAATGAACCCAACACATGTAACCCCCTCTACCAGATCTTCAGTGAAACACCAGTTTTGAATCCTGCCGATGATGGGACAAGTCCCGAAAGCGCTACAGTTAAATAATTAATTAAGTTGAGGAGACGGACCTTTCAGGTGCATATTCCATAATTTTAAATTTAAATAATACCTCAACGGAACACATCATGCATCTTATAAAAGTTGATAATGCATACTATGTCTTTTCAAATTTTAAAACTTTTTCAGAACACTTAAGCATATGTATTTACAATTTAAGTAACAGCAAAGTTGTAAACAGTCTATATTTAATTAATGTTGGGAAGTAAACATTATGAGGTATAATCATTAAAATTCATCGGAGAACATATTCGATGTTTTTATTATTAATTTCATACATCTCAATGATGGATAAATCATATTCAAAGAGAAAAATTATACGCTCAGACCGGGACTTGAACCCGCCATTTGCAAAGATAGAAGCAAAGGCTTCAAAGCATTTGGGGCGGGAATTTCAACGTATATAGAGAAAGATTTGCGTTTAGATCGGTACTTGCTCAGGTAGCTCAAATGGTAGAGCACTTGGACTAGAAAACCAAGGGTCCCGGGTTCAAGTCCCGGTCTGAGCGTATAATTTTTCTCTTTAAATATGAAAAAAAAAAAAAAGGAGAACATATTGTTTAAACAACTCACCTCATAGGATTCATGCTTCCATGATATCGCGATTTCAAACATAATCATGTTCATCGTCAGCAAACTTTTCTTCCCTAGACTTGAGTAGTCTTTAATTATATTTAATTAATGTTGGGAAGTAAACATTATGAGGTATAATCATTAAAGACTACTCAAGTCTAGGGAAGAAAAGTTTGCTGACGATGAACATGATTATGTTTGAAATCGCGATATCATGGAAGCATGAATCCTATGAGGTGAGTTGTTTAAACAATATGTTCTCCGATGAATTTTTTGTAAACAGTCTGTTTATTTTTATTTTTTAGATTGTGTGTAATTTAAAGTTGTTTTTGTATAGATTTTACATTACATCAAGTTAAACCCAGTAGTTGCAAAGAAGTATTTCCCAAGTATCTCAGTAGCCGTAGAATGCTGTATGGACACTGATACTGCTTGTTACAGTCCTTGTAAGTCTGCCATCGAGATGTGTTCAACACAGATATGGATCTGAAATTAACAAAAAAATATTCTAATCTTTGCCTACTTTAAAATGCATGATATAGCTCTTGTCCTAAACAGCTCACAATATTTTCTTCTTAAATTTTATTTCATACTATGTCTCATTTTAATAAATAATACTTTTACAAATGCAATATCTATCCATCCATAGTAATTCTGCCCGAGGGCAGGTACTTCATTGCAGTCATAGCATTTCCATGCTATGCTTTTTCAGCTTTACTAGGGAATTATAGGTGTGGTAGCTTCCCATTGCTTTCCACACCGGTGAAGGATGATGATGATGATAATGATACGGATGATGATGATGGCTAGATGATTTTCGGGGATCGTTGGGCCCTAAGCCAGGCGAGGAAAAACCCTGAAAAAACCTCACCCAGGAGCCTGTCCCAACCGGGAATCGAACCTGGGCCCGCTGCGTGACAAGGCAGCATGCTAACTCGAGCCCACAGCGGTGGACTAAATACAATATATGTGAAGTTTTTGTACTTACTGTGATATGAATCTGAAAGGTAGAACCATAACTCCATATTCATTGTAATTTGTGTGCGCCTCACAAGCTGCATGCCTCAGACACACACTGACTTGTCCTCTTGACTGTCTGCTTTGAATTGCTGCCAGCAACATATCATGATAATATTGTAAGTTGGAAGAAGCTCTACTCTGAGGATAAACGTCGTTGATAAACACAGGGAATGCAATAGAAAAGAAGAATGATACTATGATGATAATGAAGAATATGGCTTGTCCAATGAGGTTCTGTTTGATGAGCGAAGTGTAATCATTTGGATTCTCAAGCGTTGGGAAACTAAATGAGAATAGTGGAACTGTAAACTCGACACTAGTGTTATATATGTTTGCATTTTGTAAATAATCCTTTGCAATGCTGTACAGTGAACCAAACTTTGAATGTTTCTTCACTTTTGTTAAGGTGAAATAAATTTCCAGCATCAGTAGAACCCAGGCAGAAGATGTAAATTACAGCAATGATCAGAATGTACCTTGTTAGTAACATTACCTGAAAATTATAAAAGAAAGGAGTCAGTATTTTAAGTTATGTAGGTAGGAAATAATACTGAGGTTTATTTTAATTTTGTTGAGTTGTTTCTTGACTCACCTCATACTTCTTAAATCCCTTGCGATCCGGATTTTGTCACTGCATTTGTGACATTCTTAATGCTGTTCACATTCACAACTGACGTCCTCAGGAGAGGAGACCATTGGACGTCAGTTGTGAACTTGAACAGCATTGAGAATGTCACAAATACAGTGACAAAATCCGGATCACGAGGGAGTTAAGAAGTATGAGGTGAGTCAAGAAACAACTCAACAAAATTAAGTTATCAATTGAGTTGGTGTTTACTTGATGAAAATCCATATATATTAATTAAATAAAAATAAAATGTAGTTTTATTTGATTTTCATATTTATTATATATAATATATAATATTATGAAACTCTTATGTATATTATATATAATAAATATGAAAATCAAATAAAACTATGTTTTATTTTTATTTAATTAATAAAACTAAGTTAGTATTTTATTTAACGATACTCTTTAAAACTCAAATCATTAGCATCAATATTCAAATTTGGAGCTTGATTCAATAATATACAGGGTGTCCCATACAAACCTCCCACATTTTAATTAATCATAACTAACAAAGTATGCGGAATTATGAAATGAGGCCAGTATTAAAAGAACAGAAACTCAAAGAATTTTCATTGCCACACACTAAAACACCTCTATATGTGCACCATTATAGTCTGCTTGCTCAATTAAGAGAATCTTCCCGCGCAAATATTTGAAGGGATTAGGGACGGGGGGTGAATTCCCTGTCTATTTGAAGGCCAGCGTCAGGTATAGGAAGGGTCGGAAATTCTTTCTTTCTTCCTTTCTTTCGTTTGAAGGTATTATACACTTTTGTATTTCTTTTAGTGGTGAGTTGACGTATGAATTGTGCTACGTGAAGTATTTTTTTCAACGATCAGTGTCAACATATTTTAGAAACTTCAGCTAGTTGCTCCCACTGTCTGACTGGCCGTGCAGCAACCGTTTGAAAATATACGCGGGAAGATTCTCTTAATAATAATTAAATGAATCGTGATTTCTTCTTACCTCATAATTCTATGTTTTTTTAAACACAGCACTGCAGTATCGGCGACACGTTGTTGTCATCATCAGCTGTTTTCACGACTCAGTTGGAGTCGACAACGTGTCGCCGATACTGCAGTGCTGTGTTTAAAAAAACATAGAAGTATGAGGTAAGAAGAAATCACGATTCATTTAATTATTATTAATTGAACCTCATAATGTTAAAAATTCCCAACTTTAATATATAAAGATTCTCTTAATTGAGCAAATGGACTATAGTAGCACAAACAATATCAAGTCTGTATTCGATTTTTTGCCACATTCTGTCCAACATGTCCATTGGTACTGTTGCAATTGTGCTAAGGATACGGGATCGTAAATCATGAAGATCTTGTACTGGAGTCGCAAACACACGGTCTTTTACATACCAGAAAACAGTTTGTTCTTGTTGCTGAGTAGTCGTCATTTTGTTTTATGTCATTATTGTCCAACATGCGACAGATGAATTAACTGCAACAATGAAAACAAAAATTCTTTGAGTTTCTCTTTCTTTTAATACCAACCTCGTTTCATAATTCCGCATACTTTGAGAGTTATGATTAATTAAAATGTGGGAATACATCATCTATGTAAAGAGATCTGCCATAGTGGTGCATAAATTGAAAATAGACCACATTAATGCTATGTATGTGCCCAGCACAGAACCCAAAGCACATAAAGTGCAATGAGTGGTGTTAGAACACACATTTCATCTTATTTTTTTTCTCATGTATGTTTTGTTAAGTTGGATGTGGTGGTCTAATGGTTATGTTCCTTTCCACGGGTCCAAACCCAGCTGCGGTTGATGGATTTTTTAGGATGAAAAAATACAAAGATCAAGTCCTCCAGGAGGGAATTTAAGTCGTGGGTCCCGAGTATGAAGATTTTCAGACTTGTAAAAGAATTGCTAGCCGGAATAAAAAGGTCTCTGTGCAAAATTTAAATGATTTTCAACCATCCAAGATATCTCATTGAGGTGATGTGCTAACCACATGTCACTTGTTGACATCTGTAGGTAAATGTAATTTTTAGATGAAGAGAGATGAACACATAATAGAAAAATAATTATTACAAAGAGGAAGAGATGCAGAAAAGAAATTAATTGTTGGCTCAATTCTGGAAATGCATGTTGTTATGCTTTATGAAGGACTTTTGTTATCCCAACTGTTCCCAAACAAATTTTATGCTAAAATGTATAAAATGGTGATTTTTCCATTATATTAACACTTTCAGTCCTGCAGTGGTACTATACCATGGCATTTAAATGACACTGAAGCCAGAGAAAATTAAATACCCCGACATGCCTGTGCACCGGCAGATTTACAGGGGTGTTTTCTGGTTCAGAAAAACACCCCTGTAAATTTGGCGGTTAAAGCAGGATTTTAATATCATAATAACAACTGAAACAAAATACCGAGAACCACGCTCTTCTACTCACATACGCCGAGAAGAGGAAACACTACAAGAGAATAATAAAAGAAAAGAAAAGCGCCTTCTTGGAGGAAGAGGGCAGGATGCTAGCGGAGGAGGCCAAGAAAGACCCACATTTAGCACTCCGCCCAAAGAAACAAGCGCAAACACACTACATTGACATGGAAATATGGGAGTCGCATTTCAACAACATACTCAATAGAGAGGGACCAACCTGCGGCAAAAGGAACCCTCAAGAAATTTTAACACCAATGCCCACAAACTGGATACCCCTGACCACAGAAGAAGTGGGATATGCAATATGTAACTCCAAAAACAAGAAAGCAGCGGGCCCGGACGGAATATACAATGAATACATAAAAGACACGGCACATCTGTTGAACCAGGTTTGGACAAAATTATACAACAAATGCATACAAACAGCCTCCATACCTGAACAATGGAGAAAATCAATTGTCAAGGTATTATATAAAGGGAAAGGAAACCCGAAAGACCCCAACAAATATAGAGGTATCGCTCTGGAAAATTGTCCCTTCAAAATTTTCACCAAATTAATAACAGGACGAATAAGGGAGGAAATAGATGAGCATCTACCAGAAATCAATTCGGTTTTAGAAAAGGAAAGTCAACTCTAAACGCAATCGAACTCTTGTTGAAACATATTTGGGAAGCCTTAGAAGACAGAGAGAAATTTTATACCGTCTTCATAGACTTCACGAAGGCCTTCGATTTACTAGACAGGCAACTAGTGATAGAAAAACTAAAGGAGACACTAGGAAACAACAACATATGGACGAACCTCATCAATACACTGCTGAGCTGGAATGAAATATATGTCTCAGATAACATCGTCATGTCAAAACCGATCATTCAAACAAATGGAGTACTGCAGGGCGATCCACTAAGCCCCTTACTGTTTATACTAGCAACCGAAGAAATCCTTAGAATTACCCAAAAATATGGTATCTTCCCGTGCGCATATGCAGACGACATCATAATCGGTTCCAGAGACATACTTCAGGAAACAATAAACGAAGTGGAAAAATGGTGCTCCAAGAACAAGATGGGCATTAATATATAAAAAACGGACACAATTATCTTCAGAAACGGAGGAAGAGCCGCCATAAATGAAGAGATATACATAAGGGAAACTAAACTGAAAATAGTACCAGACTTCAAATACCTAGGCATCACGCTACAAACAAGCGCAAAATGCTTCACAAAACATATCACAGAAAAGACAACCCAGGCAATAATGGCAATTCATGAAATAAGAAACATTAAATCCCTCACCTTAGAGACGGCAATGCTGTTATTTAGAGCAAAAATTCTACCAATACTGACATACGGCATAGAAATCATATGGACACATTTAACAATGAAGAATCTTTCCTCTCTAGAAAGGGTGAAAGCGAGATATATAAAGGCAGTATTAGGAGTGTCAAAAGTAACACATTCAAGACTCGCATACCTACTGGCGAAGGAAACTTTCCTCATCGACGACCTCAGAACAAGCATACTCTTACCCAGCACCAGCGCATCTGAGCAGCTGCTAGCAACATTGAACAGAAAAAGAGAAGAAATACATCCAGAATTCTACAGCACCGGGGCAATGGTGGACCGTGCGTGGACAAAAGAAAATTTCGAAATGAGACACGTCATCACTAGGTTGGCAGTCCATGGATTCCACCACCTGATATGCAACAACACAAAATTTCATGAAGCAAATATACACTGTAAATGTACGCTATGCGAAAAATCGTGTGACCGATATCACATTGAGCTATGCACAAAAAGAACAAAAACAGTGTGTGAATATGCAAATATGTAAATTTAAAATGTATTCTATTTTAATCCTGGCTATTTGGCTGCAATAAAATTATTATTAATATCATAATAAATATGAAAGTTAAAGTTAATAATTTTGTACTTTAAAATTCTTTTAATATTTAAATATAACTTAAATAAAGAAAAACATCTAAATAATTCATTGTGGAATAAAAATGTCTCAGTAACAATTAAAGATATTGTATTACATAAGTCTTTCTAAATATAATGCTTTTAAAAATTGTTTTAAGTCATTGTTGTCAAAATTATAAAGCTTTCTGTTATAACTGTAATAAGAACACCTGCTCAACTTCATATTTTTAAATGAAAGTAAACTAAACTCTGATTGGAAGTTGAAACAATTAACTTTTTGATTTAACAAATCAAATTTAAACCTTGTATTTAATGGACTATTAACCAATAGAATTTAAAATATAACATCATGTGATGTAATAATGTTCTTTAAAATTATAAAAGAATTACCTAGTCATTCTGCATACAACTTTCAACGACATAGAAGCAATAAGAGTTCTCCTGAAAAAATGTGATATTTAATACAAGAAGAATAGTTGATTCAAGAAAAGAAAATAATTTAATTTTAATTGACGGTGAAGAATAATACCACCTACATTTACTTAATCTGCTGGGAACTTTACAAAGTGAATAAATGTGAAATTATTTCTACAAGAAACATTTTTTTATGATTGTGAAGTGTTTTCCTATCCAGTGTACCAACTTCCGACCTTGAGAAGAGATTCCAGCTCTACCGAAAATTAAACCCAACCTGAACCAGTAATTCTTTTTTACTTTTGGACACCAATCCTTCTTCAAAATGTTACTACTACATAGGGCATGAAGAGAGTTAGCTGCTTCAAAACGTCACCACAACGTGGGAAAAGAATTACTTCTTCACGGTACAGGCATGCCGAGGGATTTAATTTTCTTTGGCTTTAGTGTCATTTAAATGCCGTGGTACTCGTATCACCACCGGACTTAAAGTGTTAAGTGGACATGAAACACAGGGTAAATGTTACAAGTACTTGAGAATAAAGTGCTTAGGAAAATTTTTTGACAAAGAGATCAATACATAATGGAGTAAACACTACATAAACAGTGAGCTACGTGATTTGTTTGGGAAACCAATTGTAATAAAAACAATAAATTCTAGTAGATTACAAGACCAGAGGGAAAACACCTAATAGGTTGCCCAAGAATGAGATCGGAGAATAACATTATCCATGATTTGACGATGGTGAATTATAAAGAATTAAATATGATTGACTAATTACCTCACGACACTATTGAACCCATAAGTTCATGGCTGGATGGACATAACCTCACCATACATCCCTATCCTGAGCCAATTTTTCCAATCATCCCCTGTATAATTCACTTCCCTCAAATAATTGTTAATTTTATTCTCCCATCTCTGTCTTGGATGTCAACTAGGTGCTTTCCCTCTGGTCTTCCTACAAGAAACCTCTGCAAAATATAATTTAGGAGAGCCAATTGGCCACGGTGGACTAGTGGTTATGCTCCTTGCCTCTGGTTCTGAGAGTTGCAGGGTCAAACCCGGCCGCGATTGATGGATTGTTTTTAGGATGGAAAAATCCAAGGAGCAAGTCCTCCGGGAGGGACTTTAAGCCGTGGATCCCGAGTCTGAAGATGTTCAGACTTGTAAAAGATCCTTAAGCCTGAACAAAGAGGCCTCTAAGCAAAATTTACCGATCAATCTCAAAGATCCTAGTAATACCTTAGTTTAGGTAAAATTATTTATCGCTCCATATTATTCTTCTTATTTAACTATAAACTAGTTTCGGAACACAGTTTCTGTTCCATCCTCAGTATCATCACGACCGTTGTTCTGTCGTTCTATCAACAGTCGTGATGATACTGAGGATGGAACAGAAACTATGTTCCGAAACTAGTTTATAGTTGAATAAGAGGAATAATATGAGGTGAGTGATAAAAAAATTTTACCTAAATGAATATACCTCATAGTGTGAAAGCCTACAATTATATATAGTGTGAATTCCTAAAATAAGTAAATACCTTAGTTCATAGTTAAATATGGGAAATAACATTATGAGGTTCTTAATTCGTAAATTAATGAGTCATTTTTACATCTTACCTCATATTTTATGTTTCTTCAAACATGGGAACTAGTTTTCAAGAGAAGAATCTCTCTCATTTTCAACCGACATTATGACTACCGGATTTTCGTTGGAATCTCCATCAATAATGTTATCTGGTGTTGATTTGATGAACTTTGAGATGAGGTCACGTTCATCAGGAATCTCGAAATTCATGGATCTAAATTTGTTCTTCTGAATATATATCTTCTCCCAAAGTGTCAATTCTAAAGGTTTTTCCAAATGTTTTAAAAGTTGGGCTTCTTTTTCAATTTTATGATTCTCCAATAAACTATGTGTTGCAATAGCTGATTTTTCAATTCCACCATTTTTAATATTTCTGAAGTGTTCCTTATGAGAGAGATCCTTCTCTTGAAAACTAGTTCCCGTGTTTAAATAAACATAAAATATGAAGTAAGATGTTAAAAATGACTCATTAATTTACGAAATACCTTAGTTGCCAGCTAGATGCCTCATTGAGTCACTGTGTTGACCTCATGCCACTCATGACATACACGGACAAATAAGATAACTTGGTTTATAAATTCCTGATAAAGGAGAAGCTATGGCTCAACAATAGGTTATCCCATTAATCAATGTCTGCATGGTCATGAACCTCCAGGTCCGATAGTGAGTTGGTTAAATGTTTGTCGTAGATACTTACAAATGTGTAGTAGTGCCTGGCAGCCGTTGAAATGTTATAACACAACAGTTAACTTTAGACTAGAAGAATCGAAGGCACGAGTCTTGTGTCATAACGGTCTTTCATTTGTGAATAAGCCATTTAACATGCAAATGAAGTTTGCATAATAAGCATGGCTGTAAAATATACAATACTGCTCTTATTTGTTATGATAATTTCTACTAATTACTGTACATTCTTACATCCACACATGTATTAGCTGACCCGAGCCTTGATCAATCTGTCATTCGAATTAGTTGGTCAATATTTAACAATGCTTTTTAACAACTCTGATTACAATTCAGAACTGGCTGTGAAAAGGCAAATTGAGCTTTTATTTTAGGCTTGATTTAATTCTAACAGGGGAACCGTCATGTTCCTTCATAGACAGGTTTTACTGTACCAATAAAGAATGTGTGAAAAATAGTTTAGAAATCAATAGTCCTCAGTTAAACAAAGAAATAGACAAATAAAAAAATATTTCTAAACAACTGTCTTCAAAGACAGTGCTGTCTCAATCCAACTACCATGGTAAAAGCAGAAAGTATTCAACTCAGTACAAACAAAACATACTTCCGCCAACAAAAATGAAAGAGAACATGTGTGGAATTACAGTACGGCAATTTTCAGTGAAGATAATGTTTAAAAATAAGTGATTTTATTGTGTCCCAAGCCCTTGTTGTCACTGGAGTAAGAAAGGTAAAATAATCCCACTACAGGCCTTAGGAGGCCCTTGAGATAGTAGGAGGTAAAGGTTCCCACTTTTTCTAGACAGTTGGCACTTGATGTCAGCCCTGCATGATGGTTGCCTTTACTTCAGAACAAGTGTCCGGTACTCATTTTCGTTAGAGGCTAGGTCAACCCCAGGACCATAGTACCACCAGAAGATTTGGATCAGTTTAAAAATCCTGACCCCCATCAGGAATTGAACCCTTGACCTTCCAGCTTGTAGCATATTGCCTTAACCACTACACCATGGCATGCCTCCTGTCACTGGAGTAATGTATAAAAATTGAACTATTACAGGAAATCTCATTATGAGGTTTAATTTAAAATAAAATTCTTTACACCTCACCTCACGATGAAAGTTAAAAATTAAAATGTACCTGTTGGTAAGTGCCATCGTCCTCAACTTTGTTGAAATGTTGTATATATATTTTAACAAAGTTGAGGACGACGGCACCTACCAACAGGTACATTTTAATTTTTAACTTTCATCATATGACTTCACCTCAACGGAATTTGATATGAATTTTACTAGTATTGACCTCAACTTTTATAAGATTCATGATGTGTTCCGTTGAGGTATTATTCAAAATTAATATAAAATTATGGAATATTCACCTGAAAGGTCCGTCTCCTCAACTTAATTAATCATTTAACTGTAGCGCTTTCGGGACTTGTCCCATCATCGGCAGGATTCAAAACTGGTGTTTCACTGAAGATCTGGTAGAGGGGGTTGCATGTATTGGGTTTGTTTTCGTTTATCAGGTTGTCGTTGTTGTGAGCTGCTTTCATGATTTCCATCTCTTCGAGTACATTTATCTTCGCTGGATTATTTTCTCTGTGCATTACTGTTAGGGTGTTACAGAACCAATAACAAATTAAACAACATAATAAACAATAACATTGAAGAAAATAACATTCTCAACAGCAAAGGAGTTTATAAACTGACATGTAAGGACTGCAACAAATTTTATATAGGAAGGACAAACAGGAGTTTTAACATCAGATTCAAAGAACATTTTCAAGACTTCATTCACACAGAAGGGAAATCAAGCTATGCAAAACACGTTATCCATGAAGGACATCACATGTTAAATATTGAAAACACCCTAACAGTAATGCACAGAGAAAATAATCCAGCGAAGATAAACGTACTCGAAGAAATGGAAATCATGAAAGCAGCTCACAACAACGACAACCTGATAAACGAAAACGAACCCAATACATGCAACCCCTCTACCAGATCTTCAGTGAAACACCAGTTTTGAATCCTGCCGATGATGGGACAAGTTCCGAAAGCGCTACAGTTAAATGATTAATTAAGTTGAGACGGACCTTTCAGGTGAATATTCCATAATTTTATATTAATTTAGTATTGACCTCACCTCATATCCTGTCTTCTTTTTTTAGATCAGTTTTGTAACATAAACATTCGCTTCATTCAGGAACCAATGCTCCTGGATGACAAATATGAGGTGAGGTGTAAATTATTTTATTTTAAAATATAAATATATAAACATTTTTGACAAAGAGCATAATGTGGGAGACAATCACAACTTACATGTTGACTGAGGTTTGCAAAAGAGCAATATTTAATATAATTTCAACAGCATATGATTGGTTGGTTGTAGTGGGAAAAATAATTATTTGTTAAGGTAAAACAAAAATATTAGCTCTTAAAGGAAAATGTGCAATAAGAACAAAAATAATAATAAACAATGTAATTATAGACCAAGTTCAGAATTTTAATTATTTGGAATGTCATTTAGGCAATGACAGACATTTAGATAAACATACTAAAATACAACAATTCAATTATCTATGTGGCACAATTAAATGCACTTTATTGAATAAGACTAGAAAAGAAACTATTTTGAAGTTTTACAAAGTATTGGCAGTTCCATCTCTTATCTATGGATGTGAAACCTGGACATTAACAAAGGCAGATAGTAAACAAATAGAGGCTGCTGAAATGAAGATGTTGAGAGCAATAGCAGGATACCAAAGGACCGATAAAAAGAAAAACGAAGATATAAGAGCAGAACTTAATATTATATTATTTTTGGTCTGGACATCTTACCTCAATTGAGGTAAGATGTCCAGACCAAAAATAATATAATTAAAATAACCTCAAAATATAACTTCCTAAAATTAAATATAAAATAGAACTTAATATATTTAATCTCCGTGAAAGAATAAAATATTATCAAAATACTTATCTTCAGCACATATTACAAATGAATGAACAGTGCATACCAAGAAGAATGTATAATTATAAACCAAAAGGGAGAAGAATGTTGGGAAGACCATTGAAGAGATGGAAGGACCAATTTGACCTATAATGAGATCGGAACAGGCCATTGGGCTTAATCCTTGTTGATGATGATGATGAAGGTAAGTGGCTTTTTCAGTATCATAAGATTAATGGTAAATACCCCAACATAGCATGTTGGATTTCTAAAACTCTATTTTTTTTTTTGTTTAAACTGTCATATCCAGCATGTACAGAAAGAAAGCAAACATTGAATTTGTCACTGGAGTAACAGTTACTGGTGTAATGATGATGGATGCTACGTGAGTGACATGGCTCTTTATGTAATTGATATCCATTGAACGGACAGCATTTGAAAAATGAAATACCGGTAACTAAAATTATATAGATAGATCATCGGTTGATTAATGTCTTTGAGATCATCTGATTCCTAATAGCCAATTTTGTCGGTCCATCCAATCTCCTGGTTGTAGATGTTTCTCCTTCATATATAAATACATTCCCTGACTCCAGGAGGTTCTAGGTCTTCCTCTGCATCGTCTTCTCTCAGGTTTCCATTCCAAAACACATTTTGGTAGCCGATCTTCTTCCATTCGTTGGACATGTCCATACCATCTTAATTGCTCAGTTAATATAATCTAAAATAGTGTCTTCATTCTTTATTTTCTCCCTTATAACTGAGCTCCTAATTTTTTCTCTTCTTGAAATTCTTGCTGCCCTTCACATAAAATCCGTTTGCATTGCCAAAAGATATACTTATTTGATTTTGTTGTTAATGGCCAAAGTTCTGCCCCATAAGTAATGATGCTTTTAACATAGAATTATATTAATATATTATTATTACAAAGTATTTTTAGCGAGTTCTGACAATTATTAGTGGGAGACTCACATACTTGTATGCCCAAACAGATATTTTGTATAAATGTAATGACCTGAAATTTACATTAGAGATTGAAAATTCATCTTCTTCAAAGGCAACCCAGATAGGAGCCCCTTCATGACGCTTGAAGAACTGTACCAAACTGTGTCCTGAGTCATTTCAGTAGGTATGATGTAAACTTGTAAAAAATATTAAATAAAAATATACAAAGCTAAAGGAAATGTTATGTACCAGAATTTTTCTCCCTCTATCTGAAATATTTCTATTCCTAGTGACAGTTTATGTTGCCTTAAAAGATGACTGTGGTTGCAATGATATATATATATATATATATTTATTTATTATATACAGAACTGTTTTTGTATTGGGAAAGGTTAAAAATTACAGTAATGCAAGGATATTTTTGACAAGATTTTTTATTGTATAACTCTGGCATGAGGTTTCATTCTCCCCAGGGGCAATATTTGATTTGTAACATTGGTGTAAAGTCTCCCAATGAGCAAAATTTAATGGTAGGCCTATACTACTGGTATATGTTTTCTTTTTCCTGGACAAAATTGATTTGCCCTGGCATCTTTCCTTTTTCCCCCCGAGGAAAAAAAAATTATTCATTTTAATACAGGTGTAAGGTTTCTTTCTCCCCAGAGAAAAATTTGATTGTATATCATTGGCATAGTGAGTGGAGAACATATTTTTAATAACTCATACAGTTTCAGTATGTTCTCCATTCACTATTAATGATATAACCTCATAATGTTTTCTTCCCAACATTAATTTAAATATATTTAGAAATTACATAACCGCTTGATGAATAGGCCTACTTTTAATTTATGGATTTACGATTTGATGTAAGATAAAGGTTCTGGATTTTCTTCTACATGAGTACGATTTTGCTAATATGCCAATATCGCTTTTGATTATAAAACTTATATACATAATAGGTTAATATTAATATTTGGAATCCGACAAAAATTAATAAACTTGGATTAATTGAAGTATATTTTAATTACTTTTAAGTTAATTTGGATATACAGTATTTACAAATTATCGAAATAATAAAATTGGCTACATAAAATTATAATTCAATATGCATCTAGTTGGTTTATTTATATCACTGCCATTTGTATCGTTACGTTTTAGCGTGTGCGGTAATAAATAACACAGGCAACAGTTACATCGAGGCGGTGTTTCATTAAAGTGAACAAGTGAAGTGAATTGGTGCTTTTATTAATTTTTATTAGTGCTCATTAATTTCTAAAGTGTTTAAACGTAATGTTTTTCGTAAATAGTGCAACGTAATGAAGTGTGATTATGTTCTGTAGTGAAAATGTTCGAGTTTATAGAAGAAATAATTGTATCAACCCACCTGTCAACCAGGTTAGTAAAGATAAGAAATGTACCTATTTAAATATTAATATAGCACACATTAGGAAATTGGAAATGTATTATGCTTAATTATAGAGAATTCAATCCATATTTGTAATTGTTTACAAGTAATGTGAACAAAAATCCGATTTTGTTTAGAAAATAAGCCTATCTCGTTTGTGTTCAAGACAGAAATCAAAGTACTTTTCTATAACATTTTCAATATTGCTGTGACCTGGTTTTAGCATATTTGAGTTTAATTTTTTATAGTTGGGATCATATAGGTTTGTTAACACAAAAGTATCCTAATTTTGAATTTAGTACCGCGTGCTATGCAGATATGTTCTATTTACGACATACAAGCGAAGGTATTTGTGTTTTACAGAAATCGGCCTTGAAGTCGAAAAGCTCGTAATATAAAGAATAACACTGAACTAATATTCGTCATTTTTGTCTAGCGTGGATTATTTTTAGGTAACATTTCCTTTAGGTTTTGGTACCGGTATTGCTTGACTTGGTAATTCCGAAGAAACGATTGTGTGGCGAACTTGTAAGAGTTATTCTTATAAATTCACAGCTATCCTTCTTCTTCTTCCTTCCAAGTATTAGACCAAGGCCTGTTACGATCCTATAGAAAATTTTCCCTCCAGCGTTTCATAGGACGGCCCATTGATCTTCGTCCTCTTGGTATATAATTATAAACAGCTTTGGGGATCCGATTTGAACTCATTCTTTCAAGATGGTGTTTCCAATTTAGTTGGTACTGTTTAATATATTCCAAAATTGGCGTAGTCTTCAATTCTTTTAAGATATCGGTGTTCCTTTTCCGATCCCATCTGGTGTAACCCGCTGTTCTGCGCATGAATCTCATTTCACAAGCCGTTATTCTGCTTTCATGTTGTTTTCTTAGTGTCCATGCTTCACTACCATAGGTCCACACTGGTCTAGCCAAAGTGTTATATAAACGTAATCTGGTGTTTTTTTTTACAAGGGATGGTTTCATAACTTGATTAATAATTCCTAAACTTTTATTATAACTAGTAACTTTTTCAGGGATATCCTTTTCATCCCAGATAGAGAGATAATATCCAAGATATTTAAATTGATTAGATCTCTCTAAAATTTTATTCTGGAGACAGATTTTACTTTGTATGGGGTCCTTCCCATGAAATGCAATAATTTTAGTTTTGTTAATTGATATTTCCATATTAAATTTGGCACCTATTTTTTGTAAATTATAAATTGGTCGTTGCAAATCATTTTCGGAAAGTGCCGGAAGAGCTAAATCGTCTGCAAAAAGAATAGCATCGAGTTTGAGGTTCCTATTGATGGGTATATATCCTCGTTGTGTTTTCCTCCATTCATTTATTAATTTATTCATGTATATAATGAAAAGCACCGGTGAAAGTCCACATCCCTGTCTTACTCCAGTGTTGATCTTTTCCCAAAAAGATAATTTGCCATCTTGTTTAACATAGATTTCATTATCTTTATAGATGTTGAAGATATTAGTAATATATTGTTGTGGAACGTTATCATCAGCTAAAATTTGTAGTAATATATTTCTGTCTACTTTGTCAAAAGCCTTTATGAAGTATCCAACATGAACATTTAACTATAGGCCTAACTATATACAAAAAGTTTAAGACTAAATAAAATTAACACCTAACCGAAATGTGACCTACGCTAGACAAACATGAAGTTAGGATGTAGGCCTATTGTTTTGTTAGATTTTTATTTAATTAATAAATATGGATTTTCATCAAGTAAACACCAACTCAATTGATTATTTTATTTAATTGCTTGGTCTTATTTAAAGTTCTTATAGATCATTTATTGACTACTACAGTATTTTTTTTTTTGCGTTGGAAATATGTGATAAGTTATAGGTCTAAATTTGCCAAATACATTAACATTTTTAAATTCCATATAGGAATTATTTACTTAATTAGTTCATTATACTCAATGATTTAGCGACTTATTCTATCTAGTAGGTTATGTAGGCCTATTTCAACTATTCACCGACGTATTATTTTTTTAAAGCTAACAACCCATAAACTTAGCCCATACTGTGGAACCACAAAAATGTCTAATGCCTTAACATAACGTATCTCCATGTCGCGACACGCCTAGAGAGCAATTGTTCTACTATCCTGCTGCTGGCCTCACATCCACATGTGTTAATCACATAAGTGGATAATTATTTAGCCAATAGGCCTATATCTGTTACTAAGAGGCCTCTCAGCAAAATTTATCGACCTCAAAATCCTAGTAATACCTTGATTGTCTGCTAGATGTCTCATTGAGTTGGTGTGTTGACCGCATGACATTCATACCATCTAGGGGTAAATAAGGTAACTTGGTCTAGCGACTCCTGACAAGGGAGAGGCTATGGCTTGACATTGGACTACGCCATTATAGATAGATAATACGGCCGTTTTGGTTCTCGGGAAAATAAAACGACTGGAATTAGTTTTGACAAATAATTTATTGTTTAGGAATCACAACGGAAGATGTAGCCTCATTGTAAACTGAAGCTGTTTACTTGAACGCGTTTAGACTGAAATTTTTCTTTACCAGTCGGAATCATTTCATCAATTAAAGCAGGAATTAGTTTATTTTTTATTGCTGCGTTCTTACAGTCTTCTGTGTGTTCATGCAACTCTGTGCAGTCGTAGCTGTAACATAATATAGTTTTATATAAAATTATTGGACGAATACGATAATTGGAATTTGAAAATAAATTAAATAAAAACTATATGAATGTGGAGAAGAAATCGGAAGATTTAATAAAAGAAGATCAGAAGTGGTATATTTGAGGATGTGAAGAATTTGAGTTATTTGAGAATAAAGTTCTTAGGAATTTTTTTGGACCAAAGAGAGAGAAACAGACAGGTCAATGGAGAAGACTGCATAAACAGTGAATTACATGGTCTGTATAGGAAGCCAGATATAATAAGGACAGTTAAGTCTCGTAAACTGCGATGGACAGGACATGTGGCATGAATGGGTAATGAAAGACGTGCATGGAAGCTTCTTGTAGGAAAACCAGAGGGAAAACGTCCAGTTGGTAGACCAAGAATGAGGTTTGAGAATAACATTAACTATGATTTGAGGGAAGTAGATTATATAGGGGATGATTGGAAAACATTGGCTCAGGATAGGGATGTATGGAGAGCTTATGTCCGCGCGGCCATGAACCAACAGGTTCGATGGTGCCAGTGAGTTAGTTAGAAGAATTTGAGTAAAAGTAGATAAAGAGGATAGACAAGAAAGTGAGTTAAGAACGGAACAAATAAAGGTAGAGCAATAACAGCTGTGTTATGTGGTGTTCTATGGAACAGACATAACCAGGAAAAATAAGTGAGAAGTACTGTCACATATGGAACTGAAGAATGGAAATTCAACAGAGACTTAAAAAAAAAAAAAAAAAAACTTATGTCGATAGAAATGGATTTCTTGAGGAGAGCAGTAAGATATTCGACATTATAAAAAGTCATACAAAAAAAAAGATATAATCAGTTAAATTGGTATGGGCATGTACGACGAATGCAAGAAGAAAGGTTACTCAGAAAAGCATTGGAATGGTGTTCACCTGGAAGAAAAAGAAAAGCAAGACCTCGAAATTCATGGATGCAGGAAATAAGAACTGGAATGAGAACAAGAGGACTGGAGGACATGGAGTGGATGAATAGGGACGAGTGGAGGAGGTAAATAAAACTTTAGGCACAGAAAGATGTGAAAACATTAAAAATCTGTATATAATTAAATTAGTTTTTTTTTTTGTAATTTCACAAAGATATTGTAACAATTCTTTATTTAATTCATACAGTTTTATTTAATTAATATTAATAGATACTTATTAAGGCGGTTCCGTGGCGCAAACGGTTAGAGCTCGCCTCTCACCGCTGGGGTCCCAAGATCGAGTCTCGGTCACTACCTGTGGGTTTCGTGGTGGACGAAATGGAGCTTGGGCAGGTTTTTCTCGGGGTTTTCTCCCGTTTTCCCCTGCCACAATTTCATTCATCCATTTCTTCATCCTCATCTAATCAATTTCGTTTCATTTGGTTCATCTGCCCCTGTGAGGGTGCGTCAGGCCGGCACCCCTTGTCATTCACAGATTTCTATATAAGGGACTTCTTCTCATCTCATCCCTCGACCCGTCCCTGAGTTGGACACGAGTTGAGAATATTATATAGATTTTTTTTGCAAATGTCCCAGGTTGTCTTTCGACATTCCAGGCTTCTCTCCTGGCATGGCGTACTTATAACCCACTTCTAAGGTTGGGACGCCTGGAAGGCGGGGTTACGTTGCCCCGATGATAATGGTGCGCCAGGAGAACCCCTAATCCTAAGCTTAATCTAAGATGAATATGAATGATGATTATTGCTATGTCCATACGATTTTAGGGACTGTTTGGGCCGTGAAGTTTTCCTGACATTTGTCTTACAGGTGAGGAAAAACCCCGATAAAACCTCACCCAGAAAAACAGTCCCGACCGGGATCGAACTCGGGCCCGCTGCGTGATATTTGTTATAGTATATTTTTGTGAAATTACACTTCCGGAGATTGTAGCACATATTTCATAATAGGCCTACCGTAATTGAAAACAGCAAAAATCGAATGAATTACTGTTATAGAATGTAATTAGCGGCCTGATGTGTATATATAATTAAAAATCGCACTATCCACCGTGATGGAACTTTGTAAACGTAAGCCTATAGCTACCAGTGAAATAAAACGAGTAAAGTATTCTCCGAAAATAAGGGAAATTGGACCATTATGAGTGGGGGTTTATACAGGAAAGCCGAAATATAGAAGTCATTATAGCGGCAGCCATTTTTTCGAGGTAGCGTGCTGTTTTGTCACGCAGCGGGCTCGAGTTCAAATCTCGGTCGGGACAAGTTTCCTGAGTGAGATTTTTCGGGGTTTTTCCTCACCTGTAAGATAATTGTCAGCAAACTTTAAGGCCGAAAACGATCCCCGAGCATTATATGCCCGTCATTATTATCGTAATTTATATTAGTCTTACAAGGGATCATTGCAGCCGAAACCTACCTTGAAATTTGTTTCAAGTCACTAAAATCAAGCGCCAAACCTCTCATTTAAACTATAGGGAAATAATACAACTCCTACATTGACAGACTGGAAAACCCTCACTACGCGTCGACCGCGCTCCGCCTCGCCTCACTCCACTCTGTACTTAAACTCATGCAGGGACGTACATCTGCTCCGTACAGTAGGCTGCCATTGCTAGATTCCGGCTTCAATTTCTGGGCCTTGAACTGTAAAACGAGAGTTTTTTTATTTTTTTTGTACACGGCCTCGGTACATCACATTGTTTCTCTGGGAGAAATTTGAAGATAGGTTTTGGCTTGCAATAGCGATAGTTCCCTTGATAGATTAAGTTTAGGTTTAAGAACTCTCCTGGCTGATCACTATCATCATTACCCATCATATCATCGGAGCAGCGTAAACCTGTCTTCTATGCACCCAGCCTCACAGGTGGGTTCAATTACGCCAATGCCAGGAGAGAACACCAGAAATGTCGAAATTATCTAGAGTATTGAATAGAAAAATAATACTATTGTCTTCTTCAGACAATGTAGCATTCTAATATTGTCTTCTGCAGACTGTACAGTAGAAAGGCAGAGTTAAGCTCGTTTCAAATTGTAGGAACGTCAATGTCACGCACTGGGCAGGAATGATAATTGCATATTTACTATTAATTCGCATTATACGTTTCTTCTCGAGAAACCTTGACGGTATATGACGTTTACGGTTCGTGATGATGTAAATATATGCGAACGTTATCTTACAAAAAGGGTTATTCAATATTTTGACGTAACTGTATTGGTCCGGTTTTAGACGCTGACGTTCTGTACAATGTGAATCGAGCTACGTATACGTCCCTGTTCTGTTGTGTATTCTGTTACAAACGTAGAAGCATATTCCGAGCTAAGTTCCAGATGTAATGTAAACAAATCCGATGTATAACTGCATTTGCATTTGTAGAATAATGGTTTTCCCTTTAAGCGCGTAAGAAAATATACCGTAATTCTCTCTCTAACACTCGAAATAAAGGACATAAAAATAATAAAAATATGTATTACTAGCACGTGTTTTAATAAGTTATATGAGAGAATCTTAAAATATATAACTACAATTGTAATATATTAAAAATAGTAGTTGATAATACAATTTTAGAGCATGTGAACAGTTTTAAATATCTAGGTTTCAATTTATAATATGTTAAAATTGAAAATATTAATGACTTATTAAATAAATTCAAACTAATGTGTGGCACTATTAAAAGAACCCTTAAAAACACAAGAAAATAAACAAAACAAAAATACAAAGTAATGGCTGTTGCTGTATTGATGTGTGGATCAGAATGTTGGACCATCTCTAAAAGACAAGAACAAAGATTGGAAGCGGACGAGATGAGATTTTTAAGAAATATAGCAGGATATACTCTGCTAGATAAGAAACGAAATGAAGATATAAGAAAGAAACTAAATATTTTCAAACTTACAGACCGAATAATTAAATATATGAACGACTGGAAAGAACATGTTGATAGAATGCCAGAAGAAGGATTTCCAAAATTATTGCTAAATTATAAACCACACGGAAGGAGAAATGTTGGACACCCACACACAAGATGGTCTGAATAATTTTAACAATTCTTTAATGAAATCAGAACGAGCCAACAGGCTTAATCCCTGGATGATGATGATGATGACTAAGACGAATGAATGCCTCTATCGTACACCTGCGGTTTCCCCAATAGACGGAGTCAGCGGAGTAATATCTTATGCCGGTTTGTTTACAGTACAACTGGAACTTCGCTCGGAATTTGTATCCTGATATAAATGCTACAACTTCACCATCACTTACCAAGCCATACCAACTGCGCTTTCCACTGTTTCTCGTACTGTGGTGAATGATTCCCCTTCTATTGTGTCGAAATAACCAGGAATGCTTTTCGTTCTTAGCAACTGTTTATAAAATTCTGCATGTTCCTTTTGTTGTTCAAGATTCTTGTAGAATTTCTCGATGTATTTAGTGTGAGTCGGTGAAATGCTTATTTCTTCAGACGAAGGAGAGCTCGTTGGATTCAGACCCACTCTATATAATTCCAGATATTCTTTAGGCATTTGTGAGACTGCTGAAGCGAATAGTTTTTCTTCAATATCTTTCTCTTTTTCAGTCCTGGAATCTTTCAGTTTATAACAATCATACTTCTTATAGATGCTCTTCGCTTTATTACAATATTTTACTAGTCCCGCCTGAAGATCGTCCAACACATTATGATCAGGGGCTTCAATATCATGGATAATTCTTAAAAATTAAGAATTTTGGAGATTTTTCTGTTGATTCTGAAGGAATGCTTACTTTACTTATTGTTTTAAGTTGCACTTTTCTTGTTTTCTTTTGTTTCGGGAAAGGAAAAAGCCAAGATGGTGGTTCACCGTATGTAGATCTTTGTAAATCTTTTCTTTTCAAGTTTTGTAGGTAAATGTGAATCTAATGGTATTGTTGTCAGCCATGTTCCAGACTCTGTCTCCTTCACAGGCATGAAGGTAGTGTAACATTTGAGCTGTTCACTTTTGCCTGGCACCCTGTCAGTGTTTGTATAACCATACTTCTGTCCGTCGACGAGTGCTAAATACTTCTGCAAATCTTCAGTATTTATGAATTCCATTCCTGATAAATCTCTCTGTAGTACTATATATCGTTCTTCTTCTGCAAATAAAACATAGAAGGAAAATAAATATTCAACATGTCAGTAATAAATAAAACAGTGCAAACGGAGAAGACGACATCATGCAAATAGAGGAACGAAGCGGAGCCGTGGAACCTAGCACGATATTTAATTACCCACTTAAGCACCACTTAAATGCAATAAATAATTATAAAATTACACATTAAAAATATTTAGCCCAAGAATTGAATTATATTTAACTCATTTTACTCGTAAATATGGAAAAACAAGTGGGACTATTTCCTGTCATGACCACTCTGGTTACAACAGTTATTCTCAACACTTTCAAAATTCACAGTTATTCATATTTTAAGGTCGGGTGGGAGAAGAGTGCCTTTTTATTTACGCACTTTAACAGTACATAATTGGCATACATATTAATCAAATACTATATTTAACGTATTTAAGTGTGGGAAAGTAATTATCATTTCTTTATTTTCTCGTAAATATGAAAGTAAAGTGGACTATTTCCTGTCATGACCACGAAGGTTACTACAGTCCTTGCTTCTAACCAGCGATAAACCACCGATTATCACACCGATTACAACCGATGACCATAGATATACCACCGATGACCAGAG
This sequence comes from Diploptera punctata, assembly GCA_030220185.1. Taxonomy (NCBI): domain Eukaryota; kingdom Metazoa; phylum Arthropoda; class Insecta; order Blattodea; family Blaberidae; genus Diploptera; species Diploptera punctata. Next base: position 2,481,035 of record JASPKZ010007173.1, read on the forward strand.
ATACACCACCGATGAACAGCGATAAAAACATATATAACCATAATGTGCAAATCACATTGTGTACATTTAATCATATCTGTGTCTTCAACAAATTATCTGTGGCTTCAACAAATTATGTCCGAATTTGTCTTTTACATATTTAACCGCGTAAAATAATAAAAAGGACGTTCCCTGGAATTCACCTATGTTAGAGTAATTGATTTAGTTTCCATTAAATGATTTAGGTTTGGTTGGCTTTTAGTTTCCTTGCATTTTAAATCTGATTTAATACGTAACATATATGATCTCTTCATATCTGTTATTCTATGGAAAATTCAACGTGTCTGACGGATACAACGTAAAATCATATTTCCCCTACTTCATTTCATGATACATTTCAATATTTTGACGATGGTAAAATCCCACAGCTAAGTGGTATCATTAACACTTCGTAATACTTTAAATTACATAAAAAATGGCATAAGTCGCGTAAGTAAAAAGTCGGTCTTGTACAACCCCACCCATTTTAAAATAACACAGTTGTTCTATGAACCAGCGATAACCGCAGTACTAACCTGCTATAATCACATTTTAACCTGCGATAACCAGCGATAAACCCATGGCTGTGTCGATAACACAGCAGCTCCGTCGATAATAACTAATTTATGTCCGAAAATTAACCGAGTAAAACACAAACATATGTAGCCTACATATATTTAACCGCGTAAAAAAAAGTGTTTTATGGGATTCACCTAGGTTAGAGTAAGTGAATTAGGGGTTTACCAAATTAGATTAGGTTAGCTTTTAGGTTAGTTAAATTTTAAATGTCTTTAAATCTTCTTGTATCTTGTAAGCCCATGTTTCCCTTAACAGATATTTTAGGCACTCTCCCCAACAGGGAAGAATTTGAACGATACTAATTTAGTTACACTTGTTTTCGTATAGATGTCATTTGAGTGGTCCGTGATCAGCGTTCCGCCTCATATTGACATCTAGGAAACCAAGGTAGTACTAGGACGGGAAAATTCGGTAAATTTTGCTTAGAGGCCTTTTCATTCAGGCTTAAGGATCTTTTACGAGCCGGAAAATCTTCAGACTCGGGACCCACGGCTTAAAGTCCCTCCCGGAGGACTTGTTCCTTGGATTTTTCCATCCTAAAAAAATCCATCAACCCCGGCCGGGTTTGAACCCGTGACCCGTGGGACCAGACGCAAGGAGCATAACCACTAGTCCACCGCGGCCGTACGTAAAAAAAAAAATCCTCTTCTATGGAAATTCAAAATGGCCGACGGTTACAACGTAAAAACATATTTACACTCGTAAATTTAACATACATTTACGGTGGTGATTTCCCGGGAATAAATGTTACAAATATCACCCAGTAATGGGATAAATTGCATTAAAAATGTCTTAAGTGAATACCTAGTTATGTTCAGCCCCGCCGAGCGTAGCTTACAATATTATTGTTTCCTTACGTTGACTCTCTAGTTCCTTTCCTTTATTCATATTGAACTCTATAGAGTAAGCAGTAACAAATGAATGTGTTTATCATAAGTAATGCCACGAGTGATTTCCAAATTATCGATAAATTCACGACTCACGAAGTGAGGAGTGAATTTATCTAGAGAATTTGGAAATCAAGAGTGGCATTTGTTAGGACTATTTAACGAATAAAATTAAGCTGTTTACTCACAAATCATTATTTAACTGTAGTTATTTTAAAATATTTATATATTTAATGTGAACGGCGATGTTTTTGAAAACAAATGAGAAACGATAGGTACGCTTCATCTGCTTCTTTTGTTTATCACTGCAACCAGATCACACTATTTATTGCCAAAGGAACGCAATATTGTAAGAATGCTCTCTAGTGGAGAAAAAATGAAACACATCAAACTGTATATTAATTCATTTCTGATGTCGTATGATGTAAATATGACAATTATATTTTGTGGATTGTTACCTGGGAAAAAAATACACATAAGAAAGTGCAAACAGTGGTTTCTTTTTTTGGTGGTATAATTAATTGCTACAAATGTTTTTATATTAACTCCCGCATGCGGCATGTGTTGACATTCATGCACTATATATACAATCTGGTAGCCGTATTTCTCACAGGCTCAGTCACTGCAAAATAATGGTCAGACCTGTTCAGAATATTAAAAAGGAGGAGCCTTCTTTAATATGGTAATTATAACACTGATAAATATTTCGTGAAACATGACTCTGATTGGTTGTAAAACAGAAATCATTGAAACGTGATTGGCCATTGAGTCCCATTTGGGGCATGAGTTAAATAGTCCTCATCTAACAATCCCTTAAGTACGTGTTTTATCAAGGACGTTTGATCTAGTGTACAAAGACTGTAGCAGTAATATAAACACTGTTTTATTTTGATTACAGTATGAGGTCTGCTGTCGCACCAACATTTACATTTGTTTACTTTTTTTTAAGAATAGCTCGCTGAACTTGAACGCACTACGTATTTACTTTCCACGTTTTATTTTCTCTTTTCGTCTACACTGTTTTTCTTCTTGTTTTAACTTTTTGATAACTTTCTGTTAATCTCACACATAGACACAAGGACAAGACACACACCCAGACCCAAGGTGGAGATTAAAAATCCCCTACCCCGCCGGGAATCGAACCCGGGTCGCCGGAGTGGAAGGTAGGGACTCTACCGACTATGCCACGGCGACGGACTATAAATTACACAAGTATGCGGATCAAATTTAACGATATTGACTTCTTTATAATCTGAATTTAAAGAAATGTGAATTTTCGTTTATAAAAAGTTCAATCGTACAAATAAAAACTTTGTATAATGTATCTCTTTGGCATTTCTCTACAATTTTCCAGAGTTTCATTGTAAAAATAATTATGATTCAAGTAGGATTTTCGGCTATTCTTTACAACATGTGACGCGACTTTTTTTTTTTAAATTCCTTCATAAACTCCTGTCAAATTTTATTCTTAGGGTTCCATTTTTGAAATTATTTCCCACCATTTACATTGATTTTCACATTTTTCTAACGAGTATTTCAATATATGTTTTCTTCTTCTTGACTTCATGGGCTAGGCAAATTGCCTGTTTCGCCTCACAGTTGTTCTGTCCAACTTTTCACTGGCCTTCCTACATTCCTTGAACCTCTTGACTTATAATTAAATGCTGTTTTTTGGTAATCTTGTTACATTAATTCTTTCTACATGTCTAAATCATTTTTCTCTATATTATTTGATTTTATCATTCAATGGATATATATATAACTCTGTTCTTATATCTTCATTCTTTATCTGGTCCATTCTTCTGAAACCTTTTTATTCTTCTAAAGAAGTTCATTTCTACGCTTTGTATTCTACTTTCTAATTTTTTGGTAATTGCCCAAGTTTCACTCCCATAAAGTAATGCAGGAACTGCCAGTGTTTTATAAAAACAAAGTCGTGTTCCAGTGCAGCCAACATAGAGTATACACTAATTAACTGTACATATACACTTCAGAATTTGAGAACTCACTATTTATTTTTGGGCGTTGCATTCTTTAACAGATGAGAGTGCTTAAATTGCGTTAGGATAGCTTTTAGGTTGGTATTTCACAAGTGTTATAGTACTTAAATTGTGTTAGATTAGCTTTTAGGTTCTTTAAATATCGAGTATATGTTGGCTGCATCCCGTGATTCCATGGAGTAAACCGCTTCGCGTTTGTTGGCGCATGCGCATGGTGTATGATTGGAACTTAGAAAAAATTTTCGCGTCACACGTTGTAAAGAATCCCCGGATTTTCCAACTGGGAAGCCTTCTTTCGTCACCACATTATATTGTTCTTATAATCTCTTTGCTTTATTATTGTGGCAAAAGTTTTTGATTTGAGATTCATTACATAAATTCCTCTACAATTTTGACGTTTTCCATGTAAATTAGCATCTTGGGTTGAAGGAAAATTACTGTTCTGTGGAGAAATAACCTTAGATAATATATTATTGTTATTGCTATTATTATTATTATCATCATCATCATCAGTAACAGTAAGTACCTGCTTGTGAGATGGTTTCACACTCGTGCGTTAGCGTGTCGTCTTCTTTTTCTGGTACATGATGAGTGGCGACACCTAAGTAGCTGACATTGAAAGTATTGCCGAACTTATCTGTGGTGGAACTCATAATTTCGTCGGATTTTTCTTCCGGCAGGAATCCCTTCAGCGAAATTAATGTCCTCGATAAGGATCTGTTATTAATAAAAATTAACTTAAAAATTCAGCCCTTATGTTGATACCACTATATAAATAAATGAATAAATAGATGAGCGAAATAATAAATAAGCAAATAATATAATTATAATAAATCAAGGAGTTAGATAAGTAGTCTATCGCCCATTCTTTTTAATATATATATATATAATATATATATATATATATATATATATATATATCGACGACATTATGAAACAATGGAAAATTATAATGGACAATGTCCTTAGATTGAACAATAACTCAAGTATTAATAACTTTTCGCCGATGATTTAGTCTTACTACACCATGATGAAGATCTGTTACAATTGGCTGCTTACAAACTAAATGCATTATATATAGCGATTATAATTTTAAAATTTCAATAAGTAAAACAAAAGTAATGGCATTTTGTGGAAGAAATACTCTGCGTGCAAAAATAGTAATTAGAGATGAAATTATTGAACAAGTATCCCACTTTAAATATTTAGGATGTGACATCAGCTATGGGTATGATAAAGATATTGAACACAAAACACATCAGTTTCAAGCTATTTGTGGTACAATAAATAGAACATTGAATATTAAAGCCCATAAAGAAACAAAATTAAAATTTTATAAAACAATGGCTGTCCCTGTCCTTTTGTATGGGAGTGAATCTTGGATTACCACTACCAAACAAGAAAGTAAAATCCAAGCAGCCGAGATGAAATTTTTAAGAAGAGTAAAAGGCTGCACTAGGATGGACCAGATAAGAAACGAGGATATCCGAGAAGAACTGCAGATCTACTCCATAAAAGAAAAGATATTTAACAACAAGATACAGTGGAAAGAACATGTAGAAAGAATGGAAGAAAGTAGATTACCAAATAAAATCTTCCATTATTTTCCAAGAGGAAGAAGAGATGTCGGACGTCCTCGGAAGAGATGGTCTTAGATCTATTAGTGAAGACGGAACAGGCAACTCTTGCCTAAACCAGGAAGCGAAGAAGAAGAATATAATTATATTAATTTTAGTCTGATCATCTTACCTCAATATTAATGTAGATTTGTTCTTGAACATGTTTCAAACAATTCTGTTTTATCGTGAGCTTGTCCAGACTGGTTTGATTTATGTTGCATTATGTTGAACAACCTGAATGTCGACGTCAGCTCCATCATATGAATTTTGAAATATCGACGGAGCGTGACCTTGTTTGGAGGTTCTTTGGCCAATCACAGGATGGAGTTGACATCGACATCCAGGTTGTGCAACATAATGCAACATAAATCAAACCAGTCTGGACAAGTTAACGATAAAACAGAATTGTTTTGAAACATGTTCAAGAACAAATCTACATTAACATTGAGGTAAGATGATCAGACTAAAAATAATATAATTAAAATAACCTCAAAATATCACTGCCTAAAATTAAATATTAAATAATATAATTAACTGATGAAACATGGGTTCTTAAAATATAGGCTTAAATATATAAAACAATATTTGTTTACGTTTCAAGGATCGAAAAAGATGCTTTATGAATGAGTGAAATTAAGATTTTTACGAGCGAATCGTAGCTGAGTGTGCAATTTCGAAATGAATTTGTAAAAATAGTTTTTGCGCGATAGTGCGTTTTATCGTACTTACCAGCAATGGCGACCAATATTGAAAGTTCAACTTCCTATATTTCGCGGTTGCCAACCTAAATAACTATTTACATTTACACCCACGTGCGGGAAGTAAAACCACTACCTTCTATGTATACTACGTACAATGTATAGCCTATACAGATGATATCCAAAAGGTAGTGGTAATATACACTATACGAAACAAATCACTGCATTTTAAATGAACTAAACTTTATTTGAAACAATATAAAACAATAAATACGTACTTGCGGCCATGTAATCAATAATTGTTCTCAAGGCCTCCTGTTGTTTCAAATAATAAACATTGCCCACACTGTTAACGTTAGTCAATTGTTTATAATGGACGCAAATGTTTCCAACAAAAATATTATTTTACTATTATTTATTATTTTTAAAACACCATCGCGCAAAAAATAATGTACAACGCACGTTTGTGAAGTGTTTTACAGAATCTCGGAAATTAAAAAACCACGCTATCGCTCGGTTTTTAAACATTTTTCTCGATTCTGTAAAAAACACCTCCCAACCTTGCATCGTAATATACTATTCTATCCTTACAATGTACATACTTTTATTTCATATTATCTCGAATTTAATTATTTTAAATAAATAATGTCCAGCCCTTTCATCCAAATTTACAGTAGGTATCTGGAAAATATTGGAGAGCAAGATACATGATGGGTACGTGCCAAGTGCTCGGCATTAGTAAGCAAACAAACAAATAAACCATCCATAAAAATGAGATTTTTTAAGTAGCAATAGCTTCATTTCTTCGGAATTACTAATATGAGATGAGGTATAAAATATGATTCATTTGATGATTTTTAAAGTAGTACAGTCCACTCTTTTAGCCAATTGCAATAAACTACAACATGGAAATCTCAACAGAAAAATCTAAAGTCATGGCTTTCCTAGAAAAAAGCCCAGTTCGCAGTAAAATTATTATTAATAATAAAATATTAGAACAAACTAACACATGTAACTACCTCGGATACCAAATTACATAAAAGAAGAAAACGATTTTAGCCAAAAAAAATTATAACATTTAACAGAGTAACAGGAATTATAAATATTTTCAAGCCAAACACAGTACAGCAACACACACGAACTAGAATTTATAAAACACTGGCCAGACCAATATTATATTACGGCAGTGAGGCCTGGACAATTCGCTGTGTAGATGAACAAAGACTAACTGTGGCAGACATTAAATTTATGAGATATACTGCTGGTTACTCAAGAACAGACCATAAAAGGAATTCTGGGATTCTCAAAGAATTACAAACAGAATCAATAATGGAATATGTACAAAAATATAGAAATAACTGGAAATCTCACTAAGAAGAATGTTTAATGTGGAATATGGAAGAGGGGGGGGGATTTGCATTAATTTTGAACCGAACAAGAATACCACGTCAAATCTTAAATCACCAGCCACCAGGCAAGAGATCTTTGGGCAGACCATTCAAACGTTGAATTGAGACCATAACAAGACCCCTAGGTCTATCATATGAAAGGAAGAGGAAGAAGAAGAAGAAAGTAGTACATAACATATTGGATAAGATAAAAATTGTAGACGGTTTATGATCTTAAATGTTAAAGCACAAAATAATAAAATTCATATTTTTTCATGGCGCGACAGCTTAGAAGAGCTTTGGCCTCGCATCCACATGTGTCAATTATAGCGGTTGACTGTAATTAAGGCTAGTGTGAGGGTGCATGTGGTTAAATAAATCGGGTTCCCCAGCAGTTACAGCTGAATTTCTAAACTTGGAGCTGCTACTTATTGCAGCTGTCCAAATTCCTCACGATTCTGTTGGGAACCGGTTCCACATACTGGCTGAAATTCCATGAAGAAAGTTTTCCCCATGAAGATTTGTAACAGTGCGCGCCCCGTAGCTCTGCACCAATGCATAATGCCTTAGAACCTTCGGGTATGACGTGGCACGACAGGCTGTCTTTTATGACATTTTTGACTTTCTTTCCTGGCATTAGCGGAATTGTAATCCATTTCTTTATAAAGTAATGGCTGTTCCTGTATTGATGTATGGATCAGAATGTTGGACGATCACTAAAAGACAAGAACAAAGTTTGGAAGCAGCTGAGATGCGATTTTTAATCAATATAGCAGGATATACTCTGCTGGATAAGAAAGGAACTAAATATTTTCAAACTTACAGACCGAATAATTAAATATAGGAACGACTGGAAAGAACATATTGATAGAATGCCAGAAGGAAGATTTTCAAAATTGTTACTAAATTATAAACCGCGCGGAAGGAGAAATGTTGGTCGCCCACACAGAAGATGGCCTGAACAATTTTAACAATTCTAGCTTTCATGAAACCGGAACGAGCCAACAGGCTTAGTCCCTGGAAGAAGAAGAAGATGATGATGATGTAATCCATTTCTTAGGTTGGGGCACCTGGAAGGCGGAGTTACATTACCCCGATGAAATGATGGGTGATAAATGATACTCATGGTAATTAAGTGCCAGGAGAGTTTTTAAGCTAAACTTAACCTAAATTTCAGATCGTGGGCAACCACAGGAATAATTCGTTTTAAAGAAAAAATCCTATAATCTGACCGGGAATCGAACCCAGGACCACATGAACTGTAGTCAGAAACGCTGACCGTTGCCCACGAGGCTAAAATTATATAATTCGTCCCAGTACATCATTGCCACGACTCTGCAATTTTATTAGAGCACCGAAAAAATTCAAAACAAAGCACTACGATAATTTTATTTTGAGCGGCCCCTTGGTGCTTTTTGACATGAGTAGGCTACTTATCGACACCGGGTTTCACCTTCTCCCTTCTCTTCATCATCCTTTCTCACACAACATATACTCTACACTGTACAAGCATATATTCATCATATACTCCTCTCTGTATACAATGTAAGAATACATCTACGTAAAATGGTCTGCCGACGTGGTTCGTAAATCTAAATTATGCAATATTAACGCTATATATGTCCACCACTGTGGTCTCGGGATAGCGTGCTGCCTTGTCACGCAGCGGGTCCGGGTTCGATCCCCGGTCGGGACAGTTTTTCTGGGTGAGGTTTTTATCGAGGTTTTTCCTCACCTATAAGACAAATGTCAGGAAAACTTTAAGGCCCAAACGGTTCCCGTAATCATATGGCCATCATCATCATCATCATCCTTATCATTATCATCATCATCATCATCATCATCATCATCATCATCATCCTTAACCGGTGTGGAAAGCAACGGGAAGCTACCACACCTACAATTCCCAATAAAGCTGCAAATCATAGCATGAGAATGCTATGATTGCAGTGAAAGACCTGCCCTCGGGCAGAATTACTATGGATGGATGGAACGCTATATATATCAGGCTATTTTGTAGTCAATAAAAAAACTGCAGTTAATTATCTCGATTTTTGCTATTAAATATTGTTATACATTTTTAAAAAGCCTAAAATGGAATTTCTGAAGTTATTTTAGAGTTTTAAGGTCTATTTTATATGCCTACATTTCTAGACCCTATAAATCCGAGGTCTATATTAGGGACCTATAACATTCAAATAGTTGTATACTTACTCACAATCGCTGCATACAGAAGACTCAAATGTAATCGACATGGGATTCACCTCTAAATTTGTATCTCCTCCAACTTTGATTTTATAAACTCCTTTTTTGTCAATTTTGACTTTCATATTCCTGGGACATAAAATAGAAGCCCCCATATTCTTAGCTTTATAATACACAGTTGCATAATTTGGATGATCTATCCTGCAAGAAAAACTTATGTAGACAAATGGTTCTAATGCTCTGTCTCGTACTTGACTCCTGTAATATCCAGAGCTGGCTGTTTTTAATAGTTCAGAAATTACCAAAGATTCAATCAGTTCTGATAAAGGTACGTCTGCTAGTTCCTCAGGAGAATTTGTAGTACTTTTATTCCCAACATCTTTTGACAATTCTTTAGAAAATGAAGACATTGCAACTCTATCTATTTCTTTAAGTTCTTCAGCAGACCATTCAAATTCTCCCATTTCTTGAGGAATTGTTGATATTCTTGTTCCATCTGGATAAGCTACGTTTAAAATTCCATCACTTGTAAGAAGTGTATTTGTTCCTTCTTCTCTTCTTGTAAAAACTTCACCCATTTCAAAGTCAGTAGCTGTTCTCAATAATAATGGATCATCTATTTCTTTCTTTTCTCCATTTAAAACATTATATTTCATACCATGTGCAGTCAATATGTCAAAATCTGTTATTTCCCAAAGTGGTGGAGATTTTGAAATATCTTCCTGAAAATTTTTGGATTTTTCCTTTACTTCAATTTTTTCTTCAGTTTCTTCTGGAATATATTCATCAACCTTTTCCTTTTTAGTTTTTGATCCTCTTTTCTTTTTCGGTGAATCTGTCGAAGTTGTGGATATTCTTTTTCGCGATTTTTTATTTTCATTTTCAGTCTTTGATTCTGTTGGTTGAACTATATACGATGGTTTTTGTTGTGGCGGTGGAGCTGGTGGTGGCGGTTTTTTGAATTTCTTACATAAAAATATTGTGCTATCAGGGGTGAGTATTTTTACAGTACCGTCCAACAAAAATATCAAAACATTACCATTTCTGAGGTAACATCTGTAAGATTCATCTCTGATTTGATCACACACTGGTCCTTTTGTTAAATATTTTTGTCTGATGTAGAAAGGATCAGAGTCCTCTGTACCTACAACAGTTTCAACTGTCAAACTGTTTGGAAAACTCAGTCGCATATCATAGAAAAATGGAACTTCTGGCCCAGGGACATAATTTGTTAAAATTTCCTGTTTTGATGGTTTTTCTTGTACACTCTCTTGTAATGCAATACTCTTGTATCCTTTTATATTTTTCTTCTTCTCTTGTATTGAAATTTTCCTGTCTTTTCCTTTATCCTTCTTAGTTTTTGATAATATTATAGATGGTTCAGGAACTACCTCCGATTCTACTCTCGTGATAATTTTTTCAGGAACTTCCTCGACTTGGGGGGGATGAAATGCACTTCTCTTTGAAAATGCAACTATAGTCCCATTTTTTGCTGTAAAATGGAAGGTCATAGGTTCATCCACAGCCGGTGGCGGTCCTGCATAACTGTAGATAGACAAGGTATGACCAAGTTTATTGAACTGTGAATAAATTAGAGTATTCCCATAGAGCCATTTTGAGCGTTCTATTTTTACATTGGTGCCATCTGGAGAATAAAACATAGTTGTAGATCCAAGAGTTTCAACTTTCTGTGGTCCTAAATTATAACCTTCGAAAACATAAGGACCACTCTGGGTAGAATTTAGAGCTAACACTAGACTGGAAACATTGAATGAAAATTTTCTTGCTGAAGTTTTGGAACGTAGTTCCTTTTCTGATGATTTTTGTGACGTTACTTTTAGAGGTGACATTTTCTTTTCAGATTCCACCTCAGATGATGATGATTCTATCACAGGTGTTAATATCGTTTCCTGAATTTGATTGTGTTGTTCTTTCATAATTTGTTGCTTGATACTTCCTTCCATTATGAATTCTTCAGGAACACATGACACCTCTTGTTCAGATGATACCTAGAAAACATATAAAATATTACTAACTGGTAAGAGACTGAATCAGAAATATATTACACCACCAAGTTAACTTCTCACGGCGGAGGGAAGTTTTAGCGCTAGTGTCGCCGAACTATTGAATCTATGGAAGGGATGTAGGAGAATACTGTACATCCGATCACGTACTGAAATGGTTCAGTTTTAAGTGCGGGCGGAGAATCCCTAAACACGTGTGAAAGATTTTAATATGGTTGTCATATTAGTCATTTAAGCAGTGAACGCTCAAGCGTCGGATCATTTAAATCACAGTATTTGTCGTCTCTCCGTTACCAGTCTCACAATAAATCACAAGTGACAACATGTAATGAGAAGCGGCAGCTCATTCCTACACGTAACCCCGTAACTCCACCAGGCTATATAAATCTATTCTATTCTATTCTATTCTAACTCCACCAGGCTAAATAAATCTATTCTATTCTATTAAATTGTGTTAAGTTAGTTTTCAGGTTCGTTGGCAACGCGAGTTCAAATATCGTGTATATGTTGGCTGCATCCCGTGATTCCATAGTGTAAACGGCTTCACGCATGGTGTATGGTTGGAACTTAGGAAAAACATTCTTGTTACACGTTTTAAAGTATTTCCAACTTAAATATTTAATTGTCTAGTGATGCTAGTGGCTGGAGTTGGGAATTTCTAAAAAGTTAGTTAGACTTTTATGAATGTGTCTAAATAGCACAAAGAGTAGGGTGCGTGTAGGCAAACAGTTTTCGGATACTTTTGAAATCCACAATGGGTTGAATCAAAGAGACACACTATTTCCTCTACTACTCGTATTTAATTTTGTACTAGAGCCGCCATCAAATCTTTAGAGATATTAACAAACTGTTAGTTTATGCTGATGATGTAGTATTATTGGGCGATAGCGAAGAGATATTCAAGGCCAACACGCACACACTATTGAGTAACAATAAGAAATTGGGACTGAAAGTATATATCAATAAAACTAAAAAAATGGTCACACATAGAAATACATTATATAATGGAAATGGACAGCTAATGACAAATGAGGAAATTTTGAGGAAGTGGCTGAGTTCAAATATCTAGGAACAATAATCACAACTAGAAATGAGATGCACAAAAAAATTAAACATAGGCTCAATTCTGGAAATGCGTGTTATTATGCATTACAGGGACTCTTGACGTCCCAACTCCTTTCAAAAAACGTTAAACTGAAAATATATAAAACGATTATTCTACCAGTTATTATATTATATGGATGCGAAACATGGACTCTTACTTTAAGGGAGGAAAAGAGATTACGAGTATTTGAGAATAAAGTTCTTCGGAAGATTTTTGGACCTAAGAGAGATGAACAGACAGGTTAATGAAGAAGACTAAATAACAATGAACCACATGGTCTTTATAGGAAGCCAGATATAATAAGAACAGTTAAGTCTCGTAGACTGCGATGGGCAGGCCATGTGGCACGAATGGAGAATGAAAGAGGGGCATGGAAGCTTCTTGTAGGTAAACCAGAAGGAGAACGCCTAGTTGGTAGACCAATAATGAGGTGGATGAATAAGATTTGAGAGAAGTAGATTATACAGGAGATGATTGGAAAACATTAGCTCAGGATAGTGATGTATGGAGAGCTTATGTCAGCGTGGACGTGAAGTAGTTATTAGGCCTATACTCATATATTAGTTTTATATGTTATATTAGTTTTTTAATTATGCTTATCCCCTCAGGGGTCCTCATCTAGGGGATATGTGGATGGCGACCACAAGGTGCCCAAGCTGTGCAAAATATTTCTTCCACTTACTTGTGTTTTGCACTCTTTTAACTTTACTATCTAACCTCTCTTGGTTAACTCTTGTTTTTTCGACCCCGACGCTATTAGGGCATCCGAGGGCTAGGGAGTATTTCCTTTCTTCCATTTCTTCTTGCCTTTATTTTCTTTTCTTCTCCAGAAAAGCCTGACCAGAGGCTATAAGATGGCAGCCCCATCACTGGTCTTGCCTTCCTTTGGCCAGCAACCAATCGAAGGGACTATTATTATGCTTTCAAGTCTTATACGAGATTTTCCCTCAAACGCTGGAGGGAAAATTTTCTATAGGATCGTAACAGGCCTTGGCCTAATACTTGGAAGGAAGAAGAAGAATTATGCTTATAGCGCATTGCCAAACTATGTTTCCGATGTATACAATATAACTTAGACTCCCGTGGCGTTCGGCTCAACCGCATTCCTGCTTGGGAGTTTCTTTCTCTGGCAATGCAGTATGTGCTTCAACAGGTCTACTGTGTAATCAGTGTAATTCATACAATAAACTAACTGATATGACCTTTTGTTTTAAAACAAATTACGGAACATTGATGTTAGTCCACTTCTATGATCTCTATGTAACGTCATTGCCTCGTTCGGGACAATTTTCCTGGGTGAAGAATTTATCATAAGTAATGCCACGAGTGATTTCCAAATTATCGATAAATTCACGACTCACGAAGTGAGGAGTGAATTTATCTAGAGAATTTGGAAATCAAGAGTGGCATTTGTTAGGACTATTTAACGAATAAAATTAAGCTGTTTACTCACAAATCATTATTTAACTGTAGTTATTTCAAAATATTTATATATTTAATGCAAACGGCGATGTTTGAAAACAAATGAGAAACGATAGGTACGCTTCTACTGCTTCTTTTGTTTATCACTGCAACCAGATCATACTATTTATTGCCAAAGGAACGCGATATTATAAGAATGCTCTCTAGTGGAGAAAAAATGAAACATCAATCTGTATATTAATTCATTTCTGATGTCGTATGATGTAAATATTACAATTATATTTTTCTGGATTATTACCTGGGAAAAAATACATTTAAGAAAGTCAAACAGTGGTTTCTTTTTTTGGTGGTATAATAAATTGCTACAAATGTTGACATGTATGCACTATATATACAATCTGGTAGCCGTATTTCTTATAGGCTCAGTCACTGCAAAATAACGGTCAGACCTGTTCAGAATATTAAAAAGGAGGAGCTTTGTTTAATATATGGTAATTATAACACTGATAAATATTTCGTGAAACACGACTCTGATTGGTTGTAAAACAGAAATCATTGAAACGTGATTGGTCATTGACTCCCATTTGGGACATGAGTTAAATAGTCAAATTAAATATATATTCCATAAACCAGCAAAATGTGACCATAAATTTGACTTGCTGAGGGATTCGCTTAGTATAAGCAGTTCCTAAGTGCCGGATCCTTATGTACGTGGGTTGTAACAAAATTAGTGGCAACACTGTTTATAGAAGCGAAACCAGACGCAGTTAATTGTTGTAACTTCTATCACATGTTAATAGACGTCTGATCTATCTTACAGAAAATTGACTTGTCCGTACGTCTGAAAGCGCAAGCGCTTTTGGAGATAGGAAGCGATCTTGGTTGAAAAACCTGAGAACAAGCGTTAAGAAGGTAGCGCCCATATTTTTTTGCATAACTCTCCAAAAACATTTTGCAGGATAATACTCGGGCGCACACGGCACACCCTGTAGCTGATCTGTACCGTAGGTGGGGATTGGAAATACTTTTCCATCCACCACATTCACCGGGCTTAAACTCCTGTGATTATGATTTGATCCCAATGATGAAGGATCCCTTCGTGACATTCGATTCTAGACTGTTCCCGAGATTCTGCTGGCATTAAGGTGGGCGTCAGAAACGTCAACAAAACAGGAGCTGCTACACGAATACTACGACTTCACATCGCTGGCAACGAGTTGTAGACAATGCTGGATACTACATTAACCCATTCGCCTCAAAAGACGAGGTAGACTCGCCGGTAGTTAAATGGCCATCAACCCAGATAACGTACACTCGCTTAACTCAGCTATTTTATAATTTGCATTATTTTGTACATCCCTTGGCAGGGTAATATTTTGTTAACATTTATGAATAGTAGAGGAATGTATTTTTGCTTTCGCCCTTATTGTGATCTCAAGTACCGTTATCTTTTGTATGTTTTGAATATCTGAAAATAGACAATATAATATATGGTAACTTAAATCTGGTTTCTGGGAAAATGCATTGGCCCTTTAAATCCGAAGCGAATGGGTTAAAGACCTGTAGAATTTTCAGAGGCCTGTCACTTTTATACTAACTTAGTAGTAAATAAATAGTTGCCACTATTAAAGTTACAACTTAAGTATTTTCTCATTTCACGTATTTTATGATGTTTTATAGTTCCGTGTCTATGCTATTATTTTTTATTTCTTTCTTATTTTCTGTTAAACTTTGTCTGTTATAATGGAAACATTAAATTTGATATACAGGGTGTCCCATTCAAACCTCCCACATTTTAATTAATCATATTAACAAAGTATGCAGAATTATGAAATCAGGCCGGTATTAAACGAAACAAACTCAAATAATTTTCAATGCCACACACTAAAACACCTCTATATGTGCACCATTAGTAGCACGAACAATATCAAGTCTGTATTCGATTTCGTGCCACATTCTACCCAACATGTCCATTGGTACTGTTGCAATTGTGTCAAGAATACGTGTTCGTAAATCACGAAGATCTTGTATTGGAGTCGCAAACACACAGTCTTTTAAATACCAGAAAACGGTTTGTTCTCGTAGCTGAGGAGTCGCCATTTTCTTTATGTCAGTATTGTACAACATGCGACAGATGAATTAACTGCAACAATGAAAACAAAAATTCTTTGAGTTTTTCTTTCTTTTAATACCAACCTCATTTCATAATTCCGCATACTTTGAGAGTTATGATTAATCAAAATGTGGGAGGTTTGAATGGAACACGGTGTACCGTAATTAGTATAAAATATAGAAACAATATAGCAAAAAGTTACAGAGAGCAGTCACATCTCTCCACTAACCTGCTAATTTGTTTGCATCCCAATAGGGGAAAAGCGCGCCTTCACAGGTTAGTAAACATATGTACTATGGCTTTATCGAAAAAGTGGATAACTATTTTTTTCGCGATAGTCCATTTTGTCGTACTTACAGCAATGGCGACCATGACTGAAAATTCAACTTCCTACATTTCGGGACTGCCAATCTTAATAACTATACTGTAATAAAATAACTATACTGTAATATTACATATTACAAACCACGTGTGGGAAGTAAAACCACTACCCTCTATGTAGGGCAATGTATATACAAAAAACATCCAAAAGGTAGTGTCAATATCCATTATACGAAACAAATCACTGCATTTTAAATGAACTGAACTTTATTTGGGACAATATAAAACAATAAATACGTACTTGCCGCCATTTCATTACTGATTGGTGTATCACGGCCTCCTGTAATTTTAACTAATAAACATTGTCACACTGTTAACGTTAGTCAGTTGTTTATAATGAACGCAAATATTTCCAACAAATATGTTATTATTTTACTATTATTTGTTATATTGAAAACACCATCGCGCAAAAAATGATGTACAACGCACATTTGTGAAGTATTTTACAAAATCTCGGAAATTAAAAACCTCGCTATCGCTCGATTTTTAAACAATTTCCTCGATTCTGTAAAAACCACTTCCCAACCTCGCATCGTAATATACTATTTTAACGCAGTTGGTATAAATTATGTTGAAATCTGACCTGTATTGTATCAGCAGATATCCCTTGGTTCCATTCATCCAATTGTTTCTGATAGAACTCTTCCTGTTCTTGGAACCACTTGTCATCTTCTTGCAACACGTATTTTTCAAAATCTCGGAGACCCACTGGAGTTCTTAAGCGTCCATGCCATCTGTGTTCCAGTTTCTGTTCTATATTGAAATTGTGGAACTTAAATAGTAGCGTGTCTGTAGGCTTTAAGTAGCTGTAATCTGTACAGTTATAATTAATCATGCAACTCTGAAACACAAATAAAATAATCAAATTTATTGCTTATGGAATCCATATGTTCAATACAAAAACATAAATAAATACGAAGGTTTAACTTTAATAGTGGCAACACTGCTGTAGAGATGCCACGCGACGAAATCTAATGATGTCGCTGAGAGCACTCGTGAGTTACATATTACTCATTCAAAATATCTCTGGAGGCGGAGGAATCACGATGCTCTGTTTGTTGCTACACGTGACGTCATATAAGGCAGTGTACACTGTCAGCGTCCCACGTCCCATTCCCCTCTGCACTCAGAGATAACAGTGTCACGTGTTCTATTCCTGCATAAACACGACTACAGCGCCCTCCGTCAACAACTGCGCTTACTCCTTAAACGGGTAATACCTATTTTCTGTCCATCCTAAGAAAGACAGTTCAGGAAAATAAATGGGTGGGTAATCCACGAAGCTCATGTTTGAAAATCTTCAGACTCGGGACCCACGGCTTAAAGTCCCTCCCGGAGGACTTGCTCCTTGGATTTTTCCGTCCTAAAAAATCCATCGACCCCGGCCGGGTTTGAACCCGCGACCCTTGGGACCAGAGGCAAGGAGCATAACCACTAGTCCACCGCGGTCGACAGCTGTTTACTAAAAAATTAATTAATAGCCTATAATGTTGTTTATGTCCACCGCTGTGGTCTCGAGTAGCGTACTGCCTTGTGACGCAGCGGGCCCGGGTCCGATCCCCGGTCGGGGCAGTTTTTCTGGGTGAGGTTTTTATCGGGGTTTTTCCTCACCTGTAAGACAAATGTCAGGAAAACTTTAAGGCCAAAACGGTACCCTAAATCATATGGCCATCATCATCATCCTTATCATTATCATCATCATCATCCTTCACCGGTGTGGAAAGCAACGGGAAGCTACCACACCTACAATTCCCTAGTAAAGCTGCAAGCATAGCATGCAAATGCTATGATTGCAGTGAAGGACCTGCCTTCGGGCAGAATTACTATGGATGGAATGTTGCTTATAATATACAGTTTGATGAGTTTAATTTTTTTCTCCACTAGGGCGCATTCTTACAAAATTGCCATCCTATTTGAAGTTTCCCACTCCAGATAGCAATAAATAATATTTTATGATCAAGTTGCACTGGATGAAAAAATGAAAAATAACTAAACAATTCTGATTTATTTCCAACCATCGCGTTTTACTTTAAATATATAAATATTTTAAAATAACTATATTTAGATAATGATTTTTAGTAAAGAGTTTAATTTTATTCGTTAAATGTTCCTTACAATTGCCACTCTTGATTACCAAATTCTCTAGGTAAAGTCACTCCTCACTTCGTGATTTCGTGAATTTATCGATGATTTGGAAATCACTCGTGGCATTACTTACGAAAAATAAGTAAGTGGCTTATTTACCTGCAGAGTCTGAAGCATAACTTGAGGCTTCAGTTTTTCCACATGAATATACCCGAACAATTTGTAGAGACAATCTCGTACAGATTTTATGTCTCCATCGCTATGCAGCTCTCGTTTCTTCAGAATTAGATTAACTAATTCTGGACATTCCAGTAAAGGGCTTAAGTTCCTGATGTCATGTGCTGTGCTTTCTTCAGTCGAAACATCTCGTTCTTCAGGCGGTGGATGCAACATTCTGTGTTAACAAAATAATAGAAGTAGTATTTTTAGTGGTGAAAGTTTAATGACATAAAAATAAGCATCAATGATCGCATTGACTGAGGCTTAGTTTCTACTCTGCTAATAATGTTTGTGGTATCAGCCTCATGGGTTCATGGTCAAATTTTCTTACTACAGTTCATGAGGTCCAGGGTACATTTCCCGGTCAGACAATAGGAATGTTTCCTTAAAGGGAAATGCAAAATTATATTTGTGTGGAGTATAGCATTGTATGGTGCAGAGACTTGGATATTACGACGCAATGAGGAGATGCGACTGGAAGCTTTTGAGATGTGGATGTGGAGAAGGATGGAGCGTATAAAATGGACAGACAAAATAAAAAATAAAGATGTGCTAGACAGAGTGGGTGAAGGGTGAACAATGCCGGAATTCATAAAGAAGAGGAAAAGTAATTGAATTAGCCACTGGTTAAGAAGAAACTGCCTGCTGATGGATGCCCTAGAAGGAATGGTCAACGGAAAGAAGGTTAGACGCAGAAAAATACATCAAATGAAAGACGATATTAAAATAAATGGTTTATATGCGGATATGAAAAGGAAGGCTGAGTTAAGGAACGAGTAGAGAATGCTGAGTTTGCAGTTAACGACCTGCTCTTGGGCAAAACACTATATATATATATATATATATATATAGTCCACCGCTGTGGTCTCGAGGTAGCGTGCTGCCTTGTCACGCAGCGGGCCCGGGTTCGATCCCCGGTCGGGGCAGTTTTTCTGGGTGAGGTTTTTATCGGGGTTTTTCCTCACCTGTAAGACAAATTTCTGGAAAACTTTAAGGCCCAAACGGTCCTCGAAATCATATGGCCATCATCATCCTTATCATTATCATCTTTCACCGGTGCGGAAAGCAACGGGAAGCTACCACCTGCAATTCCCTAGTAAAGCTGCAAGCATAGCATGAAAATGCTATGATTGCAGTGAAGGACCTGCCTTCGGGCAGAATTACAATGGATGGATATATATATATATATATACACACACACACACACACATACACACATGCTTTTTTATTCAATGCCACCACGACATTTCTGGTATCCTTTCCTGGCATGGCGTACTTGTAACCCATTTCTGAGGTTGGGGCGCCTGGATAGCGAGGTTACGCTACCCCGATGATATGAGAGGTGATGATGCGCCAGGAGAGGCCTTAAAGTAAACTTAATCTAATGAGGCGAAGGTATTGATGTCCATATGGAGTTCGGGGCCGTTTGGGCCTTCTATTTCCCTGACATTTGTCTTACAGGTGAGGAAAAACCCCGGAAAAAAACCTCACCCAGGAAACTTGTTCCGATCGGGGATCGAACCCGGGCCCGCTGTGTGACAAGGCAGCACGCTACCTCGAGACAACAGCGGTGATATTGTGCAAATCTCATGGGTATTCTCTGTTGAAGTCAAGTCTAACTTATCGATTTTAAGGGGACCGACTGGTGAATTAAAAAAATAATAATCTGTTTTGAAAATTTTACCACATATTTCATGTGCTTATAGAAGTGTTTCTGTGGAGTTTGGTGTTTATAAGTAGAAGAGTTTCAGAAGTGTGGTTTTTAGATTTATTTTTGAAAAATATTTTCTAAAAAATGCTCCTTACGATGCATTTTTAATATTCTCTCACGAAATTTCAGTTTCAGAGTCTTTATGATTTCACTAAACACATTTGCTATGTAAAAAAAATCATGGATAGAGGATACTGCTTATTTTTCCTTCTTCTTCACGGTTTAGGCTTATTTACTAGCCTGTTCCGGCTCCAAATTGCTGCTCTTTCCATCTTTTCTTTGGTCTTCCCAAACTTCTTCTTCCTCGTGGTGAATAGCTGTATGCTGCTTTTGGTATTCTATTCTCAGTCATCCTTGCCAAGTGTTCTTTCCAGTTTGTTCTATATTTCACTATTGTTGTGTTTAGTTCCTCTACTTTTAGTAGTCTTTGGAGCTTGTAAGTATTTTAAATTGTGTCCCCTGAGTACGCTAACGTTCTACAGGGTTAGTCCTTTGGAAGGGCTGCCTCCTTAAAGCCTATGGACTTGCTTCCATGTGTTTTATCCCCCACAAGGAGGGTTGCCTCTTCCGCCTTCTGCCGTTGAGGACTTCACTCTTGTTTCCCCGAGCTGGGTCTCGTATTTCATCCCCAAAGATTGGGTTGCCACTTCCGCCTTTTCGCCGTTCCGATATTTCTATCTCCGCCGTATCTGCCGTTGTAGTCTTCCGTGTTTGCAGCTTCCAGTGTGGTCGTTGCTCCCACGTTGCGGATTATTCTTAGTTCCCTCTCCTCTTATCTAACCGCAAGCCTAGGCTTCCCGGTTATGATCGTCTGGGTCATTGGTACTAAGCCTCCCTACCACGCCAAGGTGATAATCCACAGGGAGGGCTTATTTTTCATTTTTTGAAAAAAAAAAGGTGTTTTTTATGCATTCTCATGCATTAATTCTCAATTTAAAAGAACACATGTGTCGTAGAGAAGTAACTGCATAGCGAATTTGAATTAGCATTTATTGGGTAGCCTAACCACAAAATTTCACGTTGATAGCATAAAAATTACATCGTAAGGAGCATTTTAAGTTTTTGGAAATGTCAAAAAAATGGAAACGAAAAAAAAAACATATTAAACTTTAAGAAGTAACTTAATTAAGGTAGAATATTTTTTATCACTCACCTCATATTGTTCTTCTTATTTGATTATGAACTAATTTCGGAACATAGTTTCTGTTCCATCCTCAGTATCGTCACGACCGTTGTTCTGTCGTCTTGAAGGGCTGTCCTTCTCTCCTTCCATTGGCTGACTGAAAAACCTCGAAACCAGGCCATTCTCACCGGGAAATTCAAAGTTCATTAATTTCTTCTTTTCGCTCTTTTGAATGTAGATCTTTTCCCAAACAGTAAGTTCTTTTGGTTTTTCTATTTGTTTTAATAATTTAGCTTCTTTCTCGATAAGATGTTTTTCAGACCATGCATGAAGCTAAATTATTAAAACAAATAGAAAAACCAAAAGAACTTACTGTTTGGGAAAAGATCTACATTCAAAAGAGCGAAAAGAAGAAATTAATGAACTTTGAATTTCCCGGTGAGAATGACCTGGTTTCGAGGTTTTTCAGTCAGCCAATGGAAGGAGAGAAGGACAGCTCTTCAAGACGACAGAACAACGGTCGTGACGATACTGAGGATGGAACAGAAACTATGTTCCGAAACTAGTTTATAATCAAATAAGAAGAACAATATGAGGTGAGTGATAAAAAATATTCTACCTTAATGAATATACCTCATAGTGAGAATTCCTAAAATAAGTAGTAACTTAATGCTGACCACGCGTGTAGGGGTATTTAAATTCATACCCTCGCAGACTCAGTTTTGCCCCTACAATAAAAAAGTACATTAAAATGATCTAAAGAATTAGAGTTATTAAAAAGCAAATAAAAATGCATATTTTTACCATTTTTTTTCAAAATGTTCACCATTCGGTGTCCTTAAGCCAAGCAGCTAAAGTCGAATTAAAAAATTGTTTATTCCAGTGGTTGCCCACAGTCTGGAAATTTTATTAAGTGTATGGTTAAGGATGCAAAATTTTCGATTTTTTAAGCCATTTTTCGAAAATGTTGTGCATTTTTCCGGATTTTCGAGCTCTCCTGGCGATTCATTATCATTTATCACCCATCACGCCGTAGCGTAGTGGTTAAGGCACTGGGCTACAAGCCGGAGGGTCGAGGGTTCAAGTCCCGTTGGGGTCAGGATTTTTAAACTGACCCAAACCCTCTGGCGGCACTATGGCCCTGGGGTCGACTCAGCCTCTAACAGAAATGAGTACCAGATACTTGTTCTGGGGGTAAAGGCGGCCGTCACGCAGAGCTGACAACCCGGCTGATATAAAGTGCCGATTGTCTAGAAAAAGTGGGAGCCTTAACCTCCTACTACCCCAAGGGCCTCCGGGCCTGTTGTGGGATCACTTTACTTACATATCATTAGGGTCACGTAATTCCTCCTTCCAGGTGCCCCAACCTAAGAAATGGGTTACAATTCCGCCAATGCCAGGGGAGAACGCCAGAAATGTTATCAAAGACAGCCTGGTGGCATAAAAAACATGTTGAAAGTTCATCTCAAAAGGAACGGCTAATTGAATCCGTTTGGTCTCAACCGGGAAGCCACTTCTTTAACAATGGCCGTCAAAGCGGTTAAAAAGGCAATAATAAAATTACATTTTCTTGGTGGACCCGTGACTAGTACTCGCGGCTGCCCCGACTGGGATCTTAGGTTCGAATTCTGATGGTTTCAGATAAGTATTATTGGACCACACAGAGATTTTTCAGGTTTTTGTCAAGGTTCTCCCGTTTCCCGAATTTCAACCACCAACACTCTCTTACCCATTATGACATTTCATCTTTATTCATTCATTCATTTATTTCATATCATGGTTCATCTCATCTCATATTAGGTAAAAAGCATGGTTTAAGCAAACCACGGTGTTTAAAATCTTTTATCGTGATGATCTAAATGGGTCAGTCATGTACTACCTCATGACTCCGAGCCTGTGTGTCAACTTAGAGCAGAATAGGACCAAAACGAGGGTTGTAACTCCAGGCTTTGGGCCCAGCCTAAATAAATGGAAATATTAGGCATGTGTCGAACCAGGAAAATCATAACAGACTACATATCACTGTATATAGTAGATTTCTTCTCATTCTTTCCACAAAGCAAAGATGGTTAAATATAATGAACCTAAAATAAGGTTGCGTCTTAGGGCCTTAAAACCTAAACCCATATTGCAGTTCTTATTATACATATTTCTTCATTCATTTCCAATTTTGCTATCCCTCAATTTCCTTACTGTGCCCAAAAAAATTGCATGTTTTCACTTCACTCTCAATCCCTCCTAAAATATCCTAACACGTCATTTTCCCAATATCTGACCTGAGAAATCTCCCCGGCAAAGGTAAAGGTAAAGGTAAAGTGATCCCACTACAGGCCTCAGGAGGCCCTTGGGGTAGGAGGTTAAGGTTCCCACTTTTTCTTGACAATCGGCACTTGATGTCAGCCGGGTTGTCAGCCCTGCGTGACGGCCGCCTTTACCCCAGAACAAGCGTCTGGTACTCATTTCCGTTAAGAGGCTGAGTCGACCCCAGGGCCATAGGCAGCAACTGTAATCTAAGTTGCTCTGTCTCTCTACAAAATGCTGTATATAAGCAGGTCGCATAAAATCCGTGTGCAATAAACGTCCCCTTCTCTCTCCGTTTTTACAAGACTACAGTGATGTTACCTGGATGATTGTGTAGGTGATTTAATTTGTTCAGCTTTGTCTTCAGATCCAATCTCAGAGTCAGACATCTCCATACTTTTGGAAATGTTCGTTAAACAAGACATTTGTTCGAAAACAGTTATCATGAGGTAGAACCTTAGCAGTCGATCTGTCACGTGTCCTTGTTCCATACAGTGAAGCAGTCTGTTCAAATGATAATTATACATCAACTCGTCTGATTTGTTCATTTGCGGATAACTGAAAAACAACATATGGATTAATCGTTACAGTTAATATTTAATTTTAGGAAGTGTTACTTTGAGGTTATTTTAATTATATTATTTTTAGTCTAATCCAATTGAGATTTCATAATGCCATAGCTAAACCTGCTCTACTATACGAAAGTGAATGCTGGACACTTCGAGCAAAAGATAAATCCCGTATTAATAGTTCACAAATGAGATTCCTCCGATCACTAACTGGAGTAACATTAAGGGATAGAATGAAAAGTGATGAGATAAGGATGCAGTGGAATAGTAGGGAAATGGTTGAACATATACAAAATTATCATAAGTAATGCCACGAGTGATTTCCAAATTATCGATAAATTCACGACTCACGAAGTGAGGAGTGAATTTATCTAGGGAATTTGGAAATCAAGAGTGGCATTTGTTAGGACTATTTAACGAATAAAATTAAGTTGTTTACTCACAAATCATTATTTAACCATAGTTATTTTAAAATATTTATATATTTAATGTAAACGGCGATGTTTCAAAACAAATGACAAACGATAGGTACGCTTCATCTGCTTCTTATGTTTATCACTGCAACCAGATCATACTATTTATTGCTAAAGGAACGCAATATAAAAAGGAGGAGCTTTCTTTAATATGGTAATTATAACACTGATAAATATTTCGTGAAATACGACTCTGATTGGTTGTAAAACAGAAATCATTGAAACGTGATTGGCCATTGAGTCCCATTTGGGGCATGAGTTAAATAGTCAGACTAAATGGTTCCAACACGTCCAGAGAATGTCAAATTCCCGTTTTACCAAAGATGATTTACCACCTCAACCCTAAAGGCAAAAGAGACCTCGGAAGACCCTTCAACCGATGGAAAGATCAGTTTTTGTAGTCGCAGAACGGGCATCATCATCCAATACTGCATTCGGAAGAAGAAGAAGAAGAAGAAGAAGAAGATTTTTAGTCTATTCATCTTACCTCAATATTAATGTTGATTTGTTCCTTGGACATGTTTCAAAACAATTCTGTTTTATCGTCGGCTTGTCCAGACTGGTGTGATTTATGTTGCATTATGGTGCACACACTGGATGTTGATGTCAGCTCCATCCAGTGGTTGGCCAAAGAACCTCCAAACAAGGTCACGCTCCGTCGGTATTTTAAAATTCAAGAACAAAAACAGAGTTATGAATTTTGAAATACCGACGGAGCGTGACCTTGTTTGGAGGTTCTTTGGTCAACCACTGGATGGAACTGACATCAACATCCAGGGTGTGCAACATAATGCAACATAAATCAAACCAGTCTGGACAAGCTGACGATAAAACAGAATTGTTTTGAAACATGTCCAAGAACAAATCAACATTAATATTGAGGTAAGATGAATAGACTAAAAATAATATAATCGATACAGTACCTAACAATACTTCAAAAATAAAATAAAATGAAATAAATATATTGTTTAGACTAAATATAAGAAATTTTGAAAAAAAAAGATTTAAAAATCTAAAAAAATAAATTGAAGTATATAAATTTCGAAAAAAAAATTAAAATAGAAAAAAAAATAGAAAAAATAAAAATTTTGAAAAAAAAATTAAATTAAAAATTAAAAATGTTAATTTCGGCCAATATGGGACCGATGCTATCACTCAGCATCGTGGAGAATTAGGGTAGGTACAATAAGTAGCAACTCCAGGTAGAGAAAACCAGCTATAACGGCTGTGGGACCCGACATGTTGACCACGTCACCCCTACACTGGCTAGATGATTGTCTACCTCTGTAATTAACACGTGTGGATGTGAGGCCAGCGGCCGGCTGGTTGACCAAGGGCCTCCTAGGCTTGTCGCACCGTGGAGTTAGTTGTAGCCTATACAGTTAACTGAGAACACATTTAAGAAATAGTAAACTCAATACCAGAATCCTCATTAAATAACAGTGATGACATGATTTTTGTCTCATTAGTACCAATAGTTGTACTTAATGCAGTTTTCTTTGTCGTGTTTTCAGATATGTATTCGGAATGTCTCCATCACCCACAGTTTTTTTTATTTCAATTTCAATTAATGGATTTAAATAATTTTTTTAATAAACGTTTTTTCATCCATTTGTCCATTGTAAAATAAAACCAAATGAGCTAACTCAGGAGATTTCAGCTATGGAAAAGAGATATCAAGGTAAATGGAATCCTTATATGTTGGCCGATTATTGTTAGACCATCAAGAGGGATGCTCCACAGGAGAAATATAGCAAAAAAGCGTCATTTCTTACTTTGTAGGTGAGTCCGAATGTTCGAATATTGTGTAGTTACGAATGTAGAAAATATTTAAGTGTTTGAAATTATAAATTCCTGTCTCTCGGAAACCATGCGTGATGCAGAAAAACCGATATGATATTTGAATTCAGGAGAAAAAAATACTATCAGAATCACATATTTTTCTTTCTGAGACAAAAGAAAAAATTTTATTTTTTGTTGCTCAGTGTAATTGGAGGTGCTATATTGTATTAACTATCCCGCGCCGTAGCCGAGCGGTTAAGGTAGGAAGCCTTGGCGCAGAGCTACGGGACTTGCGCTGGTTCGAATCTCCATGGGGGAAGAAATTTTCTCATGGTATTTCGGCCAGTATGGGACCGGTGCCCACCCAACATCGTGAGGCAATTGGGTAGCTACAATAAGTAGCGGCTCCAGGTTGAGGAACCAGCTATAACGGCTGGGGGACTCGACATGCTAACCACATGTCACCCCTACACTGGCTGTTGATCATCTACCTCTGTGATTGACACATGTGGATGTTAAAGGCCAGCAGCCGGCTGGTAAAAGGGCAACCGCTGAAAAGTGGAAAGACCCTCAATCGGAATATTGTATTAACTAACTCACCGTAGGTTCATGGCCGAGCAGACATAAGATCTCCTTACATCTTTATCCTATGCTAATGTTATCCATTCATCCCTTGTAAAATTTACCTCCCTCAAATCATGGTTAATGTTATTCTCCCACCTTATTTTAGTCTCTGTGAACACTTTTCATCTAATTTTCCTACAAAGAGGTTCCAAGCCTTTATTTCATTCCGAGATTGTGCCACATGTCCTGCCTATAGCAGTTTACGAGACTCGACGGTTCGTTTAACATCTGGTTTCTGATACAGGTGTTGTGTAGTTTTCTCCATTCACCTATTTGTTCATGTCTCAGTGGTATAACAAATTTCGTAAGAGCTTTGTTCTCAAATACTCGTAGTGTTTTCTCTTCTCTTAAAGCACAAATGTATATTCATTGATATCATTGTTGTTGCTATTATTATTATTATTATTATTATTATTATTATTATTATTATTATTATTATTATTATTATTATTATTATTACTAACCAGGAAAAATAAATTGCAAATGTATAATTCAATAGTGAGAAGTACTGTTGCATATGGAGCAGAAGCATGGAAATTCAACCAAAACTGAAAACAAAAACTTATGTCGATGGAAATGGATTTATTGACGAGAGCAACAAGATGTTCAAAATTTAAAAAAAAAAATGTCATATCAGAAAAATTGATATTAGATATTCAGTACTGTATTATATAAGATATAAGCATTTAAGTTGGTATGGGCATGTACAACAGGTACAAGAAGAAAGTTTATCCAGAAACAGATTGGAATGGTATCCACCTGGTAAAATAAAGAAAGGAAGACCTCAAAACTCTTGGGTGCAAGAAATAAGAAGTGGAATGAGAACAAGAGGATTCGAAGACATGGAATGGATGGATAAGGACGAGTGGAAGAAGAAAAAAACTTTAGGCGCAGAAAGATGTGTAAACATTGCAAATCTGTATATATATATATATATATATATATATATATATATATATATAGACATGATAAGAAAAATAAATGCTCGGAGATATATATATATATATATATATATATATATATATATATATAAAGTATTATTATTGTTATTTTTTTATTGCGGATGAGCCCATGTAGGACTACGCAAAGTTCTTACAGGCGTTTCATTTGAGCCCAAATTTCTTTCATTCCTTTGCTATGAGCTTATTTTCTCTCATCTGTCCAAGTTGTTCCAGTTTTTTTTCTTCGGTTTGTCCTCTTGGTCAACTTGCCACTTATTCACCTTAATTCTAAATATATCTCTGTTCGGGATATCTTCTTTAGTAATTCCTGCCAATTTTAAGTCCTTTTTGACTTCATCAATCCATTTCATAGCATCCACTGGCGCTTTACTTCTGTTTTCGTAGAATTCCATTATCTGTTTTGTTGGTTGGTTGGTTGGTATCTAATGTCGAGCACTTGATAATGAAATCATTCGCTCTAATCTGTTTTGTGAGCCTATTTGAGTTCATTCGTTTAATATGGCCATAACATTTTAACCTTCGTTTTCTAATATCACTATGAATGTCTGTATATATTTTTATTTCCTTTTTACTTCTGAGTCTAGATGCTTCATCTATGACTTGTGGACCTAACACTTTTCTTATAATTTTGCATTCTTTTTTCACTATATTTTCGATATCTCTTTTTTCTGTTCAAAATTAATGTTTCTGCTCCATTATTATTGTTATTATTATTATTATTATTATTATTATTATTATTATTATTATTATTATTATTATTATATTGAGTTTATTACTATTTTCTTTGCATCCTGAACACCAATTTTGATCTTTAACCATGTTTGTTTTGAAAAGTATATCAAATATGTGTTTTCCCACGTTTGTATACCTTTGGTCATGGCTTAATCATGTTTATCATCTCTCCCTTCAGCGCGAACTCTCTCTAATAATGTTCAAGTATCTCCTACGACACAAATTGATTAAACTTTTTTTCTTCACTTCGATAGACATAAGACGGTTCTAGAGAATTCTGAACGAATCAAGTATTGAATATCTAGGCCTACCTATTAAAGGATCATTTATTTTTTACAAATATTTATCGATTCTACTTACAAGATAGCGAAAATGATCATGACAAAGTATGTATATTCTTTGTCCAATGCCACCAGGCTGTCTTTCATGACATTTCTTTTGCCTTCTCCCTAGGCATTGGCGGAATTGTAATCAATTTATTAGGTTGGGCCATCTGCAAGGTGGAGTTACGTTATCCCGATGATATGATGGATGTTAAATGACAATTAAGTGCCAATAGAGTTCTTGACCTAGACCATGGGCAACCATATGAATAAATTCCTTTTAAGAAAATATTCCCATGGTCTGACCGGGAATCGAACCCGGGAGCTCCTAAACTGTAGTCAGAAACGCTGACCACTAGCCCATGAAGACGATCTTTTATATATATATATATATATATATATATATAAGAAATAGACTTCCAAAATTGGCATTCCAATATACCCCAACTGGACATGGGACCAAGGAAGACCAAAACATCGGTGGAAAGATCAAGACCATCTTCGCTAGGTTTACCGTACAGGCCACATGGCCTAAAACGAATTTGTTCATGATGATGATGATGATATATATATATAAAGAAAGTTTTCTTGGGTTTTCCGCGTCTTGGATTCAAGTTCGGCCTCTGGCCACTGATTCCGACGTTTCGGCATGATCCCACATGTCATTATTAATTAATGATAAGTTCGAGTCACAGGTTTAGGTCTTATATAATTAAACACACAGAGTTTTCGCTGTGGTCCGTTTCCGAAGACCATCAAAGGTACACCTTCAGACCACACTGAAAACTGAAGGTGTTTAACTACATAAGAACTAAACCTTTGATGGATGTACGTCTTCGGAAACGGACCACAGCGGAAACTCTATGTGTTTAATTATATAAGACCTAAACCTGTGACTCGAACTTGTCATTCCTTGATAATGGGATGTGGGATATGCCGAAACGTCGGAATCGGTGGCCAGAGGCCGAACTTGAATCCATGACGCGGAAAATCCAAGAAACTTTCTCATTCATACTTATATCCGCGAAAATCTGCAATATAACACACACACACACACACACACACACATATATATATATATATATATATATATATATATATATATATATATGCCGTACGTCCCACATGGAGTCATGGGTGCTTCCTAGCGGGAGTCACATAACAAACTAATTTAGTTACGCTTAATTACTAACGATGTCAACGAGTGACATGTGGTTAGCACATTGCCTCAATGAAACATCTATTAGACAACTGAGATATTACGTACTTTGATGTGTGAAGATCGGTTAAATTTTGCACAGAGGCCTTCTTATTCAGTGTAGCTGTTCTTTTACGAGCCTGAAATCTTCATACTTCAGACCTCGTCTTAAATTCCTTCCCGGAGGACTGTCCCTTGAATTTTTCCATCGACCAGAGTTCTGGATCCTGTAAGGTTGATTTTGTGTCCTTTATGTTTCATATGTTGCACCAGAGTTAAAGTAGATTCTCGACGGTTTATTGCAGACTTATGTCCTTTATGTTTCATATGTTGCACTAGAGTTAAAGTAGATTCTTGACGGTTTATTGCAGACTTATGTCCTTTATGTTTCATATGTTGCACCAGAGTTAAAGTAGATTCTTGACGGTTTATTGCAGACTTATGTCCTTTATGTTTCATATGTTGCACCAGAGTTAAAGTAGATTCTTGACAGTTTATTGCAGACTTATGTCCTTTATGTTTCATATGTTGCACCAGAGTTAAAGTAGATTCTTGACGGTTTATTGCAGACTTATGTCCTTTATGTTTCATATGTTGCACCAGAGTTAAAGTAGATTCTTGACGGTTTATTGCAGACTTATGTCCTTTTATTCCGCAGGATATTCGTCTTTGGTACGTCCTACGTATCTTCGTTCACATGAGGTGCAAGGGATCTCGTAGATGCCCTGAGTTTTTAAGGATATTTTATCTTTAGTACACCTGAGTATGTTGGAGATAGTGTTCCCAATGGAGACGATACTTAGGTAGCATGCTGCCTTGTCACGCAGCGGGCCCGGGTTCGATCCCCGCTCGGGACAAGCTTCCTGGGTGAGGGTTTTTTCGGGGTTTTTCCTCACCTGTAAGGCAAATGTCAGGAAGCTTAGGGCCTAACGGTTCCCGAAAATCATCCGGCCATCATCATCATTATTATCATCACCAACCTTCATCGGTGTGGAAAACAACGGGAAGCTATCACACCTATAATTCCCTAGTAAAGCTGCAAAGCATAGCATGAAAATGCTATGATTGCAGTGAAAGACCTGCCCTCGGGCAGAATTACTATGGATGTTTATATATACTCTATTACGAGAGGTAGCGGGGAACTCGGTCTCCACTCACATCTAGTAGCTCCTATAACAAGTAAGCAAATTGAAGAGAATATTTTTACTTTATAGAAGTGACGCTTCTTTATTTCGATGTTATAATTAAATTTTTGACATTGAACAATGCAAGCTTAATATGATGAGAAAAATAAATGCTTGGGCGGCCAAGCATTTATTTTTCTTTTCTTATCATATCATATTTAGCTTGCATTACTCAATGTCAAAAAAATTAGAACATCGAAATATATATATATATATATATATATATATATATATAATTATTTTTGGTTTTCCTCTGCCTAAAACTTCCTGAAGTCTGGGAATATATTTATACGTGAAGGAGAAACATCTACAACCAGGAGATTGGATGGACCGATAAAATTGGCTATTAGGAATCGGGCGATGTCAAAGACATTAATCAACCGATTTTATTTTCGGTGTATAGTAGAAACTAATTAGTATCGATGAAGATTTGTAATCTTCTTTCTTCAAACAATATTTTCAAGTTACAACCTTAATGGTACATCCTTCGGGATGATCTAAAACAGGGAGTGATAGAAGTCGAGATGGCAATGTTTCATTCTAAGGAGCACGTATTTAAAGATTATTGGTATAATGATGAACTACTTACAATTCCCAGAGTTTGATTAAAGGAAACCACCTCAATAGGTCTATAGTTATTCTTTGCATGTTGATTTCTGGTATATCCAGTTCTCTCGTGAGTTTATGTAGTTCATCTCCATACAGAATTATTTTCGGATCTGAAAAAAAAAAAGTTGTCTGTTCGTATATTTTGGTTCGAAATTTTTGATAAGTATTTTATTTTCAAATAATCGTAATAATATTTAAATTAATATCGGGAAGTAAACATTATGAGGTTATATCATTAATAATGAATGGAGAACATATTTTAATTGACTCACCTCATACATTTTCAAACTTCTTTGATACCGACGGTTTCAGACAAAATCATGTCCTTCATCATGACTGATGAAGGACATGATTTTGTCTGAAACCGTCGGTATCAAAGAAGTTTGAAAATGTATGAGGTGAGTCAATTAAAATATGTTCTCCATTCATTATTAATCGTAATAATATCTCCACACTTAAAGTAAGAGTTAATTTTTCGCGTCATATAATATAACTGGGAGAATAATTGTTTTATATATTTTCAGTTTAACGTTTCTGAGAGAAGTTGGGATGACAAAAGTCCTTGTAAAGCATAATAGCACGCTTTTCAAGGGGAAAAAAGTGTATGTTCAATTTCTTTCTGTATGTCATTCTAGTTGCAATTACACTGAGCAACAAAAAATTAAACTTTTTTTTTGTCTCAGAAAGAAAACTACGTGATTCTGATAGTATTTTTTCTCCTGAATTCAAATATGATATCGGTTTTTCTCCATTACGCAAGGTTTCCGAGGCAAGAATTTATAATTTCAAACACTTTAATATTCGTAACTACACAATATTCAAACATTCGGACTCGCCTAGAAAGTAAGAAATGACGATTTTCTGCTATATTTCGCCTGTGGAGCATCCCTCTTGATGGTCCAACAATAATCGGCCAGCATATTAGGATTCCATTTGCCTTGATATCTCTTTTCCATAGCTGAAATCTCCTGAGTTAGCTCATTTGGTTTTATTTTACAATGGACAAATGGACGAAAAAAAAGTTTATTAAAAATAATTATTTAAATCCATTAATTTAAATTGAAATAAAGAAAACTGTGGGTGATGGAGAAATTCCGAATACATATTTTAAAACACGATAAAAAACTACATTAAGTACAATTATAAGTACTTATGAGACAAAAATCATGTTGAGCAGTGTTATTATTGTTTCTAGGTACCTAAATTCAGCCACTTCTTCAAAATTTCCCTCATGTGTCATTAACTGTCCATTTCTGTTATGTGTTATATTTTTTCTATGTGACCATATATTTATTTGTGTTGGTGTTTACTTCCTTGTCTCTACGTCGAAGGTAGGGGTACAAAAAATGTTTCCAATTTTTTTTATTGATAACCCTAAAGCTCGTCAATAGCTACTAAAAAAATTGATTGATAAATAGAGAACAAAAAGGTACTGAACTGTTTTGTCTTTACCTATGTTTATATTGAAATCTACTATCATGTGTGAAATGCTACAAATTATTCGAATCAATAAAACAATTATTTATTTTTAGTCCACCGCTGTGGTCTCGAGGTAGCCGTGCTGTCTTGTCACGCAGCGGGCCCGGGTTCGATCCCCGGTCGGGAAAGTTTTTCTGGGTGAGATTTTTATCGGGGTTTTTCCTCACCTGTAAGACAAATGCCAGGAAAACTTCAAGGCACAAACGGTTCCCGAAATCGTATGCCATTGAAATTATCATCATTCATATTCATCTTAAATTAAGCTTAGGATTAGGGACTCTCCTGGCGCACCACTATCATCATCACCCAACCTCAGAAGTGGGTTACAAGTACGCCATGCCAGGAGAGAACACCAGGAATGTCGAAAGACAACCTGGGGCATTTGCAAAAAAATATTTATTTTTATTTCAATAAAATAAACATGATGGACGCTTCAGATAATATTGATTTACCTGTCATTTCGTAGTCGAATTTTTCGCACTTGGTGAGTCCGTAGTGAATTTCCAACTTTTCCAAGAGTTCAGTGAGGAAGATGTCAGGATCTGTGTTGCGCACTTCTGGCAAGGCAATGATTTCTTGATTACTCTCCGATTGTTTAGGGGATGGTGGTGGATTAATTGGCGCATCATACATCGCCACTTGTTCCAGCATACAGTGTAGAATGTAGTGTACACTCGTACATTCAGATGGCATCAGCTTCACCTGTTCAACAATGATACAGATTATTAAACATTTTGTAATTGAATAGCTCCTTTGATAAAGAATGTTATCATCGATTTCTGCAAAGGTAATAGCCTGTAGTAACTAGGACATTCGATAAGTAGTGGCAACACTGCTATAACTTCACAACAATTTTCTTTAGATTTAGATTTATTTAGCCTGGTGGAGTTAAGGTCATGTGGCCTTCTCTTCCACTCACCAACACAAACATATATTACATTAAAATATAACAATCTCAATTAACTCTAATATTAAATACTAAATAAAAATTTGATCAAAAAGATAATATCTATTATATTACGATCTATAATGCAACCAGTTAATGTTAGTTAAAATTAAGACCAAAACTAATAATAAAATGTATACAAGCAAGACATATTAAATTGTCCCTGTCTAATGTATATAAAAAACAAAGAAAAATAATGAGATATAGAAAACTAATTTTATGATTATACAATATTTAAAACAAAACAAAAGAAAATATTTGTTAATCTTAATGTTGTTTTTAAACTGATAATATATAAAACTATTATTCTACCAGTTATATTATATGGGTGCGAAACATGGGCTCTTACTTTAAGGGAGGAAAGGAGATTACAGGTATTTGATAATAAAGTATTTAGGAAAATTTTTGGACCAAAGAGAGATGAACAGACAGGTGAATGGAGAAGACTTCTATAACAATGAACTACATGGTCTTTATAGGAAGCCAGATATAATAAGAACAGTCAAGTCTCGAAGACTGCGATGGACAGGACATGTTGCACGTATGGGGAATGAAAGACTTGCATGGAAGCTTCTTGTAGGAAAGCCAGAGAGAAAACGCCCAGTTGATAGACCAAGAATGAGGTGGGAGAATAACATTAACTATGATTTGAGGGAAGTAGATTATACAGGGAATGATTGGAAAGCATTAGCTCAGGATAGGGATGTATGGAGAGCTTATGTCCGCGCGGCCATGAACCTACGGGTTCGATAGTGCCAGTGAGTAAGTAAGTAAGTAATATTATTTTCATAAATAATTAAATTTATTAATTGTTAAAAGAGTACCATCAGTGTGGTGTATAAGTTAGTTTGTTATTAAATAATTCTTTAATTTGTTTTTTGAAGGATGTTATAGTTTGACAGTCCCTGACATAGGGCGGAAGGGAAATCCATGTTTTGGTAAGTGAGATCGTAAAAGATAATGAATAATATACAGGATATAAAGGACAATGTGCTGATGGGATCGAGTGTAGGTTACTTTTGAGATTACAGATTTCATTTATAGTCACCTGCCAAGTATACCATACATAGCCAAATCCTAGGAAGATGACACACTTCATCTGCAGCACCAATTCTAGATATCTCTCTCATCTTATCGATCTAGAGATTTCTGGATATCAACTCTTGATTGGAATCGAATGCCTGGTAGAAGTTCTTTGATATTTGAAAATAAGTAATTTATACTTGGACCATGTCATAAATGAATGGCAAGAACAAATTAATATAAAAAAGTGAGTTGACAACTCTGCTTTTTGCAGACGATCAAGTAATAATGACAACATCAGAAAATGCTTTACAACAATTCCTTCATACTTTAAATAATATCTCTCTAAATTACAATTTAAGAATATCTACATCTAAAACAAAAATATTAGCTCTGAAAGGAAAATGAGCAATAAGAACAAAAATAGTGATAAACAATGTAATTATAGACCAAGTTCAGAATTTTATTATTTGGGATGTCATTTAGGTAATGGCAGAAATTTAGATAAACACACTAAAATATAACGATTCAATTATTTATGTGACACGCTCCGGAGCGTGACCGTGATTGGAGGTTCTTTGGCCAACCACAGGATGGAGCTGACATCCAGGTTGTGCAACATAAATCAAACCAGTCTGGACAAGCTGATGATAAAACATAATTGTTTTGAAACATGTTCAAGAACCAAGAACAAATCAACATTAATATTGAGGTAAGATGATCAGACTAGAAAAAAGTATGTTTGTGATCCAGAGTTAAAATCCTCTTCCAACAGGTCATATCCCAGCAAGGCCCGTGTGACGTAGGCTAAGTAAAATAACCTACAAAAGGGAGATTAAACTAAAGTAGAGAGAGAGAAAGATGAAAACTCATGTGTCATTGGACTTGATAATTCTTAAATATAAATTACCATTGTATCATATAATTCCATTTCCGTTTTTTCCGTTGGTGTGTAAGGTCCCATACGATATATGAACATATTCCGAAGATACATCTGATGTTTTCTTAGAATGTCCTGAAAATACCAAAACACTGATCAACTGAAATGTTAAAGAATGTATCATATCTCAATTTAATGCAATGTAATATCTTTTGCGCGATAGTGCGTTTTGTTGTACTTACAGCAAAGGCGACCATGATTAAAAGTTCAACTTCCTACATTTCGGGGGTGCCAACCTAAATAACTATACTGTAATATTACATTTACGCCCACGTGCGGGAAGTAAAACCACTGCCCTCTATGTATACTACGTACAATATATATACAAAATATATCCATAAGGTAGTGTTAATATACATTATACGAAACAAATCACTGCATTTTAAATGAACTGAACTTTATTTGAAACAATATAAAACAATAAATACGGTATATTTGAAGAGAAAAATTTTCGCCTAGAACGAGACTCGAATCCGGGACCCTTGGCTTTCCGGGCCAAGTGCTCTACCAACTGAGCTACCGAGGCGAGTTACGATCTAGACGCAAATTTTTCTCTTATATACGTTCCCGGGTTCGAGTCTCGGTCTAGGCGAAAAAAAAATTCTCTTCAAATATAATTTATCTTTCAGTGAGAAATGTTAAATCAATAATAAAAACATCATTAGAAGCCTTACTAGCTTTATAAAGTAATGTTAAATTCCCAATAAATGTCTTCTTAACTAAGAAGCCGCCATTAGCAAATATAGAAACAATGGTTTCAAAAGCATTTGGCGATAGGGAATTACAACGTATATAAGAGAAAAATTTGCGTCTAGATCGTAACTCGCCTCGATAGCTCAGTTGGTAGAGCACTTGGCCCGGAAAGCCAAGGGTCCCGGGTTCGAGTCTCGGTCTAGGCGAAAAATTTTCTCTTCAAATATAATTTATCTTTCAGTGAGAAATGTTAAATCAATAATAAAAACATCAATAAATACGGTACTTGCGGCCATTTTATTAAAATTGTTCTCAAGGCCTCCTGTTGTTTCAACTAATAAACATTGCCCACACTGTTAACATTAGCCAATTGTTTATAATGAACGCAAATATTTCTAACAAAGATGTTATTATTTTAGTATTATTTATTATTTTTAAAACGCCATCGCGCAAAAAATAATGTACAACGCATGTTTGTGAAGTATTTAAAGAATCTCGGAAATTAAAACCTCGCTATCGCACGGTTTTTAAACATTTTTCCTCGATTCTGTAAAACCCACTTCCCAATCTCGCATCGTAATATACTACTTACTACAGGTAATCCAGTTAAGAAATAGAAAAAATGAATCTGGAGCATCTTACCTCATAAATATTTGTATTTCATTTAACATATTTCGATATTTCGTCCATACCATCGTCAGGTTTTGCAGAATGTTTAATTTTATGTTGCCAGCCCTGGATGTCACTCCCACTCAATATTTTGGTTGACCGAAGTACTTGTAAATCACATTTTTTCCCCGGGAATTAAAACATTCATAATCCTTGACGATTTTATTATTAATTTAACTCTTCTCATTGAAGGATAAATTATATTTGAAGAGAAAAATTTTCGCCTAGACCGGGACTCGAACCCGGGACCCTTGGCTTTCCGGGCCAAGTGCTCTACCAACTGAGCTACCGAGGCGAGTTACGATCTAGACGCAGATTTTTCTCTTATGTACGTTGTAATTCCCTCGCGCCAAATGCTTGAAACCATAGCTTCTATCTTTGCAAATGGCGGCTTCTTAGTTAAGAAGACATTTATTGGGAATTTAAAAAAGTAAAGTGATCCCACAACAGGCCTCAGGAGGCCTTTGGGGTAGTAGGAGGTTAAGGCTCCCACTTTTTCTAGACAATCGGCACTTGGTGTCAGCCGGGTTGTCAGCCCTGCGTGACGGCCGCCTTTACCCCAGAACAAGCGTCTGGTACTCATTTCCGTTAGAGGCTGAGTCGACCCCAGGGCCATAGTGCCGCCAGAGGGTTTGGATCAGTTTAAAAATCCTGACCCCAACGGGACTTGAACCCTCGACCCTCCGGCTTGTAGCTCAGTGCCTTAACCACTACGCTACGGCGTGCCCAATTTAACACTACTTTATAGCCAGTAGGCCTTCTATTGACGATTTTATTATTAATTTAACACTTCTCATTGAAGGATAAATTATATTTGAAGAGAAAAATTTTCGCCTAGACCGGGATTCGAACCCGGGACCCTTGGCTTTCCGGGCCAAGTGCTCTACCAACTGAGCTACCGAGGCGAGTTACGATCTAGACGCAAATTTTTCTCTTATGTACGTTGTAATTCCCTCGCGCCAAATGCTTGAAACCATAGCTTCTATCTTTGCAAATGGCGGTTTCTTAGTTAAGAAGACATTTATTGGGAATTTAACACTACTTTACTCTTCAAATATAATTTATCCTTCAATGAGAAGTGTTAAATTAATAATAAAATCGTCAATAGAAGCCTACTGGCTATAAAGTATTCAAATATAATTCATAATCCTGTTTGTATTCTTCTCGATTCGATTTACAAGTTCTTCGGTCAATCAAAAGATGGTGTGGTAGTCGACATTCAAGACCAACAACATAAATTTCAACAGTCTGGAAAAGCTGACGATGGTATAGACAACATATCGAAACATGTCAAATCATCGTCAACTTCTTTCATGGATTAGGTCTTTGCCTGTTCCGATCTCACATCTGTTCAACCCAACTCTTTCTTGGTCTTCCTACCGATCTTCGTCCTCCAGGATTATACATCAATGCCACCTTTGGTGTTCTATCGTCTGTCATTCTTTGCAGATGCTCTATCCTATTGTTCCTGCGTTCTTCTATTTGTTGAAGAAGTGGTCGTATTTTTAGTTCCTCTCTAATAGTGTCATTTCTAATATGTTCTTCTCTTGTACAACCTCTCACAGCCCGTAGGAAGCTTATTTCTGCTGCCTAAATTTTACTTTTTTCTTTATCCTTCAGGATCCAGGCCTCACTTCCAGGCATCGCCACTGGTAGTGCCATCGTTGAGTAAAATCTTAGATGCGGTTCCTTTCTCTGTGCCTCAGTGTTCGTCTGATTGTTCCACAAATATGTTAAAATTTCTGCATTTTCCTATTTATACCTTGTTCCTCTTCATAAGTAATATGACAGCCCAAATACTGGAAATTAATTTTAAATTACTGCTCCAACACTTTATCTTCTATTACTATTTTTGTTCTTACTGGTTTCCATCCATGTCAAATGAAACACAGATATTTATGAGGTAAGATGCTCGAAATTCACGTTATTTATTAAGAAGGATCTTATAATGTTACTTCCTATTGTAATTTATTACCAACCTAGTCAAGAATCGAGCGATACTGTCCCGCTCAACCAATTGGTAAGTTTCCGCAAGGTGTAATAGAGATTTTCCCCTAGCACAGACATAAAGAGGTAGACTGTCAGTGTCTCATATCTTAGTATTGGGTCTATTGAGACACATTAAAATAAGTTGGCATTAGAAATTGAGTTTCTACAATTTAACCAAAGAAATATAGAGGGGCAACAAAAAGTTATGTCAAAAATTTGGGAAAACATTTCTTGCACGTAAAAAAAGTCCTATATTGAAATAGGTCCGAAAATGCTTTATTTCCTTTTTTAGAGAACTTTTTCTACAACTGAACCCCATACAAGAACATTCAATAACAGAAC
Organism: Diploptera punctata; assembly: GCA_030220185.1. Taxonomy (NCBI): domain Eukaryota; kingdom Metazoa; phylum Arthropoda; class Insecta; order Blattodea; family Blaberidae; genus Diploptera; species Diploptera punctata. The sequence continues at coordinate 2,521,450 of JASPKZ010007173.1, forward strand.
CGCGTGGAAACAGGAAATCGCTGAAAATGTTCAAAATGGCCTCCATTAGCTCGAATGCATCCGTCAATCCGCCGTCGCATGGACTCCCTATGCGCTGATGTAGACCTGGAGAATTTCGTATTGTCTGACAGCCTTCCAGAATGCGAGCACGAAGAGTTTCTGCATCTTGAACTGGAGTTGCATACACAATATATTTCAAATGTCCCCACAAATAAACATTTAGTGGGTTTAAGTCAGGAGAGCGCAGAGGCTAAGAAATTGGTCCACCTTTTCCTATCCATCAACCATGAAACCGTCTATTCAGAAATCGATGGGCAGAAAGACTGAAATGAGGAGGAGCTCCATCGTGCATGAAGTACATGTCTCGTAGTATTGCTAATGTCGTTCTGTTGTGGGGTTATGACCTCATGACAGCTACGTATTACACATCTCACCGTATAAGAAGAGTTGTAGAAAAAGATCTCTACCAAGCAAAAAAAAAAAAAAAAAAAAAACAATTTCTGGACCTATAGAGTGTCTACAAAATCCTGCTACCAAAACAATGTAAACTATTTGAGATAGAGACATGCGGTTTTTTGCACCGTATTCTACAACTCTCAAAGTTTTGTTTACATTTGTTGCAAATTGTGATTTAAACGACAATGACGACACCATAGGAAAATACCCAATGTGTATGGTGGTATGTTGAGTCTGGTAAATCACCAGTAACTATATTATTTTTGGTCTGGACAGACTGGGAAAGCTGACGATAAAACAGAATTGTTTTGAAACATGTCCAAGAACAAATCAACATTAATATTGAGGTAAGATGTCCAGACCAAAAATAATATAATTAAAATAACCTCAAAATATAATTTCCTAAAATTAAATATTCACCAGTAACTGTTCAGCGAAATTTCCGCCGGCAATATGGAAGAAATCCTCCATCCAAATAATCCATAATTAGTTGGGCCAAGAAATTTCTAGCGACTGGCAGTGTAATGGACTTGCCACGGAGTGGACGATCAGGTGTGTGAGCCAAGAAACTATCGACAATGTGCAATTTGCATTTCAACGCAGCCCTTAAAAATCGGTTCGCCGTGCTTCACGGGAACTGCGTTTACCAAAATCAACCATTCATAAAGTCCTCCATTGGCGGCTACATCTTCAGGCATATAAAGTGCAAATTACGCAAGCGTTGCTGCCAAATGACTTCCCTCTGCGTGCTGAATTTGCTGATTCCATGCTGAATGCAATTGGCGAAGACAATGAGTACCTGCAGAGGGTTATGTTTTCTGATGAAGCTACTTTCATTGTGTCTGGATATGTTAACCGCCTTAATGTTCAGATTTGGGGGCACTGTAATTTACTAGACTCAGCATACCACCATACACATTGAGTATTTTCCTGTGGTGCCATTATTATCGTTTATATCACAATCTACAACAAATGTAAACAAAACTTTGAGAGATGTATAATTCGTTGCAAAAAACCGCATGTCTCTATCTCAAATAGTTTACATTGTTTTGGTAGCAGGATTTTGTGGACACACTGTATGTTCATTTATTTATTTATATACAGAATTTTAATGTTTACACATCTTTCTGTGCCTAAAGTTTTATTTTTGTTCTCCACTCGTCTCTCTCCATCCAATCCATGTCCTCCAGTCCTCTTGCTCTCATTCCAGTTCTTATTTCCTGCATCCACGAGTTTCGAGGTCTTCCTCTCCTCCTTCTCCTCCTTCCAGGTGGACACCATTCCAATGTTTTCCTGGGTAATCTTTCTTCTTGCATTCGTCGTACGTGCCCATACCAATTTAATTGCTTATACCGTATATAATCTACTATAGAATAACCAATATTCATTTTTTCTCTTATGGCAGTTTTTCTTATTTTGTCTAATTTTGAACATCTTGCTGCTCTTCTCAAGAAATCAATTTCCATCGACTTAAGTTTTTGTTCTATGTTTTTGTTGAATTTGCAAACTTTAGCTCCATATGTGACAGTACTTCTCACTGTTATAATTAAATGTTTAACATTGTGCAATGCAAGCTTAATATGGTATGATAAGAAAAATAAATGGCTGGACGGGATTCGAACCCGGATCTCCGAGTCTGTACCTCAGTGTGATATCCATTACACCACCAGGCGAATCCAATTCAAACATTTATTTTTCTTATATATGTATTATATTCCCCATTATTACTAGATGTCGCGAGAACTCGGTCTTCACTGCCATCTAGTAGCTGACTATAACAAGTAAGCAAATTAAAGAGAACATTTTTACTTTATAGCAGTGACGTTTTATCGATGTTATAATTAAATGTTTAACATTGAGCAATGCAAGCTTAATATGGTATGATAAGAAAAATATAATACATATATAAGAAAAATAAATGTTTGAATTGGATTCGCCTGGTGGTGTAATGGATATCACACTGAGGTACAGACTCGGAGATCCGGGTTCGAATCCCGTCCAGGCATTTATTTTTCTTATCATACCAGTACTTCTCACTATTGAATTATATATTTGTAACTTATTTTTCCTGGTTATAGGCCTATGTATGTTCATATAACATTTTTTTATCCTTTATCTGTAAGAAATGTATTTCCAATTTTTGACATACTTTTTTGTTACTCTCTGCGTATTTCGTAAACCAGCAAAATTGGACCATAAATTCGACTTGTTGAAGAATTCACTTAGTTTACGCATTTCCTGCACGACGGACTTTATTTTACATTAGATGTGAACTTTGTGCAATGTCATAAGTTAGCACATAATTTGCGTAGTCAAAAAAGAAAAAAAACACATACGACACAATTCCGAATTTAACAATGCGACTCACAGTAATCAACCCATTGATGAATCGAGACCATCTATCGCTAACTTCCGAGTGTCGTTAACTAGATCCTTTGTACTACCTGAATATCATACATGGCAAAAGATATCTCATCGTAAACTGATTCTTTCCAAGCTTCAGGATTCTCTGCCTCTTCTAGCGGAGGGAAATTGGAAGGCACCAATGTTAAAGAAGCGATGTCTTTAAGTCCCACTTGCATTTCAGGCTTTTGAATTTGTGACCAGAAATGAGATACTCCTTCGATGTCTGAATATTTCTTGCTTAATCCAAAACTTGACTTTCTTAACTGATCTGACGAGAAGACAGGATCCTGAAACTGTTTAAAAAATACTACTGAATTCATACATATTCATGATAGAACCAGAATTTTAGACTAAAGTGAGCTTACTTAAGAATCGTGCTGGTTCAAGTCATATCATGCTTGCTTCCTGACTAGAGAGTCCGGATAGCGTATTCGGTGTGGTTGAACATTTTAATTGTTAAATTAATTAAATTAAATTAAATTAAATTAAATTAAATTTAATTAAATTAAATTAAATTAAATTAAATTAAATTAAATTAAATTAAATTAAATTAAATTAAACTATTTGTAGAATTTTCAATTTTGGGGCCAGGAGGTGTGCCGTTGTACAATTTTTAATCGCTTGATTGTGGACCCGATTCCTGCATTAATTTGCAAATCCTTCAGCAGTAGGCATATATATATATATATATATATATGCTGAAGAGGCATATGGTGCTGTTGATAGCGATTCATCCTTTGGATGGAGACGGGCCCCTTGGTTCTTTTCGATATCTGGTTTCACCTTCTCCCTTCTATTCATGGTCTTTCCTCACACAGCCAGAAATTTCATGAAGATAATGGCGATTCTTTCAGTTATAGGTCTATCTATGCGAATATGGTCTCCTAGCTTACGAGAAGTAAAAAAATTACGAGTTATAGGTCTAGGCCTACTATTTGAAAGAAAGAAAAAAGTACTTAGGAAAATTGTTTGGATCAATGGGCTATTAATAGACAAGTAAATACAGGAAACTTCATGACAATTAATTACATGATCTTTATGGAAACCAGATGTAATAAAAACAAATAGGGCCTAAGTTACATAGTATGCGATGGGAATGAAATGTGACACGTATGGGACCGTTTTAAAAAAAACAGAAGGAAACCGTCCAGTATTCTATTCTATAGTGTTCTGCCTTAGGATAGGTCCTTCACTGCAATCATAGCATTTTCGTGCTATACTTTGCAGTTTTACTAGGGAATTACAGGTGTGGGAGCTTCCCGTTGCTTTCCACACCGGGGATGATAAGGATGGTGATGGTCAGACGATGTTCGGGGTCCTTTTGGGCCTCAAAGCTACCTGACATTTGTTTTAAAGGTGATGAAAAACCCCGGAAGAAACCTCACCCAGGAAGCTTGTCCCGACAGGAAATCGAACCCGGGCCCGCTGCGTGACAACGCAGCGTGCTACCTCAAGCCAACAGCGGTGGACTACCATCCAGTATGTAGGCCAGAAATGAGAAGAGGGGAAAATAACATTAAGTTATCCATGATTAAGGGAGGTGAATTGTACAAGGAGTGATTGGAAAACATTAGCTGAGGACAAGGATGTATGGGGAGCTTATCTAGATCTGAAAGTGTCTGTGGATTAGGTTTGGGCTAGTGGAAATTACAGGTTCGATAAACCATATAATTAGATCAAATAATCTGAATTGTTAGTGAAATAAACCTACTATACTTACTGATGTTTCGCTGTCCGATTCGTTGATGAGAAAAGCGCTTGGTATACTTTCCACACTTCTAAATGCAGGCTGATAGATAAATTTTGTTTCATCTGAAAAACTTTCCTTTATTGGTGGAGGTTCGTCCATAGTTGTAATATTCGGCGGGAAGGGATCCGGTTCTGGGTCCACCGTGGCAGCCACCTGTTTGTTAAAATACCTTATCAATTACCAGTTTCTAAAACGTTATACGAGTATATGCATTTTAGGCATCTTCACATTGTTTACAGAAACTACACATTGGAGTCTCATGAACCGTAAGGTTATTAATATTATAAAAAATACAGATATATATATATATTATATATATATATATATATGTGTGTGTGTGTGTGTGTGTGTGTGTGTGATAAAGTAGTGTGTTATTGTGTCGGCCTTGGTGGTCTAGTGGTTATGTCTCTTGCCTCTAGTCCCAAGGGTCGCGGGTTCAAACCCGTCCGGAGTCGATGGATTTTTACGATGGAAAAATCCAAGAGATAAGTCCTTCCGGAGGGACTTTAAGCCGTGGGTCCCGAGTCTGAAGATTTTTAGGCTGTACCACAAGCCTGAATAAGAAGGCCTCTGTGCAAAATTAAACTGACCTTCACCCAAACAAAACTTTCAAATGTGTGAATATGTTTGAGATATATTATTTGTTATTTTTTTTGTTTGTTCTATAACATAGATTAATTTTGTATGCAATTTGTATACATAATTTGTGCACAATATGTAGCCTATATTAATCAATTCCAAGAAGAATTTGAGTTGTTTTAAAGATTAAGTGAAGGCAGCAGAGTAAAAACCAGGTAAGCCAGTTTTTCCTTGAAACCTAGAACACAAACATTGTTTTTTGCGCGATAGTGCGTTTTGTCGTACGTACATCAATGTCGAGTTCAACTTCCTACATTACGGGGTTGCCACCTAAATAATTATACTGTAATATTACATATTACAAACCACGTGTGGGAAGTAAAACCACTGTCCTCTATGTATACTACGTACACTGTATATACAAAAAAAAAATTAAAAAGTAGTATTAATATACATTATACGAAACAAATCACGGCATTTTAAATTAACTGGACTTTATTTTAAATAATATAAAACAATAATTACGTACTTGCCGCCATTTTATAACTGATTAGTGTCATGCCCTCCTGTAGTTACAACTAATAAACAATGCCACATTGTTCACGGTAGTCAATTGTTTATAATGAACGCAAAGATTTCCAACAAAGAAGTTTTATTTTACTATTATTTTGAAAACACCATCGCGCAAAAAATAATGTAAAACGCACATTTAATTTCGACAAAAAGCTGACTTACTTGGTTCTTTTCCTGTATCCTTCAACTGTGTGTCTACACCGTATCAATGAAGGTGTTGCTATTATTTTGTCTACCTCCTGTATATTGTACCTTGATGAGTCCATGCAGAGGAACCCCTATTTTCCGGAGTTCTGTTAACAGCGTCGGTTCGTGAAAGCCAACTAGCGCCACGTACAAATTAGGTCCATCCAATGGAAAATCAGCTATATATTTCGTATCTTTCCATTCCTCTCCTTTCTTCCTCAGTTTTGTTAATTTCTTTTCAGCTGTTTCTATTTTCGGAAGTTTGAATTCAGTTTCCTCTTTCTTTTTTTCCTTAGTCACTTTTTCTTTTTTACCTTCTTTCGCTTTCTTTCCTTCTTTCTTACTCTGTACTGGAGTGATACATATGGATTCTTGTTCTAATTCCTCTGCCAGTTTGTTTTGAATAGCTGTTTTTTCTAAGTAGTTGTTCTTAACTGCAATTAACTGTTAAAAGTAAACAAAGATTTTATTATAAATATTACATGAGTTGTGAAATATAAAAAGATAAAATAACTGGACATCTATACTGCATACGAGATAATTTCCAGTTGCACTGTAAACAAACTTGCATAAGGTATTACTGCGCCGACTCCATCTATTGGGTAACCATGGTGTTACTACTTTTATCCGTCATATTAGAGAATTGTCCATACTTACTTACTCACTGGCACTATCAAACCCGTAGGTTCATGCCCGCGCGGACATAAGCTCTCCATACATCTCTATCCTGAGCTAATGCTTTCCAATCATTCCCTGTATAATCTACTTCCCTCAAATCATAGTTAATGTCGTTCTTTATTTAATTCATTATACTCAATCTAGCGATTAAAAGTTAGGAAATTCTTTACAACATGTGACGCGAAAAAAAATTCTAAGTTCCAATCATACACCATGCGCATGCGCCAACAAACGCGAAGCGGTTTTCCCTATGGAAACATGGGATGCAGCCAACATAAGTTATACACGATATTTAACGAACCTAAAAGCTAACCTAACGCAATTTAAGTACTCTAACCTGTGAAAGACCAACCTAAAAGCTAACCTCATGCAATTTAAGCAGTCTAACCTGTGAAAGAATGCAACGCCCAAAAATAAATAGTACGTTCTGAAATTCTGAAGTATATTTGTACAGTTAATTAATATATAGGCCTACTCTATGTTGGCTGCACTGGAACACTTCTTTGCAGTTGCATAGAATATTCGTTAAATTCAATATGGCTGCCATGTCTTCATTCTACATATATAGTTCAATATCATAGAAAATATATTGTAATATTCGAGGATCAATTTCAATTTTAAGAAATCATCTTTACAAAATGTGTATTTTATAGAATATACTTCAATTACAATTTGAAATTTGTAATATATTTACAAAATATATTTCATCAAGTTCGAAAATGAATTGTGCGTATCACTTTGTCCTTGTGGCAATCCTCTAATGAGGAGAGAGTTTTATGTAGTAATCGTTAGAAAAAATGCAAGTCTCATAATAAATGGTAGGAAATAATTTGAAAAATGAAACCCTAAGAATAAAATTTGACAGGAATTTATGAAGGAATTTAAAATGTCGCGTCGCAGGTTGTAAAGTTTAGCTAAAAATTATACAGCCCTTTCCCAGCTTTGAGATTTAAAATTTTACAAATAAAAATTTTAATCCATCCGGTATCGAACCCCGGCCCTCTAGTCAGATCACAACTCCTGTAGGGATTAGTATTCAGTAAGCCCCAAACCAACAGACAGAGACATTATCTTGTAATTAGTTAATTACCCGATCATTTTTACTGGCATGGTTTCGTTTTTCTTCGTTTTGTATTTCTCGTCCCTGCATTTTGGACAATTGCTCTTTAAATACCCTACACGTTATATCATCTACAAATAATAATGATAAGCACATACTTGAGATTTGATGAGGTAAGCCATAATTTGTGTCGTCATGTTGGAATCTCTGAACATCGTGTCCGCTGTTTCATACAGTTCATCAGGCATCTTATCCATTTTGCCAGTTTTGGCATCTTCCTTGTATTCACTTGTCATTTTCTTTGATTTCGGTGTTTCTTTTTTGATTGCTTCTTTAGATTTTATTGGCATGTCTTCCTTTTCCTTTTTCGTTTTCCTAAAATATAATACGTTAAGGCACTAATTTATTTAAGAAATATCTTTATTCGAGTAAGTTCTTCTATTCATATTCTATTGTATGTTAAAAAGTAAAGTGATCCCACAACAGGCCCGGAGGCCCTTGGGGTAGTAGGAAGTTAAGGCTCCCACTTTTTCTAGACAATCGGCACTTTGTCAGCCCTGCGTGTCGGCCACCTTTACAAGCGTCTGGTACTCATTTCCGTTAGAGGCTGAGTCGACCCCAGGGCCATAGTGCCGCCAGAGGGTTTGGGTCAGTTTAAAAATCCTGACCCCATCGGGACTTGAACCCTCGACCCTCCGGCTTGTAGCTCAGTGCCTTTACTATTACCGTGCCCCCCTATTGTATGTGTTTGTCTGTTAATGGTACTCCCCTGCGGGAGTTATTTATCCAAGCTACTTTATTTTACATTTATTTATCTACAGATGTCAGCGAGTGATAAGCGGTTAGCTTATCATCTCAAAGTGATTCTTTATGGGCAACTATGATACTACTTGGATAATTTGCTCAGAGGCACTAATTTAGGCTTGAAGTTCTTTTACGAGCCCGAAAATCTTCAGACTCGGCACCCACGACTCAAAGTCCTTCCCGGAGGACTTTTGTCTTGGATTTTTCCATTCTACAAAATCCATTGACCCCGTTTGGGTTAGAATCCGTGATCCTTTGGACCAGAGGCAAGGAACTTATATCCTAGACACCGAGGCCAGTGTATGCTAGGTTAATAGCGCGATAAGACAATTTTGTGGGTAAGCACAGCTCCGCGAGACCACCAGTAGGAAATTGTGAAATTGTTTTATTTGTAAAAACTACCTACGTTTGTTAAACATTAAGTTTTAGACGTAAAAAATGATAGGCATAAATGTGTACAATTGTATATTTTTTTATTAGGAATATTCCACAGAGGTTCCTGTCTAAATCATCTTCTTCCCTCAAATCTCCTGCTTCCATACTTCTCCTCACTCCATCTATACAACCTTCCCTAGGTCTTCCATTAGCTTTCCAATCAAGGATCTTCTTTGGTAGTCCATCTTCTTCCATTCTTATGAGGTGACCATAGCATTTAAAACGTTTTCTTCTATTTTTTCTAATATGTTTCTTTTTTCAACTTCAATAATTTCCCTTATTGTACTGTTTCTGTTTTTATCCCTTCTTGAAATTCTTGTCGATCGCCTATATTGAGTTCGTAATTAACTGAAATGGTGCGGAATAAATAACATTATAGTGTCTTCTTAATAGAAGAAACCCGATTGTAATGTGAATAGAAGATCGCTCGACTTTGAATTGAAAATAGTGGCGATTACTGTACATTCGCTTTATCGCATGTGCACATCCAAATCAAACTAGTGAAACATGTTTAAAAACACATTATTATTTTTCAAACAGAGAAATGCTGGATGCAGCATAGCTCAGTTAAGCACTGCACGTGGTTGCAAGGAAAGCATCAGATTGATTGAAACTGGGGTTTGAATACGGGAACTTCAGAATATATTCTGAAACACTACTGCTTGAGGTAATTTGCTTTAGGGAACAATTTCTGTAGTTATATTTTGTATAGATGTTGTAAGCTACAGAAAATAGTATGTTTGCATTTTCGGTTAACAGACTTATGCTGCACCCTGTATTTGTGTCTGCTCCTGAATTGCTTGACTAACACAATTGGTTTGACCCAAACCTTCTGGCGGCACTATGGCCCTGGGGTCGACTCAGCCTCTAACTGAAATGAGTACCAGACGCTTGTTCTGGGGTAAAGGCGGCCGTCACGCAGGGCTGACAACCCGGCTGACACCAAGTGCCGATTGTCAAGAAAAAGTGGGAGCCTTAACCTCCTACTACCCCAAGGGCCTCCTGAGGCCTGTAGTGGGAACACTTTAAACACAATTGGTTAATGTGACAGCGCATAAAGCTAGAGATCTTGGGTTCAAATCCCGATTGTGGCCGAAAATGTTCTCTTTACTTGTAAAAATTAGCTGTTTATAAATTATAAAAATATAATTTTTACTGATTTCAGACTATAATCGTCAACCGCTGTGGTCGCGTGCTGCCTTGTCACGGGCCCGGGTTTGATCCTCGCTCGGGACAAGTTTCCTGGATGACAAATGTCAGGATACTTTAAAGCCCAAACGGTCCCCGAACATCATCTGGCCATCATTATCATCAATATCACATTCACCTCATTAGATTAAGTTTAGGTTTAAGGTCTCTCCTGGCGCATCATTACCCATCGTCATCACACATCATATAATTGGGGTATCGAAACCCCGCCTTCCAGGCGCCCCAACCTCAGAAGTGGGTTACAATACGCCAATGCCAGAAGAGAGAATGCCTGAAATGTCGAATGACCAACTGGTGACATTGAAAAAAAAAAAAATATATATATATATATATATATATATATACTCTGTATATAGAAAGTCCACCGCTGTGGTCTCGAGGTAGCGTGCTGCCTTGTCACGCAGCGGGCTCGGGTTCGATCCCCGGTCGCGGCAGTTTTTCTGGGTGAAGTTTTTATCGGGGTTTTTCCTCACCTGTAAGACAAATGTCAGGAAAACTTTAAGGCCCAAACGGTCCCCGAAATCATATGGCCAACATCGTCATCATCCTTATCATTATCATCATCATCCTTCACCGGTGTGGAAAGCAACGGGAAGCTACCACACCTACAATTCCCTAGTAAAGCTGCAAGCATAGCATGAAAATGCTATGATTGCAGTGAAAGATCTGCCTTCGGGTAGAATTACTATGGATGGATATATAGAAACTCATAATAAGCATAGAAGCAGAAAAGACAGGCGTTTGGGACGCTAATGACCTGGGCTGTTAAATAACAGCTCTTTAAAACCATTATCTATGCTCTTGGTCAATAAATATAGAATTGCCTGGGGGAATGAGAACAAAGTATGGAATATACGTCTTACATGAAGATAATGATATAGTTGTCGATATTAAAGATTAAAATTAGCCACATTCATTATTTGGGGCATATATGCAGAAAATATGTACACGCTTACAGAAAATGTCACTTAATTCCAAGTATAGATATCAAGAGTAAATAGGCAGACCGAAGTTATGATGGGCGGTTGGAAGATTTAAAGACAGATTTTTGAAAAATATATATTGGTATTTGGAAAGTAAGAACCTCTAACCGAAGTGAACAGATGGTTATTAAAAAGGAGGCTAAGATCAAACTAAAATGACCGCCACGCCAATGATTATGATGGATATAAATAATACGTTTATTTACTCCCAAATTGAAAATGATTTACACTTGGATCACTTTTGTTCTTAGTTCATTTCTAGTATCTACTTCTGACACTAGATGGCAGAAGCTGTACTGTATGCGGAGGTTTTTACAACATAATGACCGCTATGCGGCGCTGTTACAACCTAAATTATTAGAGAGATATGTCACTTTTCCATAAACTAGGGGAAGGTTGTATGCAAATGGTCCCAGTAGATGGCAGTAATGATATTTTACGGCGAATAATGTTTATTTTAGTCGTTTCTAGATGGCTCTGTATGTTCAGATAGATTACGTTTTGCATTTCTTGGCTGATAAACGTTTGAAACAAGAATGGTATAAAGAACACCATAGTCTCGATGGACTTGTGCAACAGTTCCCAACATTTTTCGACTCGCGAACCCCTTCCACAACGATCTGAGATTGGTGAACCACCGACTTTTAATTATACAGTAGATGTGCATAAAATATAATTCCAACCAAAAGGTTTTTTTACTCCTGACACGACAGGCCTACAAGACCCTTAGTCTACCAGCCGGCTGCTGGCCTCACATCCACATGTGTCAATCACAGAGGTAGATGATAATCAGCCAGTGTAGGGGTGACGTGTGGTCAGCATGTCGAGTCCCCCAGCCGTTATAGCTGGTTTTCTCAACCTGGAGCTGCTACTTATTGTAGCTACCCAAATGCATCACGATGCTGGGTGGGCACCGGTCCCATACTGGCCGAAATACCATGAGAAAATTTCTTCCCCCATGGAGACTCGAACCAGCGCAAGTCCCGTAGCTCTGCGCCAAGGCTTCCTGCCTTAACCACTCGGCTACGGCGCGGGACAAGCAAAAGGTTTAATAACCCTAAATTAACTTAACCTAAAATTACTCTATATAAGAATTCCATCCATAGTAATTCTGCCCGAAGGCAGGTCCTTCACTGCAATCATAGTATTTTCATGCTATGCTTGCAGCTTTACTAGGGAATTATAGGTGTGGTAGCTTCCCGTTGCTTTCCACACCGGTGAAGGATGATGATGATGATGATAAGGATGATAGTAAGAATTAATGTTTTTATTACCTCACCTCATATCCATTTTCTTCTATACTGCAGTTTCGGAGCTTATCTCCATCGTCAGTAGCCTCTGGTCGACCGGTGTAGGCCTAGTTGTAGCGAAATCAAATGCATTCCTAACGTTGTTACATTCGCGGTAAGTATTCATTTATTGTGGAAATATTGTGATACATTCCCGATGTTACACATATGTAACAAGGGGCATTATAGGATTAATTTAATTTTAAAATAATAATAATAACAATAATAATAATAATTTTTTGTATTGTAAGCCTATGTTTTCCCTTTACAGACATTTAGGCGCTCTCCCCCTACAGGGAAGAATTTGAACCATGCTAATTTAGTTACACTTGTTTTCGTATAGACGTCATTTTGAGTGGTACGTGGTCAGCGTTCCGCCTCATATTGACCTCTAGGAAACCAAGGTAGTACTAGGACGGGAAAATTCGGTAAATTTTGCTTAGAGACCTTTTCATTCAGGCTTAAGGATTTTTTACGAGCCTGAAAATATTCAGACTCGGGACCCACGGCTTAAGTCCCTCCCGGAGGACTTGCTCCTTGGATTTTTCCGTCCTAAAAAAATCTATCGACCCCGGTCGGATTTGAACCCGCGACCCTTGGGACCAGATGCAAGGAGCATAACCACTAGTCCACCGAATAATAATAATAATAATAATAATAATAATAATAATAATAATAATAATAATAATAATAATAATAATAATAATAATAATAATAATGCGCGCCATTATATAGGTTTCGAGAAAAATAGTTTAAACTTTAATTCATCATCATCAGCAGCAGCAGCATCAAGGATTAGATCTGCTGGTCTGTTCCGATCTCATGTTATAATTGGTCTGTCCATCTTTCACTGGGTCTTCCAACATTTTTTCGTCCTAGTGGTTTGTAATGAAGAATCTGTTTCGGAATTCTATTGTTATCCATTCTATTGATGTGGTCCATCCATTCATCTCTGTATTGTGTAATTCTTTTAATCTGACCCAAAGCTTCTGGCGGCACTATGCCCCTGGGATCGACTCAGCCTCTAACGGAAATGAGTACCAGACACTTGTTCTGGGGGTAAAGGCGGCCGTCACGCAGGACTGACAATCCGGCTGATATCGAGTGCCGATTGTCCGGAAAAAGTGGGAGCCTTAACCTCCTAATACCCCAAAGGCCTCCTGAGGCCTGTAGTGTGATTACTTATTGTGTAATTCTATCTAATAGTTTGAATATATTCAGTTCTCTTCGTATATCCTCACTTCGCCTTTGATCCATTACTGCATAGCCAGCCACACTCAGAATCCTCATTTCTGACGTTTCTATTCTTCATTCCTGGTTTCTGGTTAAGCCCCAATGTTCCGATCCATACAGTATTGTTAGAACCGCCATTGTTTTATAAAATTTTAAAAGTGTCTCCTTTCTAGTTCCTTTGAGACTTCGTTTTATGGTGCCACACATATAATTAATTTTATTATTTTTTTTTTCAATGTCTTCACTTTTTCTGTACGATACATTGTATCCCAGGTAATTCAAATTGCTAACTTGTTCTATTATTTTATTCTTTAATTGGATTTTTACTCTTAGTGGCTCATACCCTCGAAGAGCTAAAACTTTTGTTTTTAGAGTAGATATTTGTAAGTTGTATGTTTCACATATTTTACTTAATTTGTAAATTGCCCCGTTGTAAGCCATCTTCTGTCTCAGATATCATAACCTGATCGTCTGCAAAAAGTCAAGTAAAGTTCCTATTAAACTTTAAGTCAATCTTCATTATTTATTGTAACGCCAAACTAACAAAATATTATTTTCCTTGTTTGATAGTTATGTATCAACAATCTAAGAGCAGGGACATTTAGCGCTTAGTTAGGCCTACATGATGCAAAATATAGATTAGCATTTATGAAGATCTGGTTTCATAGTTTTTTTTTTTTTGCAAAAATAATAGGACTGATGGCGTTTGCATGTTTTCTTTAATAATAAGGCTATATTTAAAGATTTGGCGCTAAAAGTGTGCGTGCACTAACTTCATGATCTAGTGCAACAGATGACATCGAAATCTCATTTAAAAAATAAAATGGCGCTTAGTCGGTTGATGCATAACATCCAATTGAAAAAAAAAATATCCTGAGTGTTGCATCCTTCAGAAAAGAAGTAAAGCTATAGGTTTATGATATGTTACATTACTTTAAACCTTAAATAAGAACAGTCCTCAGGAAAGTATAAGTTATGGTGAAATTAAATGATTCTTACCTCTCTTCATATATATTTGCTAAGTTGATCGCGATTTCGAGACTATAACTGTCTCATCATCAGAACTTTGTTGGCGACTGGTGTTATGTCGTTCGGAAGAAACTCTTCTTCTTCCCTCTGTTCGTGGACCGATGAACCTCTGGATCAGGCCAAAATTTGCGGGAATTTCGAAGTTCACAAGTTTTCTTTTGTTTTTCTTATTAGGCCAAGGCTTGTTACGATCCTATAGAAAATTTTCCGATCCTTCCGGGAAATTCTCATATAAGACTTGAAAGCATAATACACTGCTCAAAACAATTAGAGGAACACTATGAAATATGCAAATATTTTTTCATTGGATAAAGGTACAAACATGAAATTAATAAAGTACATTATTTGTTGTTATTTATTTATTTATTTATTCATTTATTTATTGCTCATGTCAGTAAAAACAAATGAATAACGCTGACAATTAACTTTTCAAATAATTCCGCTATGTAAGCAATTGAATATTGTGCTTATTTTTCAAAGTTGAACACCCGTTATATAGAGTTAGTATCGTGTATGGCCTCCACGACATTCGATGACACTTTGGCACCTTCGTGGCATGCTCCCAATAAGATTCTGGATTTCCTCTTGCGGGATATTCTCCCATTCCTCCTTCAGAGCATCTCCAAGTTGCTGCAGAGTTTGTGGAGCTTGATGTCGGTTCCTGACCTTCCTGTCTAGAAGATCCCACAAGTATTCAATAGGGTTGAGGTCTGGGCTGACCGCTGGCCACTCCATTACCTCAATTTCATTCCTCCTCAGGAAATCCCTGGTGACAGCCGCAGAATGTGCCCTGGCATTATCCTGCATAAACAGAAATCCAGGGCCTACTCCAATGGCAGCAGGTACTACATGCTCTTCCAGAACGTGCTCGATATACCGGACAGCATTCAGTCGCTGGGGAACAAGTACAAGGTCCGTACGATTGTTGTACATAACTCCGGCCCACACCATTATGGAACCTCCTCCGAATCTATCAATTTCCTGTACAGCCTCTGCAGAAAATCTTTCTCCTGGCCGTCCCCACACCCTCAATCGACCATCACAACGTGTAAGACGATACCTGGATTCGTCCGAGAAGAGCACAGACTCCCACTGGTTCAGGTTCCAATCACCATGGTTTTCAGCATACGTACGTCTTGCTGCCTTATGCCCATTTGTTAAGCGTGGTTTTTTAACGGGCCTTTTTGGACGAATATTCTCTTTCCTTAATCTGTTCCTTATGGTTTGGTCTGAAACCCGGATTCCGGAAGCCATATGAAGGTCATTCTGCAGGTCTTTTGCAGTTTTTGTACGCTGTCGAAGAGCAGAAAGAACAACGTATCTGTCATCCTGGGGGCTTGTTTTAAATTTACGGCCCTGGCCACGTCTTCTACAATACTGACCTGTCTCTCTGTGCCTGTTGCGTAACCTGGACACCACGGAAGGAGAAACCCCAAGCTCTCTAGCCACTTGTCGCAGAGATTGACCTTGTCGTAAAAGATGTAGAGCATGATACACTTCAAACTCATTTAAATGCCTCATTTTGTCAGAGACTTCAATAAACAAGGCAATAATCAACATTCGTCACTATAGCAACATCAGGAAGCTTACCAATTAGAAGTGGCCAGTGCCTTCCAAAATAAAAAAAATTCTCTATATTTGTTATTTGAGGTAATTTCTCTGTATTTAGGCCATGGATCTTTAAAATTTGTATCCAATGATAAAATTAATAATTCAATTTACATATTGTCCAACTTTCAGCATCACAGCTTTAAAAAACAATTACTTATTCAATTTATTACAAGTGTTCCTCTAATTGTTTTGAGCAGTGTAATAGTCCATTCAATTGGTTGCTGGCCAAAGTAAGGCAAGACCAGTGATGCGGCTGCCATCTTATAGCCTCTGGTCAGGTTTTTCTGGAGAAGAAAAGAAAATAAAGGAAAGAAGAAATGGATGAAAGGTAAGACTCCCTAGCCCTCGGATGCCCTAATAGCGTCGGGGTCGAAAAAAACAAGAGTTAACCAAGAGAGGTTGAATAGTAAAGTTAAAAGAGTGCAAAACACAAGTAAATGGAAGAAATGTTTTGCTCAGCTTGGGCACCTTGTAGTTGCCATCCACATATCCCCTAGATGAGGACCCCTGAGGTTGGAAAAAGGCATAAATATTATAATAACTTATACAAACTTTTCCTTGACGTCGAAATGCGCTTTGATTTGTTTCATAGATACCACATCGATACATCTTCGCTTTCCTGGATCGCAGATTTCTGAAAAGTGCTGAAGATAATCTTCATATCTGTAGAAAGATGTACATTTTAGGATCACAAATTCATTTTAACAGATTTGAATCGGAAGTGGAGTGTAGCCTCGTTAATCCAAATCCCATCCGAAAGTACATATAATCCTAACTATAAAATGAAACTGTTATTTGTGCTATGATAGAGGTAAGAATGTTATTAACAGTCCAGAAGTCGAGACTGGCCAATTGAACTTACTTCCTAAATATCAGATAATACTTTTTCGACTCACTGATTCTAAATTTAGTTATTTATGAAATATTATTTTAATTGTATATTCATTTATACAAGTTATTTATCAACTTCTCCATTCACAGATAATCTATAAGACATGCTATTATATTTCACAACCCAACTTCTCTGCGGGTGTTTGGGAATGAACTGCTTAGGAAAATTTTTGGAGCAAAGACGACGAACAGACATGTGAATGGAGAAAACTACATAACAGTAAGCTAGAATATATTCATGGGAAACCTGATGTAATAAGAATAATTATCTTAGACTGGAATGGGCAGGTCATTTGGTACGAATGAGGAATGAAAGAGGGACCATCACAGGTCTTGCCTTCTTTTGGCCAGCAACCAATCGAAGGGACTATTATTATGCTTTCAAGTCTTATACGAGAATTTCCCGGAAGAAGCTGGAGGGAAAATTTTCTATAGGATCGTTACAGGCCTTGGCCTAATACTTGGAAGGAAGAAGAAGAAGAACAAGAAGAGAAGCATTTTCTGCGGACCTTTGGCAAAAGAATTACGGAAAAGGCCAGTGAAGTGTTTTGTGTGGAGACTTGGACGTCACGGCAGAACGAGGAAAGGCGACTGGAAGCTTTTGAGATGTGGATATCGAGAAGAATGGAGCGTATAAAATGGACAGATAAAATAAAAAATAAAGATGTGCTAGACAGTGGGTGAAGGAAGAACATTGCTGGAACTCATAAAGAAGAGGAAAAGAAATTGGATTGGTCACTGGCTAAGAAGAAACTGCCTGCTGACGGATGCCCTAGAAGGAATGGTCAACGAAAGTAAAGTTAGAGGCAGAAAAAGACACCAGATGATAGACAATATTAAAATAAATGGTTTGTATGCGGATACAAAAAGGAAAGCTGAGTTAAGGAAAGAGTGGAGAATGCTGAGTTTGCAGTGAAAGACCTGCTCTTGGCCAGAACACTATGTATAGTGCCACTTCCTAGAAATATTAATATACTCGAATGTTGGTTAATTTATTATGCCTATAATTAATATATATCTTCTAGAGTTTCGTGTTGTTAATAAACCTGTTAGCGTTTTTAGGTCACTTCAATCTTAATTTCACATTCATATTTCAGGTATTTCCCGTACTTTCCTCGGACAAAAACCTTTATATTCCGTATACTTCAGATTGTTATTCACAAATGGTAACAATAATAATTGTGCGTTAAAAGAAATATTTTTCTTCTAATTATTTGCACTGAATCCTCAATAGTAACTTAATAATAAGCTGGAATAATAATAATAATAATAATAATAATAATAATAATAATAATAATAATAATAATAATAATAATAATATAATAATAATAATAATAACTCACTGACACTATCGAACCCGGAGGTTTACGGTCGCGTGGACATAAGCTCTCCAAACATCCCTATCCAAAGCTGATGTTTTCCAATTATTGCATACATAATTCGCCTCCTTCAAATCATGGTTAATA
The DNA here is from genome assembly GCA_030220185.1 of Diploptera punctata. Classification (NCBI taxonomy): domain Eukaryota; kingdom Metazoa; phylum Arthropoda; class Insecta; order Blattodea; family Blaberidae; genus Diploptera; species Diploptera punctata. The sequence goes on from JASPKZ010007173.1 coordinate 2,540,088, forward strand.
TTATTCTCTTTCCTCGTTCTTGGCCTACCTTCTAGGCGCCTTCCCTCTGGTTTTCCCACAAAAAGTTTCCATATCCCCTTTTTCATTCCCCATTCGTGTCCCATGTCCTGTTCATCGCAATCTACATATAATTTTCCATAAACAATAATAATATTAATAATATATATTAAATAAACGCTGATTTATGTTTGGTGTGAAGAAAATAATACGACATGGATAATGAATATCTGGATATCTATTAATCTGTTGAGAGTTATAAAATAAAATAAGTTAAAATATACCTTCTTAGGTAAGATCCGTTGTCCTCAACTTATAAAATATGTAATCTTTATGCCTGTAGGCCTTTCAGAACATCCGTTCCATCTTCAGCAGGTCCCTCTTCACTACAACATCCAGTATGATGGTTGATGCTGCTGGTCCTAATGTGATGCTGCCGTGACAGCACCACATTAGGACCAGCAGCATCAACCATCATACTGGATGTTGTAGTGAAGAGGGACCTGCTGAAGATGGAACGGATGTTCTGAAAGGCCTACAGGCATAAAGATTACATATTTTATAAGTTGAGGACAACGGATCTTACCTAAGAAGGTATATTTTAACTTATTTTATTTTATGACTCTCCACCTCAACGGTTTTAACAATGTATTTTATTAGCATTGACTATTGAGAGTTGTTTACTATTGCATTTTTAGAGTAATAATTGTGAATCTCCAGTGCGTTTAATTGAAGGAATGTAAGGGAAGAGACTTACTGAGGCTCGGCTTGCACAAACATGACGACACTGCAAACAAAATCATCCTCATTCAGCGGATATTGAATGAGTTTTTCTTGCCAAGTCAACTCCGCGTTATTTTCTTTTGATTCGCTGGTCCTTTTACTCTTGGATTTTTCCCTCGAGCTTTGCTTCTCTTCAGATGATTTCTTGCCAGTTTTTGCTTTCTTTTCTTTAGTTTTCGCCATGTTTACATTGTTGTCATCATAGCCTCCTGTATTATTCATTTAGACAACAAACACCATTACGTTGCTATGGTTACTAAACAAATGAATCCCTTACTTTTCGTTCAGGATTAAAAGCCTTTTCTTTATTTCTCCATTTATTAGCGAATTCCGAAGCTACATAACTATTGAGATTATTCTCATGAAAATAGTTTTTAAATTTGTTTACAAAGATGTATTTATCAATAGACACGTGATTAAAATATATAGATTTTTTTTTATTTATATACAGTTTTTTAATGTTTACACATCTCTCTGTGCCTAAAGTTTTATTTTCCTTCTCCACTTGTGTCTATCCATCCACTCCATGCCCTCCAGTCCTCTTGTTCTCATTCCATTTCTTATTTCTTGCATCCACAAATTTCGAGGTCGTCCTTTCCTTTTTCTTCCAGGTGGACATCATTCCAATGTTTTCCTGGGTAACCTTTCTTCTTGCATTCGTCGTACACGCCCGTACCATTTTAATTGCTTGTATCTTATATAATCTACACACAATATATATATATTAAATCCATGTATGGTTTGGAATAAACGCCTGAAACGAGATATGAACCCGAAACTTTTGACTTTACACGCTAGTGAGATAACCACTAGACCACTCCTTGCGCAAACATTTATTATTTTTTTCCTTCTGCAGTATATGTCTTTATAATAAGAGACAGCGGGACAACGCTCGTCCTGCCATCTTGTAGCTTCTATAACAAGTAAGCATTTAAAGAGAATATATACTTTAGAGCAGTAACGCTTTTTTATTTCGATGTAGTAATTCAATTTTGACATTTTTCTTTTCATGTCACATTATTTGGCCTTCATTGTTACATGTCAAAGTTTAATTATAATATCGAAAAACATACATACACACACACACATACATTATACATATACATATATACATACATACTTATGTGGGTGTGCTTTTTAACGCTCTAGCGACAAATTTTTGGAACCAAACTCGGCATATATCAATGGAATAAGTAAAATTAAATCGAGTTTGTTGACCAGTCAAATCGGATCATTAGGAGTGGCAATTAACTTGAGGCAGTAATTTAATTATCGGTTTAGCGGTTGTAATTTTGGTTTTTTCGAAACGAAACACAGTTTACGCCATTGAAGGCATTGTCCAAAAATCAGCGAAACCGATCTTTAAGAAGTGGAGATTACCTGAATGCCAAAATTTAAAAAAAGGCTTTAGCTGCCGCTGATGTTGTTTTCTTGCGACGAAACTTGATAATATATTTATTTTATTTCTTTATTCAGACTGAGAGGACAGACTATCCGAGCACCGCAACCTGAAATATCATCATCATCATCATCATAGTACATTCACGAATTTAGGCCATTTGTTGACCTGTTTCGGCCTCAAGAGAAACACCATCCAAAAGTCTTTTGAGTGGACGTCCTTGTCTTCTTCTTCCTGCAGGTTGATATTTTAACATTTTTTTGGGTATTCTGTGATCTTCCATTCGATGAACATGTTTCATCCATCTTGACTTATAATCAGACATTTTGTTTTCTAAAGGTCCCATGTGTAATTCTTCTAAGATGTCTTCATTTTTTGTGATCTAGTAGTGTGTATCCTGCAGACCTGAAAGATATATTGCGCTATCCCATTATTATGTAGATGAATCAATAATTGTAATATTGTTGATAGTAAATTGTATGTAGGTCGACAAAACTTGAGCTTCCTGTACTTCTCTCCAGAGCTATACGTTTATTTGTTTGTAAGGTTTGAAGTATGGCGTTTTGCATATTCATGCTAGTTTGGTTAACATATACAAATGTTGTGAATCCAATGTTACCTACCCCACTGTGTCTTGTGTTTTCCCCAACAACAAATTGAATGTTAATGTCACGAGGGTGCTAAGTGCTTATTCCAGGAACACGCACCTTCTGAATACTCTTCATAAAATGAAAATAACAAACTTCTGATGAACTAAATCACTAGCAAAATCGAATTTTGTCATGGCTTCGCGGATATAACGTTTCTGTGCATCCCTATCCGCAACTAATGTTTAAAAAAAACACTAAAAAACACTTAAATTGTTAACATCAGAGAGCGTAGGTTATAAAAAAAGGGCAAAATAAGAATTTGTTTTATTAGGAATGTGTGACATTGTAAAGAAAATTTAGCAACAATCAATTGACTTAACGAGCATATTACGTAAATTTAGTGCAATTGGGTAATATCAGACGGGAACCCTCTACGTTTTTTAAAGAGTAAAACGAGTGGGCATTGAGAGAAAGAAGATTAATTATCTCAAAATTAACGCAAAAAATAGGAGCATCAGAGACTTATATTAGGGAATTAGGATATAAAGGAAAGGTTTTCAGGTTAGGACAAATATAATTTAGAATGAAATTGGGGATACAATTAAACACATCTACATCAAAGATTTCTTTTCTGTACCTTAAATCATCAGTTTGCAAATTTTACTGAGATTTGAAGATAAAACTAACGGAGCGATATATGACAATCTCTATGGTACTCAGTGTTAAGCAACCCCCGTGTTAGCACTTGCAGCTCCCGGTGAACGGCATTCGGTAGAGTCGGTTATTAAAATTACAGTATTCGTATTGTTTTCTACCTTGGAGGCAAGAAAGAGAAAGAAAGAGAGAGAGAGAGAGAGAGAGAGAGAGAGAGAGATACTTAATTTCGCTTGCGACTGCAGCGGACTCCTTTCACCTTAAACAACAAGAGCAGACCCGGGCCCGCTTGCCGCCGAGTGCGTTGAGAATGACATGCACCGCTGCTCCGTATTTTAGTTTTATCTGCATGTCTCAGTAAAATTAGCAAAATAACGCTTTAAGTTACGGAAAAGGAATCTGTTGGTGGAGATGTAGTGTTTTGTTTGAATTGACTGAAGGAATTTTGATAGTTAAGATTGTATCGTTAAAGGAGTCTTGTATAGTTTGGTCACTGGATGCAAGGGATGGGGTGAGGAATGTAATATTGAAATGTGTTGCTGCAAGAATTCAGTTTTAATTAAAACGTTTTGCACCCTCGCCTCCCGTTTGTATGGAAATGAGGTTGAATTCGTGCCAGGGCGTATTCTGGACTCATCACACCACGTGGAATGTCGCTTTTCTTCAGGATATTTGTATATCCCTTGCTACGTCATAAGCCATATTTTTATCCCAGATTCTCAGTTATGTCGCCGCTGTGGTCTCGAGGTAGCGTGCTGCCTTGTCACGCAGCGGCCCGGGTTCGATCTCCGGTCGGGGCAGTTTTTCTGGGTTTTTATCGGGGTTTTTCCTCACCTGTAAGACACATGTCAGGAAAACTTTGAGGCTCAAACGGTCCCCGAAATCATATGGTCATCATCATCGTCATCATCAACATCATCATCGTCTTCATCCTTCACCTGTGTGGAAAGCAACGGGAAGCCACCACACCTACAATTCCCTAGTAAAGCTGCAAGCATAGCATACAAATGCTATGATTGCAGTGAAGGACCTGTCTTCGGGTAGAATTACTCTGGATGGATTCTCAGTTTGACGAGGACTTAAGCGGAGGATTCAGTTTGAAATTTCGGTGCAGCACAAATTGACTGAGATTTTTACATTTATTAAAAGTGTTAGTGAAATTAAAAAAAAAAGATTGAATTCAAATACCCAAGAACAATAATTACAAACAGTCCAACGCTGTGGTCTCGAGGTAGCGTGATGCCTTGTCAAGCAGCGGGCCCGGGTTCAATATCCGGTCGGGACAAGCTTCCTGTCCGATGTTTTTATCGGGGTTTCTCCTCACCTGCAAGACAGGGCACTTTTGAGACCCAAACGATCCCTGAACATCATACGGTCATCATAATCATCATCATTCATTCGCCTTAGATTAAGTTTAGGATTAAGGACTCTCCTGGCGCACTACAATAATCGTCATCACCACATCATCGGGCAGCGTAACCCCTCTTTCTAAGCGCCCCAACATCATAAGTGGGTTACAATTACCCCAAAGCTAGGAGAGAACATCAAAAATATCAAATAACAATCTGGGGCATTAAATAAAAAAAAATACAAACAGAAATGAGGTACCGGTACAGAAAGAAATTAATAGTAAGTTCAAATCTGGATACGTATGCTATTTTGCATTACAGAGACTCTTGTCATCCCAATTTTTTCTAAAAAATATTAAACTAAAAACATATAAAACTGTTATTCCTTCATGTTTATGGTACAGATTCGAAACATGGTCTCTTACTTCAAGATAGGTGAAAAGATTACGAGTCAAGATTTTTAAAATACATTACGCAACTCTGTTGAGGTCACTGTGTAAAAGTTTTAAGAAATGTAAAACAGTACCTGATATCTCAGTCATCCTCAATAATCAGCAGTGTTGTTTTATAGGAGGCCTTTCGATAATTTAAGTATCATCTTCTGCTTTCAGTTTGGTAGTGACTGTTGCTAGTAATTATTTTGTACAGAGGGTTCACATTACTGGGTACGTTCTCATTTACAAACACCCAGTATCGTGAGGCATTTGGGTAGCTACAATAAGTAGCGGTTCCACGTTGAGAAAGCCAGCTATAACGGCTGGGAGACTCGACATGCTAACCACATGTCACCCCTACACTGGTTAGATGATAATCTACCTCTGTGATTGACACATGTGGATGTGAGGCCAGCAGCCGTCTGGTAGGCTAAGGATCTTCTAGGCCTGTCGCGCCATGAAAATTTTAGTTACTAATAACACTGGTCGACAAGGTTTTCTTCACAAGAAATCTGATTAGTGAATCTAGTGCATTTTTTCATACTGAATTCAGATATGTAGTCAGAATGTTTCCATCAGGCACAGTTTTTTTTTGTGACAGCTACTTTTTAAAAATTGATTTTAGCATTTTCTTTGACCTGTCGAACCTTTACCTTATATGAAGAGTTCCCTGCACCAGTATATGCAGATATGACCTTAACTCATAACCCTGATTCTGACCTAGCTCAAACTGAAAATGATTCAGATGGAAATAAAAATGATCTTACATAAAATATGCCCGAAAATCACTATCTACCACTTTCTAGGTAAGTCAGAATGAGTTAGATGAATTTTATTAAAAATTATAAAAAATGTAAATGAATATCACAGGAAACTCTTGCCTGATAGGAAAAAACTGAAATGATATTTAAATACTCACTTACTTACTCTTACTCACTGACACTATCGAACCCGTAGGTTCATGGCCGCGCGGACATAAGCTCTCCGTATATCCCTATCCTGAGCTAATGCTTTCCAATCTTTTCCTGTATAATCTACTTCCCTCAAATCATAGTTAATGTTATTCTCCCACCTCATTCTTGGTCTACCAACTGGGCGTTTTCCCTCTGGCTTTCCTACAAGAAGCTTCCATGCAAGTCTTTCATTCCCCATACGTGCAACATGTCCTGCCCATCGCAGTCTACGAGACTTAACTGTTCTTATTATATCTGGCTTCCTATAAAGACCATGAAGTTCATTGTTATGTAGTCTTCTCCATTCACCTGTCTGTTCATCTCTCTTTGGTACAAAAATTTTCCTAAGTACTTTATTCTCGAATACTTGTAATCTCCTTTCCTCCCTTTCTCCCATATAATATAACTGGTAGATTCAGGATGAAAAATACTTCTAAAATCTCATATTTTTATTCTTGTGAAAGAAAATAATTCATTTTTGTCGACCAGTGTAATTGGTACAAATTTATCTTGTATTCAGTATTATTTCTCGTAAAATACGATGGCTAAGAAAATATATTTCTATCAATGACATTTCCGTAGACTGTTTACCTCATGTCGCAAATGGTAGTCAATGACCAATCACGTTTCAATGAATTCTGTTTTACACCAATGACAGTCGTATTTCACCTCGCTCTTTATCGATTTCTCTTTATCAGCTCCTGCTTTTGTGATAAAGAAAGCTCCTCCTTTTTTAATATTTTGAACAAGTTATACCATTATTTTTCTCCAACAAATTCATTGAATATAGCAAATAATGAATAGATTCAGTGATTTTACTGAGTTGTTTATTCAAAATATAAATGATTAACCTATAATGTTGATTATAATAGTTTGATGTGTTTCATTATTTCTCCACTAGAGTGCATTCTTACAATATTGCGATCCTATTTGGCAATAAATAATATGATCGAGTTGCAGTGATTATATACATAACCTCACATTTCTAATTTGTTTTCAAACATCGCCGTTTACATTAACTATATAAATATTTTAAAACACCGGTAACTATAGCCTATTCAAATAATTATTTTTAGTAAGGAGCTTAATTTTATTCGTTAAATAGTCCTAACAAATGCCACTCTAGATTTACAAATTCTCTAGATAAATTCACTCCTCACTTCGTGAGATTTGGGAATCACTCGTGGCATTACTTATGATAATTCACTGATATGGCGGTTAAATTGGCACCATGGTTCCCCAATAGACGAAGTCGGCGGAGTAATACCTTATGTAAGTTTGTTTACAGTACAACTGGAACTTAGCTAGGATACAATATAGATGGAAGCATGATGGTATTTGTAATCGATATCACATCAAGTTGTAATAAAGTTTCTGTTGCGATTCGAAGAGAAAAATGACAAGGTATGTTGAAGTATGATTGGTCGGGAAGACAATTTTCTTGGTCATCAAGACCTACACCTGCAGTTCTCTATCACATTCAACTGTTAACGATAATCTTTTTTCTATTACCAAAGAAATTTCAACTCCGTGATGACAATTTTCCGTGATAGACACTGCAATGCTTTTTTCCTGCAAAAGAAAATGATTTTCTGAATTCTACAAGTCCATTATTACCATAATTCGTAGTTCATTTGTTATTAGAACCAAACAGTATAGCAACGTCATTTACAATATAGCGTTACCTTTATCTAAAACGGCGTAACTTCCATTTTTCTCGGGTATTATGTATAATATTCTTTATACATAATAGCGACCGCTGTGGTCTCTCGAGGTAGCGCGCTGCCTCGTCACGCAGCGGGCCCGCGTTCGATTCCCATTCCCGAACAGACTCCTGGGTGAGGTTTTTTCGGGGTTTTTCCTCACCTGTAAGACAAATGTCGGGAAGCTTAGGACCCAATGGTCCCCGAAAAATCATCCGGCCATCATCATCATCCTTATCAGTATCACCCTTCACCGGTGTGGAAAGCAACGGGAAGCTATCACACCAATAATTCCCTGGTAAAGCTGCAAAGCATAGCGTGAAAATGCTGTGATTGCAGTGAAAGACTGCCTTCGGGCAGAATTACTATGGATGGATTCATACTAGAACTATTATGGTCTAAGACTGGACAATCGCCTATCGAAAAAAAAGGGGGTTTAATTGGACAAAAGTTACTCTACGAAATCTGCAGAACGCAATACAAATACGAGTATACTGGAATGCGCAAGGCGCAAGGATCATTGGAAGACCAAAAATATCTTGGAAGAGGACAGTTGAAAATGAGTTTAATACTTTAGGTAAAAATTAGAAATAGCCAATAATGTGGCAAGAATTAGAAGTCCCTACGTTCCAATTAGAAACAAAAGGACGATGTAGTTCATTATGTTAATAGAACCATTTTCGTGACATACAAAATACCCTGGAGATGGTAGATGGAGATCTGATATAAGTGAACAGCCAAATAGTTACGAAAAGTCGCAAAGATTCCACAGCATCTCTTCCTGGTTTTATTGGGCACTGATACATTTTCTTTCAATAAGCTTATATAAATTATTTGCTGATATCGCTTTGCTAGCAGAAGAAGCAATGACACTGAGGAACATGCCGATGGAGGTAAAAGACAGATGCGAGGATTATGAAATGAAGATAAATATAAATAAGGCGAAGGCCATGATTATATGAAGGAAACCAAGGAAAATAATAATATTAGCTTTATTTTACCTGGCAGAGTTAAGGCCTTCCAAGGCCTTGTCTTCCACTCAACCAGGTTTAAAAAAATAGTTTTACATCTAAATTACAATAGGCTATACATAAACGATTACATGTTATACATAGTATAAATTTAAATATATAGAAAAAAAGTATTATAATAGACATGAGGGTTAAGGGTGAGTCCATTGAGCAACTGGAGAGCTTCAAATACTTGAGTTGTACTATCAGTAGTAACATGAACTGCTGTCAAGAAGTAAAGTAGAGGATAACAATGGCAAAACAAACTTTTAACAAGAAGATTAGCATTTTCTGCGGACCTTTTGGGAAAAGAATTAAGGAAGAGACTAGTGAAGAGTTGGACATTACGAAGGAATAAGGAAAAGCATCTAGAAGCTTTTGCGATGTGGATATGGAAAAGGATAGAGCGTATAAAATGGACAGACAAAATAGAAAATAATGATGGTGCTACACAGAGTGAGTGAAGGAAGAATAATGCTGGAAATCAAAACGAAGAGAAAAAGAAATTGGATTGACCACTGGCTAAGAAGAAACTACCTGATGACGGATATCCATCCATAGTAATTCTGTCCGAAGGCAGGTCCTTCACTGTAATCATAGCATTTTCATGCTATGCTTGCAGCTTTACTAGGGAATTAGGTGTGGTAGCTTCTCGTTGCTTTCCACACCGGTGAAGGATGATGATAATGATAAGGATGAAGATGGCCATATGATTTCGGGGACCGTTTGGGCCTTAAAGTTTTCCTGACATTTGTCTTACAGGTGAGGAAAATCCCCGATAAAAACCTCACCCAGAAAAACTGTCCCGACCGAGGATCGAACCCGGGCCCGCTGCGTGACAAGGCAGCACGCTACCTCGAGATCACAGCGGTGGACATGACGGATATATCTTAATATATAAAAATTACGTGACTCGTTGTTTGTCCGCGATGGAATCCTAAACTACCGAACCGATTTTAATAAAATGTTGCACACTGTGTGCTGTTTGATCCAACTTGAGACTTAGGGAAGTTTATAACTAAATTTATAGTCGCATTATTTTTATTGCAAATTATTTGTTTATTATTTAACAAAGAGTTATAATTATCTGTGAGTTCCATACGATTCTAACTGATGGCCGTGTAAGGTAATTGGTTTATTATTTAACCAGGTGGCTGTGCTTTTTGTTGCAGCCGCGAATTTCAATTGAATTACAAATATTGATTATTTCATAATTTAAGTGTGTTTGTGTTTATTTTATTTTCAATATATTTTATTAATTATATTAATTTCGTGTGTAAGTATTAGTTTTAAGTTATCTGGCTGAAAGACAGAAACTTAATTTAAATTTAACTGGGCCGAGAAGAGACATTGGACAATATGGCGAATCAGTTCTAGAGACCATGAATGATAAGATGTCAAGTGAATTTCCGCAAATGGTTAGGCCTATAGGCCTATGTGACATAAATCTTACATTTTGAATAATGTCAATTTAAAAACATATGAAGGTCGTAAGGAACGGAATAACAGAACTGTAAGTAAGTCTGTTAGTTATAACAATATGCCTAATATTACAGAAACAATCTCCATGCCTCAGTTAGATGAAAAACAAGATGACTATAATATATCACAAGATGATATTACTATACAGAGATTTCTTGATCATGATGAGAATCCAAACTGCCAACAAGTTCGTAGAAAAAAAACGAAAGTATTATGAAATCAGCAAGCCTCCTCAAAATATTCCATCAATAAATGTATATAATCCTTATGATACACTTATGGATGATACTGAGAATGAAGACAACATAAATTCATCTCAATCAACAAAACCACTTCCACATAAACCACCACCCATATTTATACCGGGTGTAGTTAACATACCAGAACTAAAAAATGGTGTAAAACAAAAACTTTCTGATATAGATTTCTCACTTAGTTTACTACAACATAATTTAACGTATACCTTTCTGATTTTCACTCTGACCAGATGATGATCCGAATTGCAGTCTGTCCCTCTAACTGATCTAACATCAATGATGCTACTGATAAACGCTGGCACAGTAGCATCATTGATGTTAGATCAGTTAGAGGGACAGACTGCAATTCGGATCATCATCTGGTCAGAGTGAAAATCAGACAACGGCTATCGCTTATGAGAGGAACGAACGCTGAAGATGATTCTGTAAAATATGAATTAAAAAACTTGAAAAATGATGAAATGCGGCAAGAATACCAAATCAAAATTGCTAATAGATTTGAAGTACTGGAATCTTCAGATGACAATGTGGCAAACGAAGAAGAAACTGATATAAATAAAGAATGGGAGGCTATAAGAGATACTATTAAATTGTCAGCATCAGAAAGCATTGGTTGTTTAAAAAAGAGGCAAAACAAGAAATGGTTTGATGAGGTATGTGCCGACATTGTAAAGAAAAGAAAGCTAGCAAAAATGAAATGGTTACACGAGCCAAATGAGGTAAATTTAGAGCAATTGGGTAGTGTTAGACGTGAAACCACTAAGTTACTAAAGAGTAAAAAGAGGGAATATTTGAGAGAGAAGATTGATGATCTTGAAATGAATGCAAAAAATAGGAACATTAGAGAATTATATCAGGGAATTAGTATAGAGAAGAAGGGGTTTCAGGCTAGAACAAACATAATTCGGAATGAAAATGGGGATATGATTGCAGATTCTAGGAGTATATTAAATAGATGGAAAGGTTACTTTAATCAGCTATTAAATGTACATACAGAACAGGACATTGAGGAGGATAAGTTACAGACAGCAGAAATGCTAGTCGCAGAGCCAAGTGCATTAGAGGTTGAAATGGCGATTGGAAAATTGAAGATGTATAAAGCATCAGGTTCAGATGAGATCCCAGCAGAACTGATAAAATCAGGGGGAGAAAAATTGATGGACAAGATACGCTGGTTGCTTAGTATGATTTGGGAAAAAGAAGCTCTTCCAGATGAATGGAAGGAATCAATTATCGTACCAATTTATAAGAAAGGAGATAAAACTGATTGCAACAACTACAGGGGCATTTCATTACTTTCAACTTCGTACAAAATTCTAACAAATATATTAGTAAGCAGACTTACTCCCTATATTGATGGCATTCTAGGAGATCATCAATGTGCATTTAGAAGAAACAGGTCTACATCAGATCAGATTTTCAGTATAAGACAGATTTTAGAGAAGAAATGGGAATATAATGGTACTGTACATCAACTATATGTAGACTTCAAAAAAGCATATGATTCAATTAAGAGGGAGAAGTTATATAGTATCCTGCTGCAGTTCGGAATTCCTAAAAAGTTAGTTAGACTTATACGAATGTGTCTAAATGCCTCAAAGAGTAGGGTGCGTGTAGGCAAACAGTTTTCAGACACTTTTGAAATCCAGAATGGGTTGAAGCAAGGAGATGCACTATCTCCTCTACTATTTAATTTTGTACTAGAACATGCCATTAAATCTTTAGAGAATGAGGAAGGCTTACAACTCAATGGTATTAATAAGCTGTTAGTTTATGCTGATGATGTAGTACTACTGGCCGATAGCGAGGAGATACTAAAGGCCAACACGCACTCACTATTGAGTAACACAAAGAAATTAGGACTGGAAGTAAATATCACTAAAACTAAATATATGGTCACACGTAGAAATTCAGTATATAATGGAAATGGACAGCTAATGACAAATGAGGGAAATTTTGAGGAAGTGGCTGAATTCAAATACCTAGGAACAATAATCACAAATAGGAATGAGATGCACAAAGAAATTAAACATAGGCTCAATTCTGGAAATGCGTGCTATTATGCATTGCAGAGACTTTTGATGTCCCAACTCCTTTCAAAAAACGTTAAGCTGAAAATATATAAAACTATTATTCTACCAGTTATATTATATGGGTGCGAAACATGGACTCTTACTTTAAGGGAGGAAAGGAGATTACGAGTATTTGAGGATAAAGTTCTTAGGAAAATTTTTGGACCAAAGAGAGATGAACAGACAGGTGAATGGAGAAGACTACATAACAATGAACTACATGGTCTTTATAGGAAGCCAGATATAATAAGAACAGTTAAGTATCGTAGACTGCGATGGGCAGGACATGTTGCACGTATGGGGAATGAAAGACGTGCATGGAAGCTTCTTGTAGGAAAGCCAGAGGGAAAACGCCCAGTTGGTAGACCAAGAATGAGGTGGGAGAACAACATTAACTATGATTTGAGGGAAGTAGATTATACAGGGAATGATTGGAAAGCATTAGCTCAGGATAGGGATGTATGGAGAGCTTATGTCCGCGCGGCCATGAACCTTCGGGTTCGATAGTGCCAGTGAGTAAGAAAGTATACCTTAGCCACAGCAACGCGTGGCCGGGACTTATATATATATATATATATAAAACAAAGTCGGATTAGTTATACTATTTATAACTCAAGAACGGCTGGACCGATTTTTATGATCTTTGATTTGTTGGATTTGTTTCCGCCCCGAATAGCAGATAACTATTAAAACATCGGAAAAATTAACGTAAAAATATTTAAAGGCGATACGACGTTCGCCGGGCCAGCTAGTATATATATAAACACATTTTACTTGCTTATAACCGCGCTGCCGTGAAACTACGAGTTGTATAGTGCCAGTGAATTGGTTACGAAAGATTAAGATAGATTTTATTATTGACTCCACCTACTCTGTAAATATAAACATATCAACCCTTGTAAATGCCTCGATATCGCCTGTGATGAAACGTAATTTCTTGAAATGCGTGATGGGGTGGTAAAGACGCCTTGAGAGACTTCTAACTAAACAACAGGAAAAAACAAATATTTGACTTGTCCAGACTCTCGCTTAATTGTATCAGGTGTCAGTTTTTACCCTTCCATTTCTCACTCTTCTTATTTTTGTTTGCTTCCTTTTGAGTCTTTCCTTTAAAAGGAAATTACTTTTTTGTACATATGTTTTCTGCTGTAAGAAAGAAATCAATTTAAGATAAAATTATCCTCATGTTTTACAAATTAAACCTGAATCCCATTCTTCATATTGTAAGGTGGTCCTAAGTATATATTTAGGTGAATTCCACGTAAAATTTGGCATAACACATGAAAATTAAATTTTCTTCCCTTCTTCCTAGAGTGGTATATATACTATTCAAATATTTTCAAGTGGCTACATCCCAAATTATTGTACAATGTGAACAAACTCATAGGTAACAAAAAAAAATTGTCATTTATCTATATATTAATACGTGAAGAAAAAACTTTGTTCCCTTTTTAAGCACTTTGGGCGCAAGGAGGAGTGTGATATTTCGCATAATTAAAGTTCATATAGAGGAGGTGTGCAGTAAAATAAAATTTATGTATAATATGTGTTAAAAATAAATTAAATTAAAAAAATGAAATAAATTGTCTCTATGGAATTTATGTGTATTACTCATTCATTTGTGTACTCATTCATATTTTGTTTACGTTTATGCTGAAAGTGCATTGTTGCAAAAATAAAATTGTGCAGCAGCAATGTGAATTGACTTACTCTCGCATATATATTATTAGTGGTTTAAAAAAGTGAGTACATTTCATTATTTAAATTTAAATTAAACCCTGTCTAATCTTGGTTTCAATCATTTCATTACATTTTTTTTATATTTAGATATTCGCGCCTACTTCCATTATGCCTCGACATAGAACATTGACGTCGGAGTGAGAGACAAAGAAGATGGGATATATATCCCCATACACATAATAATTAGGCCAAATGAAAATTTAAATAGTATAAATAGTATACAAATGTCAAATGCCGCGTTATTGATTTTTTTTAATATGGCTTAGCCAAGCTAAACCACATATTTCTAATCGTTCGTATTTTTAAAATAAATCGAAAATTAATGCATAATGCCGTATTTGCGACAAACTTAAAAATTTAATGAATTGTGGTCGAATTTCGACAGCTGGGCGACCACTAGTTTTAATTAAAACTGTTACACCACGTAGAAGGGGCACGCAGTAGCCTAGTGGTTAAGGCACTGAGCTACAAGCCGGAGGGTCGAGGGTTCAAGTCCCGTTGGGGTCAGGATTTTTAAACTGACCCAAACCCTCTGGCGGCACTATGGCCCTGGGGTCGACTCAGCCTCGAACGGAAATGAGTACCAGACGCTAGTTCTGGGGGTAAAGACGGCCGTCACGCAGGGCTGACAACCCGGCTGACATAAAGTGTCGATTGTCTAGAAAAAGTGGGAGCCTTAACCTCCTGCTAGCCCAAGGGCCTCCGGGCCTGTTGTGGAATCACTTTACTTTTTTTACACCACGTAGAAGCGTTAGTTGTTATGTCACTTACTTTATTTTGTACAATTTATAATTGAAGCTTAATAGAACATAAAAACAAAACAAAAATGTATTTTATAACTCCTATTATACTATATTCACAGTTGGTTGATAAAATTAAATTGAAAACTCCATAGAGATTAATATTTTAATCTCACTCTGTAAAATATAATGTCATTCTACAGTTACATCATTTACCGATATGAAGCCGTAAATTTTAAGTACAATATATTATTCTTCTTCTTCTTCTTCTTCCTTCCAAGTATTAGGCCAAGGCCTGTTACGATCCTATAGAAAATTTTCCCTCCCGCGTTTCATAGGACGGCCCAGAGTTCTTCGTCCTCTTGGTATATAATTATAAACAGCTTTGGGGATCCGATTTGAACTCATTCCTTCAAGATGGTGTTTCCAATTTAGTTGGTACTGTTTAATATATTCCAGAATTGGCGTAGTACAATATATTAATAAATATAGAAACTCTAATTTTCTGTTGAATAGATTGAAATATATATACAGGGTGGGGCATAATTGAGTTAATCTCTGCACATGGTTGCAAACAAAAAAGAAATCTGATTGGTTGAAACTGGGATTTGAATACGGGACCTTCAGAATATAATCTCAAACACTAATGAGCAGTAGAATTAGAATACGGGACCTTGTCCCGTATTAAAACTAAGCAGTAGTATTTGAAATTGTATTAAAACCCCAGTTTCAACCAACTAGATTTTTTCTGCAGTAGTGTTTGAGATTATATTCGGAGATCCCGTATTCAAACCCCGTTCCAACCAAACAGATTTTTTCCCCTTGCAACCATGTGCAGTGGTTAATTGATTTATGTCTCAACCTGTATATATGTTTTGAAGAGAAAGTAATGCCCTACTATCTTAAGGCTAAACAAATTAAAATGTAATTTTATTTTTTTGGAATTGTTACTTCCGTTACTATATGATTATTATTATTAACCTGGACAGTAAGTACAAATCAAGCCAACAAGCTGTTAGCAGTAGAAATGGATTTTTGGAGGCGATCGACAGGAATTTCAAGAAGGGATAAAGTCAGAAACTGCACAAAAAGGGAAATTATGCAAGTTGAGAAAAACATATTGGAGAAATAGAAGAAAAATATTTGAAATGATATGGAACCTCATATGAATGGAAGAAGAGAGGATACCAAAGAAGATCCTTAATTGGAAAGCTAATGGAAGAAATGGAAGTGGCAGTCCTAGAGTACGATGGATGGATGGAGTGAAGAGAAGTATGGAAGCTAAATATTTGAGGGAAGAAGATGCTTTAAACAGGAAACTCTGGCGACAAATCACTTTGGGTTGAAGGAGAAACACTGTATTGTGGAATATTCCTAAATATTTTTTTTTATTGCGGATGAGCCCATGTAGGACTACGCAAAGTACTTAGAGGCGTTTCCTTTGAGCCCAAATTTCTTTCATTCTATTGCTATGAGCTTGTTTTCTATCATCTGTCCAAGTTGTTCCAGTTTTTCTCTTCGGTTTGTCCTCTTGGTCAACTTGCCACTTATTCACCTTAATTCTCTGTTTGGGATATCTTCTTTAGTAATTCCTGCCAATTTTAAGTCCTTTTTGACTTCATCAATCCACTTCATAGTATCCACTGGAGCTTTACTTCTGTTTTCGTAGAATTCCATTATCTGTTTTGTGAGCCTATTTGAGTTCATTCGTTTAATATGGCTATACAATTTTAACCTTCGTTTTCTAATATCACTATGAATGTCTGTATATATTTTTATTTCCTTTTTACTTCTGTGTCTAAATGCTTCACTTATGACTTGTGGACCTAAAACTTTTCTTATAATTTTGCATTCTTTTTTCACTATTATTATTATTATTATTATTATTATTATTATTATTATTATTATTATTATTATTATTATTATTATTATTATTATACTCGGGATTTTTTAGCTCTTAAAAATCAATCAGTCCTGGCTCCGAACTAGAGACGAGCATAGTAACTATTATTCCACCAGGAGCGACATATTGTCAATAGAATTTGCTGGAAATTGTCTGTATGGCATTATTGAACTCTTCTGTGTAATTGTCTGGCGCATTGCGATGATTTAATAGCTGCAATATATTATCGGCATCGCATCGCGCGATGTATTTTAATTGCACTCTGATATTTAACGGTTGAATTACTCCCAGCAGACTATATGTTCGGGGTTCGAGGCTCGTTTCATTCCTTGTCACGATTTTCATTATTACGTCATTATTTTGAAATGTCACTAGGGGACACTTGGATCATCCGTGAAATACGAGGTTATAACTTTTACAACCCCATTTTTATTGTTGTATTTGTTAACTCATGTTCCAATAAATTCTATTCTTTCTGTGTTGTTTGTGTTTTTATTATCTGAAAACTGGAGACGTTTCAGAATATACCATTTTATGGGCCTTTCGTGACGAAGGATAATTTCACGAATGACGGAATCCCTTTCAGGACCCACACATGAGTTATTAACCGAAGTTTGAGAATTGCTGATTTAGGGTACAGTACATTTACGCCATATTCCTTTTTAGCGGATTTTTCATTTCCCTAATTGTTGATAAGTGCATAGGTTGACAATAAATTGTGTTCCAGTGATCTACGAGAAAGACTGGCTTTGTTCTCTGGACTCTGGATGTTCGACGAAATCGCATCATTCTTTACAATTCACGTGTGTGTATGTTTGTGTATAATTGAAATGGGCAGTTAATGACAAATGAGGGAAATTTTGAAGAAGTGGCAGAATCAAATACCTAGGGGAAAAAATAGGAATGAGATACACAAAAAAATTAAACATAGGCTTAATTCTGGAAACACATGATATTATGTCTTACAGGGGCTCTCGTCATCCAAATTTCTTTAAAAAACATTAAACTAAAAATATATAAAAGTGCTATTGTTCCAGTTATATGGTTTCCCATGAAGAACATACAGCTCACTGCTATGTATAGTCCTCATTCATCTGTCTATTTGCCCTTTTTGGCCCAAAAAATGCCCTAGAAAGTTATTTATTTTTGTTAATTAAATAGGATAAAACTGTTCGGTTTATGCGATTTTCATATTTATTTCAATACAAATTCGTTACAGCAGTTTCAGTACCTTGTCTTTCTTCAGACGAATATTAGAGCTGTAACAAATTTGTATTGAAATAAATATGAAAATCATATAAAACTTAACCACTTTATTTTATAAACATAATAGATTTTCATGAAGTAAACGCCAAATCAATTGATTAGAAAATTATTATTATTATTATTATTATTATTATTATTATTATTATTTATATTTATTATTATTATTTATGTTGTTGTTAGGCAGCCGAGCGATTAATTGAAATGATAATCAATTTACCTAAATCTGGCATTAGTAGTAATAAACAACAAGTAAGAGTCCATTTTCGCATCCATATACCTGGAAGAATAACCATTTTGTAATTTGCATTTTTGGTTTAACTTTTTTTGGGAGAAGTTAAAGTTGCAAAAGTCCCTGTAATGCATAATAGCATATGTTTCCAAAGTTCAGCCTATGTTTAATTTTTTTTGCACCTTATTCCTGTTTGTAATATTGTCTCTAGGTACTTAAATTCAGCCACTTCTTTTACCTCATTTATTGTTATTATTAATCTATATCCCTCAAATCACGGTTAATATTATTCTCCCACCTCAGTCTTGGTCTATCAACTTTGCGTTTTCCTCCTGGTTTTTCTACAAGAAGCTTCCATGCCCCTGTCTATCATCCCCCATTCGTGCCACATGCCCTGCCCATCGCAGTCTAAAATACTTAACTGTTCTTATTATATCTGGCTTCCTATAAAAATCGTGTAGTTCACCGTTATGCAGTCATCTTCATTTGCCTATCTGTTCATCTCTTTTCGGTCCAAAACATGTCCTAAGAAATTTCTTCTCAAATACTCGTAATCGTTTCTCCTTTCTTAAAGTAAAAGTCCATGTTTCGCATGTATATATATGTATAACTGGACACATTATTACATCATAAAATAAATAAATTAATAATTATATAATAATAGTGCGTTTTGTCGTACTTACAGCAATGGCGACCATGATTTAAAGCTCAACTTTCTACATTTCGGGTTTGCCATTCTAAATAACTATACTGTAATATTTACATATTACAAACCTCTTGCGGGAAGTCAGTACCCTTTATGTATACTGCATACAATGTATATACAAAAATAGATATAAAAGGTAGTATTAATTTACATTATACGAAACAAATCACTGCATTTTAAATGAACTGAACTTTATTTGAAACAGTATAAAACAATAAATACGTACTTGTCGCCATTTTATGACTGGTGTCATGCCTGCTGTAGTCTCAACTAATAAACATTGCCTACACTGTTAACGTTAGTCAGTTGTCTATAATGAACGCAAATATTTTCAACAAAGGTGTTATAATTTTACTATTATTTATTATTTTGAAAACACCATCACGCAGAAAATAATGTACAACGCACGTCTATGAAGTGTTTTACAGAATCTCGGAAATTAAAAACCTCGCTGTCGGTCGGTTTTTAAACATTTCCTCGTTTCTGTAAAAACCACTTCCCAACTTCGCATCGTAATATACTATAAAATCGCTAACATGTTATTTAACATCACACAACTAATACATTTTACCGAAAACTGCAAAATAAATGGGATCGGCGTAAGTTAATAAGAATCTGTATACAAATATGATATTTGTTAGAGCCGTGAGAGGCAATAAAAGTAGAAATATCTTTTCCACGTTGTCCAGTTATGATGCAATAAAGCAACTGGGAGAAACGAGTGAATAAAAAAACAGACACCCCCCTCACTCACACACTGTTACACTTTGTGACTGTGTAATTTTATTACTCTTAGCGGACATTCTTTCTTTTACTACAGGGTGATTCATAAAAATCCTTTTTGTTTCATTTTAAACTCGCGGAATGACATTTTAAAGTTGTCAATACTGTACGTTTTTATGTCGTTTAACTTCAGAACTAATGAGTATTTTGTTGCGTCGACTGCAATCAAAATAAATTATATCCTCAAACGCTAAGCTCGAGTCTGCAGCGACACGGTTTTGAATTTAAGTAGAACTGTATTCGTATACAAGTCTACAAGAATTAAATCGATTATTTTTAAATGTCACTTCCTAGAGGAGCTAGGGATATCTCACATCCAAGAGCATATTTTCCAGATTTTAAGTCATATTTGTACCAAGTTTAGTTGACATTGCTCCAGGCGTTCCAGAATTGTAACCAACATACGGTCGATCTTTAATATTTCGAAAAGTTTTGGCCGAACATAATGTTTCGAGTTTTCGAAAATTCGAGATATAGAAACTACAAAATATGAAATACTGTATAACCAATTTACACTCACATTCTTCTTCTTCCTTCCAAGTATTAGGCCAAGGCCTGTTACGATCCTATAGAAAATTTTCCCTCCAGCGTTTCATAGGACGGCCCAGTGATCTTCGTCCTCTTGGCATATAATTATAAACAGCTTTGAGGATCCGATTTGAACTCATTCTTTCAAGATGGTGTTTCCAATTTAGTTGGTACTGTTTAATATATTCCAAAATTGGCGTAGTCTTCAATTCTTTTAAGATATCGGTGTTCTTTTTCCGATCCCATCTGGTGTAACCCGCTGTTCTGCGCATGAATCTCATTTCACAAGCTGTTATTCTGCTTTCATGTTGTTTTTTTAGTGTCCATGCTTCACTACCATAGGTCAACACTGGTCTAGCCAAAGTGTTATATAAACGTAATCTGGTGTTTTTTGTACAAGGGATGGTTTCATAACTTGATTAATAATTCCTAAACTTTTATTATAACTAGTAACTTTTTCAGGGATATCCTTTTCATCCCAGATAGAGAGATAATATCCAAGATATTTAAATTGATTAGATCTCTCTAAAATTTTATTTTGGAGACAGATTTTACTTTGTATGTGGTCCTTCCCATGAAATGCCATAATTTTAGTTTTGTTAATTGATATTTCCATATTAAATTTGGCACCTATTTTTTGTAAATTATAAATTGATCGTTGCAAATCATTTTCGGAAAGTGCCAGAAGAGCTAAATCGTCTGCAAAAAGAATCTAGGGGATATGTGGATGGCGACCACAAGGTGCCCAAGCTGAGCAAAACATTTCTTCCACTTACTTGTGTTTTGCACTCTTTTAACTTTACTATCTAACCTCTCTTGGTTAACTCTTGTTTTTTTCGACCCCGACGCTATTAGGGCATCCGAGGGCTAGGGAGTCTTTCCTTTCTTCCATTTCTTCTTTCCTTTATTTTCTTTTCTTCTCCAGAAAAGCCTGACCAGAGGCTATAAGATGGCAGCCCCATCACTGGTCTTGCCTTCCTTTGGCCAGCAACTAATCGAAGGGACTATTATTATGCTTTCAAGTCTTATACGAGAATTTCCCGGAAGGATACACTCACATTCACAGTACATAAACAGAGGGGGAGAGAGAGAGAAATTGCAAAGGATGTAATTTGCCAATAATATTTAAAATTGAAGCAAAAATAACTAAACAAAAAATATATTTTGTTTTAATTACAAAGGATTCCCTCCTTACAGAGGAATATTAGAGGTAAAGTAAAGTGATCCCACAACAGGCCTCAGGAGGCCCTTGGGGTAGTAGGAGGTTAAGGCTCCCACTTTTTCTACACAATCGGCACTTTGTCAGCCGGGTTGTCAGCCCTGCGTGACGGCCGCCTTTACCCCCAGAACAAGCGTCTGGTACTCATTTCAGTTAGAGGCTGAGTCGACCCCAGGGCCATAGTGCCGCCAGAGGGTTTGGGTCAATTTAAAAATCCTGACCCCAACGGGACTTGAACCCTCGACCCTTCGGCTTGTAGCTCAGTGCCTTAACCACTACGCTGTATATACCAAAATTATGGAACACATTAAGTGAAAAAGGAATTCACTACACTTGATAGCAGTAATTAAGAAAATGTATGAGAAAACAAAAATAAAAATAAATCAACGAGAACCTATATATATATATATATATATATATATATATATATATATATATATATATATATAACAGGAGCAGTTAGACAAGGTTGTCCACTATCAACCACTCTTTTTAACATTTATTTCGACGACACGATAATATCATGGACGTAAATGACGACTGGGGGAATTAACTTAGGAAATATAGTAATAAAAACGGTAGCCTTTGCAGATGACCAGATTTTAATAGCAAAAACAGAGGATGAACTACAAAGAATGCTATATAAACTAAATGAAATAAAAAAAAATACAACGTGAAAATATCATCAGAAAAATAAAAAAACAATGGCCTTCAAGGGTGCTCATCCAGTTCGGACAAAGATAATATTAGAAAATAAACCAATGGAACAAGTGGTAAGATATAACTTCCTAGGTTGTGAAATATCATACACAGCGGATACAGATATAAATAACAAACTAAATAAGTTTAATTATATAACAGGAACACTAAAAAGAACTTTGAAAAATAAAGCCAGGAAAGACTCTATAATGAAATTGTGCAAGACAATGTCAGTGCCTATTATTACTTATGCATCCGAAACATGGACAGTGACAACACAACAATCTGCCAGAATACAAGCTGCTGAAATGAGATTCCTCAGACCAATAGCAGGATATCAAAGAACAGACAAAAAACATAACACAGAAATAAGACAACTAAAAGTAGGGGAATTAAACACAACAATAGTGAAATACAGAACCAACTGGAAAGAACACTTGGCAAGGATGACTGAGAATAGAATACCAAAAGCAGCATACAACTATTCACCACGAGGAAGAAGAAGTTTGGGAAGACCAAGGAAAAGATGGATAGAGCAGCAATTTGGAGCCAGAACAGGCTAGTAAATAAGCCTAAACCGTGAAGAAGAAGAAGAAGAAGAAGGAACTACAAAAAATAAAATACTGTATAACCGATTTACACACACACACACACACACACAGAGAGAGAGAGAGAGAGAGAGAGAGAGAGAGAGAGAGAGAGAGAGGAGAGAGAGAGAGAGAGAAAACAGTATAATTTGTCAAACATGTTTGAGTTTAGAACACAAACAACTAAACAAAAAAATAATACATCTTGTTTTAGGCCTAAATATAAAGGTTTCCATCAGAAATCAGTGTTTTGTTTCAGGTTAATGTTTTTGTAAAGGGGATTATTTTTTTTTTAATCAAGTAATGAAATTATTTTTACCTTTTTGTTAGGCTTACATTTTCCGAGATATACAAGTTGTAAGCCTATAAGCCAAAATGAGATGAGATAATGGTATTAAACATGATTGAGGGAAGTGAATTATACAGGAAATAATTAGAAAATATTAGCTCAGGATAGGGATGTATGGAGAGCATATGTCCGCGCTGCCATGAACCTCCGAGTTCGATAGTGCAAAATGACTGAAGTCAATTAAATTAAAATAAAACTGTTAAAGTTTTACATGATTTCCATATTTATGAAATATATATGAAAATCATAAAAACTTTAACAGCTTTATTTTTATTTAATTAACGTAAAAATGGATTTTCATCAAGTAAACACTAAATCAATTAATTACAAAATGGGTTAGTTATACAAGCTGTATAAATATGGCAGCTTATATACTTTATATCGTATCGGCCGCGGTGCTCCTTGCCTCTGGTCCCGAGGGTCGCGGGTTCAAACCCGGCCGGGGTCGATGGATTTTTTTAGAATGGAAAAAATCCAAAGAGCAAGTTCTCCGGGAGGGATTTTAAGCCGTGGGTCCCGAGTCTGAAGATTTTCAGGCTCGTAAAAGATCCTTAAGCCTGAATGAAAGACCTCTAAGCAAAATTTACCGAATTTTCCCATCCTGGTACTACCTTGATTTCCTAGATGTCAGTATGAGGCGGAACGCTGACCACGGACCACTCAAGTGACATCTATACGAAAACAAGTGTAACTAAATTAGTATGGTTGAAATTCTTCCCTGTACGGGGAGAGCGCCTAAATCTCTGTTAAGGGAAACTTGGGCTTACAAGATACAAGAAGATATAAAATAACCAATGTGCTAATAGTCCACCGCTATGGTCTCGATGTAGCGTGCTGTCTTGTCACGCAGCGCGCCCGGATGAGACTTTTTTTTGGGGTTTTTCCTCAGCTGTAAGACAAATGTCAGGAAGCATCATCATCCGCCGGTATGGATAACAACGGGAATCTACCACACATATAATTCTCTAGTAAAGCTGCAAAGCATAGCATGAAAATGTTTATGATTGCAGTGAAAGACCTGCCCTAGGGCAGAACACTATAGAATAGAACGTGATAAAACAGGGCATAGACTATTTATCCACCAAGTTTCATGAAATTCGTTCAATCGTTGAAGAGCGATTAAGTAATATATTCTAAATATCTAATATTTTACATTTGTAATTTATGAAGTGATGTGAAAGAGGTATGAATTGAATTAAGAGGGTTTTAATTGTGGTTTGGTTGGTTGAATAATCTGTAATATAGGTCCTATATGCACTCTACTGTATTCTATATTTTCTTTCGTACAAGCTAGAGTATCTGAAGAACATTAAATTCCGCTTCATATATTTGATTACGTGTTAGAAGAACTTGGAGCAGAAATCCGCGTGTCCGTTCGTTTTATAACTTTGGAGTCTATTTTGTGTCATAGAAGCTGAACCAGAATTGTTTTTAAAGGCAGAAAGTGTCGTAGAGGGACAACGTAAAACCCAGTCGTGCGTTTTTGTTATTGTGTTATGTCTTGAGGGGGATCTGACCAATACAACAACTTCTTTCAAGATGCTACACCGTCAGGACGTGTATTCCTCTTTTCTCATTGGTGTTTCATACTCTTTGTTGTAAATGTTTGTTTCCAAGGTAATGAATAATTGTGTATTTTAGTTACTGAACTACATAACGGTTTTGCTGTGGTCGTCGTCGTTCGATCTGACCGAATATTGCTTTGGGAAGTTCCAGTTTTTTTTATAATTCCTTGTAGCAGGTAACCAGCCTGCTGCCAAGTAAGTCCAATGGTGGGGCTGCCACCTCAAAACATTTGAACATGCTTCCATCTGAAGAAACCCAGGGGGAGGGCTGCCTCTTCCGCTTGTCTCGCCTTTATTGAAACTTGTTCTTTTTGCCGATCCAATCGTTGAGGTCTTCACCCGTATTCCTGGGCAGGGCCCTCATTATACCCCGAGAGATTGGGTCCTTGACAGAACTTAGTCACTAAGATTCTTAGTGTTCACCCCCGCGACGAGAACGCTCCTGTCAAGAATTAACTAGTTGTATACATTTCCGGCGGGGGCACGCCGTAGCGTAGTGGTTAAGGCACTGAGCTACAAGCCAGAGGGCCGAGGGTTCAAGTCCCGTTGGGGTGAGGATTTTTAAACTGACCCAAACCCTCTGGCGGCACTATGGCCCTGGGGTCGACTCAGCCTCTAACGGAAATGAGTACCAGACGCCTGTTCTGGGGGTAAAGGCGGCCGTCACGCAGGGCTGACAACCCGGCTGACATCAAGTGCCGATTGTCTAGAAAAAGTGGGAGCCTTAACCTCCTACTACCCCAAGGGTCTCCTGAGGCCTGTTGTGGGATCACTTTACTTTTTATACATTTCCGGCTTATGCCCCCTGTACACACTTTTAATGTACATTAGTCCACCGCTGTGGTCTCGAGGTAGCGTGCTGCTTTGTCACGCAGCGGGCCCGGGTTCGATCCCCGGTCGGGGCAGTTTTTGTGGGTGAGGTTTTTATCGGGGTTTTTCCTCACCTGTAAGACAAATGTCAGGAAAACTTTAAGGCCCAAACGGTCCCCGAAATCATATGGCCATCATCATCATCCTTAACCGGTGTGGAAAGCAACGGGAAGCTACCACACCTACACAATTCCCTAGTAAGAAGGACCTGCCTTCGGGCAGAATTACTTTGGATGGATGGATGGCTGGTATGTACATTATTAATATATTATATTATGTATAA
Organism: Diploptera punctata; assembly: GCA_030220185.1. Lineage (NCBI taxonomy): Eukaryota > Metazoa > Arthropoda > Insecta > Blattodea > Blaberidae > Diploptera > Diploptera punctata. The sequence goes on from JASPKZ010007173.1 coordinate 2,566,238, forward strand.
TATATTATTGAGAATTGTATTTGGGTGATCAAACTGACTGGAAATTTACATGGTTTTATTCAATATTAAGGAAAATTGTTGGTTGGAATGTCATTTCTAGGATTCATTTCATTAACTAACTTATTGGTACTATCGAACCCATTGATTTATGACAGCGTGAACATAAGCTCTCCATACATCCATTTCCTGGGCTAACGTTTTTCAGTCATCCTCTGTATAATACATTTCCCTCTAATCATTGTTAATGTTAAATTTCCACCTCATTCTTGGTCTACCAACTGGGTATTTTCCTCTGGTTTTCCTACAAGAAGTTTCCATACTCCTCTTTCGTTCCCTATACATGCTACATGTTCTGCCCGTCGCAGCCTACGAGACTTGACTGTTCTTATTATATCTTGTTTCGTATAAAGATAATGTAGCTCACTGTTATGCAGTCTTCTCCATTCGCCTGTCTGTTCACCTATCTTTGCTCCAAACATGTTCCTAAGAAATTTATTCTCTAATACTTGTAAGATTTTCTCCTCCCTCAACCCATTTCATTATAATCACAATTTCATAGCATCGTGAAGAATGTATATAAATAAATGTAGCGTGTAGATAATTAAGCAATTACGCAGTGAAACCATTACGAGGAGAAACATTTACTCCGGTAATTAAGCAGTGGAAGTCAAATAAATAACTATGTGGATCAGCCTGGTCCACACTAGTACTGCAATAGACTAAAATAAAATAAGTTAAAATGTACATTTTTAGGTAAAATCCGTCGTCCTCAACTCATAAAATGTGTATTCTTTATGCCTGTAGGCCTTTCAGAACATCCGTTCCATCTTCAGCAGGTCCTTCTTCGCTACAATATCAAGTACGATGCTTGATGCTGCTGGTCCTAATGTGGTTGATGAGTCACGACAACACCGCATTAGGACCAGCAGCATCAACCATCATACTAGATATTGTAGCGAAGAAGGACTTGCTGAAGATGGAACCGATGTTCTGAAAGGCCTACAGGCATAAAGAATACATATTTTATAAGTTGAGGACGACGGATTTTACCTAAGAGGTATATTTTAACTTATTTTATTTTATGACTATCCACCTCAACGGTTTTAACAATGAATTTTATTAGTATTGAGACTAAAATAATTCTAAAAAAAATATATCATGGAGGAACTCTATGCCAATTCTTAGCAAGTCGAATTTATGATCCATTTTTTCTGGTTTACGGAATGTATCTTCCTTTTGAGTAATGTCCCAAACAGGGCTCAATGAATTTTGTTTACAACCAATGACAGTCTTGTTTTACTTCGCTCTTTATCGATTTCTCTTTATCAGCTCTTGCTTTTTTTGATAAAGAAAACTCCTCCTTTTTAATATTCTAAACAGGTCAGAGTATTATTTTTCTCCAACAAATACATTGAATATAGCAAATAATGAACATATTCCGTGATTTTACTGAGTTGTTTACTAAAAAATAAATGAATAACCTATAATGTTGATTATAATATACAGTTTGATAAAGTAAAGTAAAGTGATCCCACAACAGGCCCGGAGGCCCTTGGGGTAGTAGGAGGTTAAGGCTCCCACTTTTTCTAGACAATCGGCACTTGATGTCAGCCGGGTTGTCAGCCCTGCGTGACGGCCGTCTTTACCCCAGAACAAGCGCCTGGTACTCATTTCCGTTAGAGGCTGAGTCGACCCCAGGGCCATAGTGCCGCCAGAAGGTTTTGGTCAGTTTAAAAATCCTGACCCCACCGGGACTTGAACCCTCGACCCTCCGGCTTGTAGCTCAGTGCCTTAACCACTACGCTACGGCGTGCCCCCATATACAGTTTGATACGTTTCATTATTTCTCCACAAGGGTGCTTTCTTACAATATTGCGATCCTGTTTGACAATAAATAATATGATCAAGTTGCAGTGAATAAACATAACCTCACATTTGTGATGTTTTCGAACATCGCCATTTACATTAAATATATAAATATTTTAGAATACCAGTAACTATATTTAAATAATGATTTTTGAGTAAACAGTTTAATTTCATTCGTTCAATAGTTCTAGCAAATGCCACTCTTGATTTCCAAATGCTCTAGATAAATTCACGAGTCACTTATCTAGAGGATCTGGAAATCACTCGTGACGTTACTTATGAAAATTATGTGGTGCCTATATAGGCTGTTGCGAGAAAACAAATAGGCGATAGCTGGAGCAAGTTTCTAATTTCGGGTTTCAGGTAACGAAAATAGAAGAGTAGGCCCTATTGAAGAAACCATATTTGTATTATGACTTATGACTTGAGATGTTAAAGAAATAATAACATAACGTATTTTAATTTCACATTTTTTAAGAGAATTTAGATTGGCAAGAGTCCCTGTAATGCATTATAGCATGCGTTTCCCTAGAAAAGCCTATGTTAAATTTGTTTTGAACTGTATCTTAGTACAGCGTAACTCCCTGTACGGTCCACTGAGCCACAGTTTCCAGAAAGCTGTTAAAACTAGATTTATATAATGTTGTACAGGGGACGATGTAACCCCTTTCCACCCCAATAACTTGCTCGCGCCTCAAATGAGTGGAAATCTGGAGGGTTGAGGCTTTTATACAATCAACCATCAGTCATGCTTGACACTTACTTTTATTCAACACGCATCTATTAACACCATATTTACGAACAATTTTTGTGTGTTATTCAAAGTTGCTTTAACGTCAATGGTCATATTATCACTTTTGTGTAGGTTACAGCTTGTGGCAAGAAGTAATAGACTCGTGAGTACTAAAACGTACCATTAATAGTAATAACTGGAAGGCGCACAAACGTGCACACGAGTCTATTACCAACATAGAAACCCAAACGAATGGTACCTACCCGTCTAAGCTATAATGAATATCATATACACTCGGAGTGGGGGTGGCGACTTATGGGAGGAGTCATCGCCCTTATAAGGCGAGGACGCGTGTGAAAACTCTCTCACGCTCTAACGTTCTGCAATAGTCAAGTTCTTCAGTAACCGTTCGTGAAGGTGATATCATCAACTCCACTCCGAGTTAGTGAAATATAAAACACTGTAAATCTACAATTGTGTATACAAATTTATCCAATAAACTAAAATAATAAGTGTATAATTTAAAACATCCCTGAGTGATCATATTTTACCCTGAGCGAACGGGCACAAGCTATTGTACTTTTAGGGAGATATTTGATAATAAAGTCTTCTTCTTCTACTTCATGAAATTAGGCCTTTTCACCTGTTTTCACATCAAGTGGGGTTTAATGAATCTTCCCATAGTAAATGGGCGTCCAACACTTCTATGTCCTATTGGTATGCACTTTAATAACAGCTGAGGGATTCTATCTGTAGGCATTCTTTTAACATGTTCATACCAGTTATTTCTCATCTTGTCAATGATATATGTTAAATTAAAAATATTTAAGTCTTTTCTAATATATTCATTTCATTTTCAGTCCAAAATTGTCACATCTGCAACTGAACGTAGGAACTTAATTTCTGCAGTTTCTATTTTCCTTATGTCTGAACGGTTAAGAGTCCAGTTCTCACTTGAATATGTTCCTAGGACAATTTTTGGACTCTTCAGTGGTGTTTTTTGCCTTGTCCTGGTGGAGTTGCGTCATCCTCAGAGATACTCTGGCTGGAGTTTTTGCAAATACAGGTATCTGTACCTATTTTAAATCGTTCTAAATAATGTCCAAATTTACCGTGTCCAGTCATAAATTGTGTTAATACAACATTTGGTCATACTTATTTGCACTTTATTCGGTTAAAAAAAGAGTCTACAACTGGATTTACAAACGGTTGATGGAAAATAAGATGTTAAATTTTTAAGTTTTGATTGAAAAGTTCAGCGTAGGAATACATTTTAAATGGGGTATATCATTTTTTGCTAAAAAATAGCACTACCTATTGATTTTAATCAGGAATATTAATTGGATTTAAAAAACTTTTTTTTTTTGGGAGGGGGGAAATACTCGTTTATTGTGCTATTCACGTTTCCGCTAGCTAATTGCCAACATGTTTATTCAGGCTAGGTTAGCCTACAAGACTAAGTTGGTGAGATTAGATAGATTATTATTGGCGATTTTAATTTTTCAGTGTGCTTTTCATAAGTTACTTATTTTATTTTTGCAGTGTTAATAGTCCATGTTCCAAAGATAACGTGGAGTATTTTAGATTATTTTTAAGGAGTGATGGGTCAAATTTCTATTTTCTACAGTTTTTAAGCTATATACTTGATTTTTTGTACATACATTAATGCCATAATAGGTAATATTATATTAAAGTTTCATCCTTCTAGGCTTGAAGGGGATTTTTTTAGTCATTGAAGAAAATCCATTTAAAATTTGCATATTAAAATTTGTAATAAGTCCCATAGTTTTTGAGTATTTTTTTTTCATTTTTTTACACGACCACTGACTTATTTAGAACAACACTGTGCATTAACTTTTCTATATCATTATAATAAAGGCAGAAAAATATATACATCCTCTGCATATGATTTTTTTTTAGTTACTACACATATTTTATTTTTTATTTGAAAAACTATCAACGTTGTTTCAAAATCCATGCATAGAATTATTTCCCATAGTGTGTGGGACATGCAGTTACAATTTCGTCCTTCTATCATTAAATTTGTGAATGCTATTTTGATTTGAATGTATTGAAATGCAATGAAAATAAAAGTGTGGAAAAACCAATTTGAAAGTTTGCATGCAGTTAAATTAGAATGTAGCATACATGCGCTCCTATAGTCATTAGGGAGACTTACAAGCGCCATAGGACACTGAAACTTCGCCAACTTACTTATACTTTAAGGTACATAGTATCATTTAATAGAAAAAACAAAAAAGTTCTAAATTTGACCGAAAATGTCGAAAATTTCACCCATCACGCCCCTTAAGTCAACTTCTTCAATTTCAAGACGTGTATCGCATTTATTAAAAAAATATATATCTTCTTCAGGTAATTATTCACATACTGCTATACTCACTTACTCACTGGCACTATCGAACCCTTAGGTTCATTGCCGCTCAGACATAAGCTCTCCATACATCCCTATCCTGAGCTAATGCTTTCCAATCATTCTCTGTATAATCTACTTCCCTCAAATCATAGTTAATGTTATTCTCCCACCTCATTCTTGGTCTACCAACTGGACGTTTTCCCTCTTGCTTTCCTACAAGAAGCTTCCATGCACGTCTTTCATTCCCCATTTGTAACACATGTCCTGCACATCGCAGTCTACGAGACTTAACTGTTCTTATTATATCTGGCTTCCTATAAAGACCATGTAGATCATTGTTACGTAATCTTCTCCATTCACGTGTCTGTTCATCTCTCTTTGGTCCAAAAATTTTCCTAAGTACTTTCCCTACTTGTAATCTCCTTTTCTCCCTTAAAGTAAGAGTCCATGTTTCGCACCCATATAATATAACTGGTAGAATAATAGTTTTATATATGTTCAGTTTAACGTTTTTCGAAAGGAGTTGGGACATCAAGAGTCTCTGCAATGCATAATAGCACGCATTTCCAGAATTGAGTCTATGTTAAATTTCTTTGTGGATCTCATTCCTATTTGTGATTATTGTTCCTAGGTATTTGAATTCAGCCACTTCCTCAAAATTTCCCTCATTTGCCATTAGCTGTCCATTTCCATTATATAATGTATTTCTATGTGTGACCATATATTTAGTTTTATTGATATTTACTTCCAGTCCTACTTCCTTAGTGTTACTCAATACTGCTATAATAATGTTTTTTTTTTCTTTATCTATTTGAGTTTATGTAGACTGGTATATGACATAGAATACCCGAAGTCTCTTTTTAATTCCCCCTTTCATAGTGTAAATTCTGTTTCTCTTCTTCGTTTCTGTTCCTTCTTTTGTTCGCGTGATGTTTTGTGTTGTTGCTGAAATATGTGGTAAGTCCGGTACATTGTTGCGAATGCAGACACCCTAGTGTCGGAAGTCGGAACCAGGAGATTAATGATGCAATACGAGATGGCGTTATCTAGTATTGGTATTGGAGGACCGACAAGTGACGAATAAGACGCGCTTAATTTTGTTGTTAACTGGTAGTACATTAATTTCCCGCGTCACGGCGCTATCTGCAAGCTCATTGCCAGCTGTTCTCTGTTCCATTAGCTTTATAAATCGTCAAGCTCATCTGCTTAACGCAGTGTCTGCACTTTGTTATGAATCCCTATTTAACGTCCTCATGTCCTCGCAAGAAATTTTCATCTATCAACTAACATAACTTTAAAAGTAAGACATTAAGAAAAGATTGTAAATTAAATTCATGACACGACAGCTCCGAAGATCCAAGGATGAAAGATGTGGTTGCTGTTAGTAGCTATCATTGATTCATATGATATGCGTGACTTAGTCAATTAAATAAATGAAAATAACTCCTGACGCGACAGGCCTAGAAGGCTCTTAGCCTACCAACCGGCTGCTGGCCTCACATCCTTACTGGCACTATCGAACCCGTAGGTTCATGGCAGCGCGGACATAAGCTATTCATACATCCCTATCCTGAGCTAATGCGTTATTACGAACCGCTGGTTTTCTTAGGCTTAAAGGACCTTCGGGACTTGGAAAATCTGGTAGCGTTAGTATGAGGAGGTACAGTTACATATGCATACGTGTTTTGAAATAAACAATTGGATTCTTAAATTTACTGTATTTTATTTCTATAGAATAATGATTACAAATAAACCTAAGTGTCTAGCCCTAAATAACTAATCTAAGATTATATTATGAAACCCTAACCTAACTTCCTTTGAGTTTGAGAACGGGAGATGTGGGATAATAAATCTACCCTAATCTACATTGTTAAAATTCTAATATCTCTTTTGAAAATATAGTATTAAATAGTTAAGGTAATGATTCCCTTTCCATAAGTCCAAGACACATATTAAGAAAAATGGTAGCTTGCTCACCCATCAGCCGCTCTTCGTTTCACAGACAGACCCGAGACCCTCACTTCCCCAGGGTTATATACTAAGCTTTGACCTATAGTTACCCTAACTGTACTAACATACCACATTAAAGTAGATTTACAGTTAGCTAAGCAAAATTTTGTTCTGAACTATATCATGTCTAAAACTTTATTTCAACAGACTTTTATTTGAAAAATTAAAATAATCTATAAAATAATTAAATATCTATATAAAAGTACTCTATGTATTCATAACATGCGTATTAAATTTTGAAGCGGACGGCAACAGAAGGAAAGGGAGACTAATAGAACCGTGGATTCAATGAGTGCTTAGGAGTATGGTGTCGAGAGGATTGACAGAGAGTGATACAGAGAATAGTGATGTATAGAGAAGTAATTTATAATGGGTTGTAGGAAAACTACTGTATTATAGAGGAATTTCTAAGAAAAAGTAATACGGTATATACATAGTAAGTATGGAAGGTTATTACAATAGGAATTATTCTGAGAATACGTCCACTGCTGTGGTCTCGGGGTAGCGTGCTGCCTTATCACGCAGCGGGCCCGGGTTCGATCCCCGGTCGGGACAGTTTCTCTGGGTGAGGTTTTTACCGGGGTTTTTCCTCACCTGTAAGACAAATGTCAGGAAAACTTTAAGGCCCAAACGGTCCCCGAAATCATATGGCCATCGCAATCATCATCATTCATATTCATCTTAGGTTAAGTTTAGGATTAGGGACTCTCCAGGCGCACCATTATCACCATCATCACTCATCATATCATCGGGGGCAACGTAACCCTGCCTTCCAGGCGCCCCAACCTCAGAAGTGGGTTACAAGTACGCCATGCCAGGAGAGAAACCAGGAATATTGAAAGACAAACCTGGGGCATTTGGAAAAAAAAAATTGAGAATACAAAGGGATCCACTATCAATTTTTTGGGAAAACTGTCCAATATTTTATGTAGAAGTAATTGTCTGATATTAAAACCACAAAGTATGCAAAGAAATTAAAAAAGATTTTTTCTTGTTAAAATGCATTACATTTATTTAACTTGTTTTTTTTTCTGACTAAAGCATTAAACGAATTTCCTCTGGGTTACTTACAACCGTAGTAATTTTCTGTGTCCGATAGAACTGGTCCACATGGGAGGGGACACCATCCGTTACCGGATAGTCACTTACAGAGTGGCTGCGAATTTATTTTCTCAATTGAAAAAAAAAAAAACAGTATGTCTCAAAAGTTTGTGAATTTCCCCATTTTCTAACAATTACAGTGCCTAACAAAAGTTTAAGTGCACCAGCATATTTCATTAATAAGTGCTACTTACATGTTTTATTTGGAAGTTGACTTGAATACGCTACATACATCTGTGATTAGATCTTTACGATATGATATTTCATTTTCGAGTTATACTTGATATATTTTATAATTATTTCAAAACACTTATATTAGCTAATTCCGAATGAAGCCCTTGAGGTTGTTCACAAGATTATATTTTTCAAAATATTTTTACACAACTTCACCGATCTTTTCTAGTAGACACCGAAAATGACGTGGCCAAAATTTGTGTATGTATATATATACATGGCGTAACATAACTCAGCGGAAAAATTTCTCATATGGAGAGAATAAAAAAAGTGTATTACAACATTGGTCCGGAAATTTTTAATTACAGAGTTATTCGAACTTTCATGAATGTTAATACATGGCGACAAAAATGCAAAGGACTTGCTGGAGCGCTCTGTTCTGTCAGATGAAATGTTCAAAGTGACCTCCTTGTGCCTTAATAGAGGCATATTATTCATTTGTATACATCACAGCAGCCTACAATCAACAGAAAACAGACTGTCAATAACTACTGTAAACCTTAATAACCTAACATTCATAAAAGTTCGAATAACTCTGTAATTATCAATTTCCGGACCCACGTTGTACTACACTTTTTTATTCTCTCAATATGAGGAACTCATTCCTGAAATTTTGCCGTTGAGTTATATATAGCGTATTCTACTACTACTACTTCTTCTTCTTCTTCTTCCTTTCCAGGATTAGGTCAATGCGACCTGTCCCAGAGATCTTTTTCCATGCGGTCTGTAGTTATTGATCGTTTTGGGTAATTTTGTATTGTCCATTCTGTCTAAATGTTCTTTCTATCGGTATGTGAGCTCTTCTAGTTTGAGTATTGAAAATATCTCCAGTTCATTTCTTATTGACTCATTATGTAATCTATCCATGCGTGCACATCCTTTTACGGATCTTAAAAATTTCATTTCAGTAGCTTGAATGTGTGAGATGTCTTTTTGTAAGTACCCAAAATTCAGATCCATATAAAAGAACAGGAACAGCCATATATATATATATATATATATATATATATATATATATATATATATATATATACCCATCCATCCATAGTAATTCTGCTCGAGGGCAGGTCTTTCACTGCAATCATAGCATTTTCATGCTATGCTTGCAGCTTTACTAGGGAATTGTAGGTGTGGTAGCTTCCCGTTGCTTTCCACACCAGTGAAGGATGATGATGATAATGATCATATGATTTCGGGGACCGTTTGGGCCTTAAAGTTTTTCTGACATTTGTCTTACAGGTGAGGAAAAACCCCGATAAAAACCTCACCCAGAAAAACTTTCTCCGACCGGGGATCGAACCCGGGCCCGCTGCGTGACAAGGCAGCACGCTACCTCGAGACCACAGCGGTGGACTTTATATATATATATATATATATATATAGCGTGCTGCCTTTTTAAGCAGCGGGCCCGGGTTCGATCCCCGGTCGGGGCAGTTTTCCTGGGTTAGGTTTTTATCGGGGTTTTTTCTCACCTGTAAGGCAAATGTCAGGAAAACTTTAAGGCCCAAACGGTCGCCGAAATCATATGGCCATCATCCTTATCATCATCATCATCATCATCATCTTTCACCGGTGTGGAAAGCAACGGGAAGCTACCACACCTACAATTCCGTAGTATAGCTGCAAAGCATAGCATGTAAATGCTATGAATGCAGTGAAAGATCTGCCCTCGGGAAGAATTACTATGGATGGATGGATATCTACATTATTAACAGTATTGTAACAATATTACAATATTAACAAACGGGTCAGACTGATAAACATACAATTGAGACAATAGGAATAAGATTTCTGAGATCCGTTGCAGGTGTATCTTTAAGAGGTCAAAAGAGAAGTCAAGATATCAGAGGTGAATTACAAATATATAATATAAACGAGAGAATACAGAAATATATGTAAATGATTTGAACGTGTACAAGAATGCCATATATACGTTTATCAAAACAGATACTTTATTATATACCTCAAGGCCGAAGAATTGTAGGAAGACACCGAAACGATGATGGGAGGACGACCTGTAGTATATTGTGCAGCAGGGAGTGGAAACGGGTTAACAGGTCCATACCTTGAAGAAGATGATGATTTATAATACTTACTTACTTACTTACTCACTGGCACTATCGAACCCGTAGGTTCATGGCCGCGCGGACATAAGCTCTCCATACATCCCTATCCTGATATAATATTTTCCAATCATTCCCTGTATAATCTGCTTCCCTCAAATCATAGTTAATGTTATTCTCTCACCTCATTCTTGGTCTACCAACTGGGCGTTTTCCCTCTGGCTTTCCTACAAGAAGCTTCCATGCAAGTCTTTCATTCCCCATACGTGCAACATGTCCTGCCCATCGCAGTCTACGAGACTTAACTGTTCTTATTATATCTGGCTTCCTATAAAGACCATGTACTTCATTGTTATGTAGTCTTTTGAGCCTTTGGCATGGGTTCCCTGAAGTAGTCCCCGCCCGGAGAACCGAATGGGGGACTATTTGATCTTCGGAAAATTTTACCCCAGTTGAACCCATGTCCGCATTTCTTGACGGTTGATTTTGATTTTTTGGTCGTCCAGAAGTATACATTTTAATTCTTCCCGGCTTTGGAATAATTTCCCTATTTTTACGGTGAAAGATCGTCACTCTTTCAACCAAGTTAATTTTTTCGTCTGGCTTATCACCTTCGACCAGTCCGGCATGGGTAACCCTATCGGCAGCAATGCTACCGCTGCCGGCATAGCTCTCAGGATCATTTAAGCACGCAAGCCACTCCACCACGACAAGGTAAAGATACCATGTAGGGGATGATTTATAATATTATATATATTCATATTTTAGTTTAATTTGTATAAATATTTATTTATAATTGTTGTGATCATAAGTCTGCCAATTAAAAAATAATAACTATTATTATATACAGTACAATGGTGTTGTGTTAGATTTGTCTTTGAGAGATCTGTAAGCAGACACCCTATAAAACTGGCTCGAGTTTCGCAAGAAGACAGGGATGAGTCTCAAGGGCCCACACTCACATCAATAATTCATTCCGAGCTGGGGAATCCCCTTATCAATATTCTCGCATCTTCTCATTTTGAAAAGCGAGGAAACTGATCCTTTAGAAACAAATGCTAGGGGCCTCGAGGGTCAGTTTGGAAAATAAATAACAATTCTTAGCTACTCGCTATTCAACTTCATAATATATTAATGCTACTTTATAGTTCATTACGTTGGCTGGCTTTCTCTAAATACCCCTTTTCCAAATTTAAAAGATTTCGTTTTTAAGAGCTAAAGAAACAAACTGAGGAATTGAAAATTGTTGACATTGTATTATCAGGTCCAGCTCTAGAAGCGTAGCTATGATCTCAGCCAGGCGAACTTTACACATTTTTGATGCATACTTACTTACTTACTTACAGGCACTATCGAACCCATAGGTTCATGGCCGCGCGGACATAAGCTCTCCATACATCCCTATCCTGAGCTAATGCTTTCCAAACATTCCCTGTATAATCTACTTCCCTCAAATCATAGTTAATGCTATTCCCCACCTCATTCTTGATCTACCAACTGGCCGTTTTCCCTCTGGTTTTCCTACAAGAAGCTTCCATGCAACTGTTTCATTCCCTATTCGTGCCACATGTCCTGCCCATCGCAGTCTACGAGACTTAATTGTTCTTATTATATCTGGCTTCCTATAAAGACTATGTAGTTTATTGTTATGTAGTCTTCTCCATTCACCTGTCTGTTCATCTCTCTTTGGTCCAAAAATTTTCCTAAGAACTTTATTCTCAAATACTCGTAATCTCTTTTCCTCCCTAAAGTAAGAGTCCATGTTTCGCACCCATATAATATAACTGGTAGAATAATAGTTTTATATATTTTCGATTTAACGTTTTTTTGAAAGGAGTTGGGTCGTCAAGAGTCTCTGCAATGCATAATTACACGCATTTCCAGAATTGAGCCTATGTTTAATTTCTTTGTGCATCTCATTCCTATTTGTGATTATTGTTCCTAGGTATTTGGGTCTTTCACTGATATCATAGCATTTTCATGCTATGCTTTGCAGCTTTACTAGATATCACTGATAATAAGATGATATATTTTGAGTATAGGTGGCTTTGATTTTCATGTATATGAGGAATTTCCCTTTAGGGTTAGTGTCGGAATACGAGATGGCTCATACGCAACATAACCTAAAGTTTTAACAATCTGAATCGTTCATTCATTTGAATCATTTGGATTGAACTATAAACAGCTGATAGGTGCATTATTTAGATTTCTGTATGTTACCATAGAAATCATGCCAGGAATTTTATTAAAATTAAATTTCGGCGTGAGAATATATTTAAAAATTCATAAAGTAGTTATATTTATTATTATAAATGGCAACTAAGTTAAAAGATTCTGATCAGTTATTTGTAGAAACTGCCGGTAGTCATATTGGAGTGAATGAAAATAATGAAGAAAATTTGGGATGTAATGACGATAAATGCATTTTAATACAAGATGCAGCACTTAACATGGTAGAAATGCCCGACTTAATTCTGGAACATATATTCCAGTATTTGAGCCTTGAAGATATTTCCAATAACATCAAACCAACTTGCAGATCGTTGTACCACATAGCTTGCAGAATATTAAGGGTATCGTTCAGAAATATAACAATATCATTTAAAAATTCAGCCGAAGTTCTTAAAAATAGGTCAGAAAATGATAATTATGCTAGAAAAATGTGTTCTTATATTAAATTAGAGACTCATTTCCTTATTTTGCGAGCAGCATGTGGCAGACAGATGGAAGCAGGAATAAAATGTTTTCTCCCGGGAAGAACGATTCAACTATACTCGGAACTACTTAAAAATGTTATGAAAGGAGAGTTTGGATTATTAAAAAATTTGAATGATATAAATAGAAGATTTTTGGAATATTCTGATGGGTTCTATGAGAAATCTTATTCCTTAACAGATATGAAGTTGTTTGGAATCGAAGTATTAGAAATTTTGGACGTAGCCATGAATTCAAAAGCAAATTTGACTGTTATATACAACACTCTAGACGAATATTGTTTCATTTCTGGGAAATTCACAATCGATGCCGAATTAATGTGCAGGTCTCAGTTACTGACGATAGCTTCGGGCAACGAAATAAGTAAATTCATTCTATCGTATCTAAGATTTATTTCAATTAAAAATAATTTTGGAGTTGCCATAAATAAACTGAAACATTTTGCTGATTCTATTTTTCTACGGAAAAAACTAAGTAATCTGTTTTGGACGTACAGGCCTACAGAATGGGAAATAAAAAAGAAGTTTCAATTAGACGATGGTCGTGTCATTGAGAAATATGAAAAAGTATATCAAGAAGAGATTAATTCTTGCAGCATTATTGAAACATCAAGTACTAATGGTATATTGGAATGTGAATTTAAACTAGTTTGTCCGAAAATAATTAAACCGCTGGGACTTGAGTTCGAAATACGTGGAAGTTGTGATACTGGGGATATGAAAGATGGACATGCTTGGGAATTTGCTGAAGGGGAACTGGAATCATTTAATGAACTGTTACTTGAAACATTGTCTCTCAAATATGCATTCAGTACGTCAATGAAGACTTACCAACCAGGAAATGATCAAGTTAATGTGGAATCTATTAAAATTGTAGAAATGTGTTCTGTCGACGATTCTGGAGAGGACGTGTGCAAACTGAAAATTTACAACAGCGGCGAGATTGTTTCAGATTAATTTGCCATAACTTTTAATAACGTTTGTAGATATTTAATAAAACATGAAGCACTTATTATTACCATATTTATTCACTCGTTACTTACTTACTTACTCACTGGCACTACCGAACCCGTAGGTTCATGGCCGCGCGGACATAAGCTCTCCATACATCCCTATCCTGAGCTAATGCTTTTCAATCATTCCCTGTATAATCTACTTCCCTCAAATCATAGTTAATGTTATTCTCCCACCTCATTCTTGGTCTACCAACTGGGCGTTTTCCCTCTGGCTTTCCTACAAGAAGCTTTCATGCAAGTCTTTCATTCCCCATATGTGCAACAGTCTCCGAGACTTAACTGTTCTTATTATATCTGGCTTCCTATAAAGACCATGTAGTTCATTGTTATGTAGTCTTCTCCATTCACCTGTCTCTTCATCTCTCTTTGGTCCAAAATTTTTCCTAAGTACTTTATTCTCAAATACTTTTAATCTCCTTTCCTCCCTTAAAGTAAGAGTCCATGTTTCGCATCCATATAATATAACTGGTAGAATAATAGTTTTATATATTTTCAGTTTAACGTTTTTTGAAAGGAGTTGGGACATCAAGAGTCTCTGCAATGCATTATAGCACGCATTTCCAGAATTGAGCCTATGTTTAATTTCTTTGTGCATCTCATTCCTATTTGGATTATTGTTCCTAGGTATTTGAATTCAGCCACTTCCTCAAAATTTCCCTCATTTGTCATTAGCTATCCATTTCCATTTATTCACTCGTTACTATTATGAATTAAATGACAAATTTAAAGTGTCTTTATATTTTTATTCATTTCTTTCGTTTAACATCTCTCTTTGCAGATCTTCTTCTTCTTCTTCTTCTTCACTTCACGGACTAGGCAAAATGCCTGTTTCGCCTCACAGTTGTTCTGTCCATCTTTTCACTAGCCTTCCTACATTTCTTGAACCTCTTGGCTTGTACTTAAATGCTGCTATTGGCAATCTTCTTACGTTCATTCTTTCTACATGTCTAAACCATTTTTCTCTATATTCTTTGATTTTATTATTCAATGGATATATATGTACTTTGTTCTTATATATTCATTCTTTATCCGATCCATTCTTGTGCAGCCTTTTGTTCTTCTAAGGAAGTTCATTTCTACGCTTTGTATTCTACTTTGTAATTTTTTGGTCATTACCCAAGTTTCACTCCCATAAAATAATGCAGGAACTGTTCAATGTTTTATAAAACTTCAATCTGGTATAATTTCTTGTTGTGTTCTTTAATTTTCTATGTATAGTTTTCCACATATCATTTGAAATTTTGACAGTTTCATATGTATGTATCTTTCAGTTTTATGTTTATAGTAAAATTACAACCCAAATTAAAATTTGTTACTTATTCTTGTAGATCTCTTTGTAAATATTTTTAAAAAATTCCGAAGAAATAAAGCTGTTGAGATTGTTCTCCTGAAAGTATTTTTGAAAATTTCTTACAAATCTTCAGTGACCTTGTCTAGTATAGTCCATGAGGGCTAACTTGTCTAGAATATTTTAGAAAGAGAAAGAGAGTACTCACCATCTTCTTTCTCACTCATACACATATCTCTTCACGGTGACAGCGGTAGGGCAGACACTCCCTGTAGTAAACATAGATCAGTGGTGGCATTCCCTTCTTCTAAAGATTCTTCCTGGCAAGTTTCTATGTCTTCATTTTCATTTTCATCGTCGTCAGTATCGTCTAAAATTATTTCAAACCGATCACTAATTTCGTCCATTAAACCGTCTGCCTGCCAATATGACTCTTCAATCTTTTCAGTGTGTTCACACGCTCTTCTCCAATTTTCTGCAGTCACTTTTAACAGAGCACTCTGAACCAGTCGCCACTGACAAAAATTACCTGACACAAAAGTGACTGTACGGAAGTGGGGGGGGTGGAGTTTTTCTAGCATTCCTAAGTAATTTTACAAGGGTAGCCCATTGTGTTTTGCGAAGGGTGGAAGAACAGTTCTCTAGACAAGGATAGCAGAAATCATGCCAACTTAGTCCTCCTCCACTATAGACACTGAATATAACTATGAACAAAATACAAGTGTTGTAGACTGCGATGCGCAGGACATGTGGCACGAATGGGGAATGGAAGAAGGGGAAGGGAGCTTCTTGTAGGAATAAATATCCTCAACTCGTGTCCAACTCAGGTTTGGGTCGAGGGATGAGATGAGATGCAGCCCCTATGTATATATAAGTCTGTGAATGACACGGGTGCCGGCCGACCACGCGTGACACACCATCGCAGGGCAGATGAATGAAATGAAACGAAATGGATGAGATGAGTGTGGAGAAATGGTGGAATATAAATTGTGGCAGGGGAAAACGGGATAAAACCCCGTCTTATAGGAATACTAGGTGGAAAACGCCCAGTTGGGAGAGGTTGAGGTGGGAGAATAACATTAACCATGATTTGTGGGAAGTAGATTGTACAGGGGATGATTAAAAAATATTAGCACAGGATATGGATGTGTTGAGAGGTTATGTCCGTGCGGCCATGAACCTACGATTCGATAGTGCCGGTGAGTTTATGTATATATATATATATATATATATATATATATATATATATATGCATGTGTGTGTGTTCATTATCGTTGTAGTTATTTCCTCGAAACTAAGCTTCGCATATAGCGATTAATTAAAGAGTAAGGTCGACTTCATTATCCGCAAAATCGGACCATTAGATAGGCATGAGTCCACCTGAAGTGAAAATTTAAAAATCGCTCTATCGGTTACAATTTTTGATATTTCAAAACGAAACTCAGAATATGCTATTAAAATTAACTCGAGAAGATATTCTGCAAAACGCAGCAAAATCAGACCATCAGAAGTGAGGGTTTACCTGAAACGCAAAATTAAAAATTGGCTATTGAACTGCCAAGTTTGATTCGTCGTAATATGTAGAGCCTACCCGTATCATAGTAGGCTATATCCTATAAGATATATTAGTTTAATTTGTTCACTATTTTAATAAAGTAATGGAAAAATGAATTGGCAGGTATTATTTAAATCGGTGTCAAATTATACAACTGGTTGTTCAATAAACAATACGTATGTAAAAAAAAATAATAGTTTTAAAAAACTAAAAGAACACGCTTTATTAGAAAACTAAAAAATGAAAAATAATTTTAATTTCCAATACGCTTGGGATAAAATAAAGTGGTCAACAAAAAAATCATCTCCAACACATATAGAATAAAATTAGAGTTATCAACAAAAAGAAAATAATTTTACCATCAAAAGCGTGGGGTGCTCTATATCAATTAATATATTTGATAATAAACAGATATTGGTAAAAGTAAGCTCTCTAAGAAGAAAATGTAAAAATCATAAAAAGCACCCCACGCTTTTGATGATAAAATTATTTTCTTTTTGTTGATAACTCTAATTTTATTCTATATGTGTTGGAGATGATTTTTTTGTTGACCACTTTATTTTATCCCAAGCGTATTGGAAAATAAAATTATTTTTCATTTTTTAGTTTTCTAATAAAGCGTGTTCTTTTAGTTTTTTAAAACTATTATTTATTTTTTATTTTTTAGTTTTAATATTTTACGGAATAAGATAAAAATATAAATATCTTTAAATTCGATACTATTGTAGTATGAGTTAAAAGTAATACTCTTCTATAAAAAAACCCTCCCAGCCGGATTTGAACCAGCGACGTATGGATTACTGAAATTATATACCAATAAGAGTTCACTGCTCTACCAACTGAGCTCTTACAACGATTGACTAAAAACTCGACAAGTCAGCAACCTATTATTCCAGTTTTCATTTTTTTGATTTTCGGATGATTCTGGCCAGGATTTTAGAAACAAAATATGAAATTATTGTATTTTCACGGGTCCTCTACAAGTATACAAAGTTTCAAGTCGATCCAATGTTTCTAAGTGGGTGTGAAAATCGCGTTGAAATATTCCGTTACATTGATACAAAAACCCTTTTTTTGATTTTCTGATGATTATGGCCAGGATTTTAGAAAATAAATATGAAATTATTGTATTGTCACGGGTCCTCTACATGTGTACAAAGTTTCAAGTCGATCCGATGATTTTAAGTGGGTGAAAATCGCGTTGAAAGATTCCGTTACATAGATAGATAGATAGATACAGGTCAAGCTAATATAAAGCGTGTAAAAATAAAAATAAAATAGTTCTAGCAAACGCTATGTTTGCTTCGTCGTAGTATACTCACTCACTCACTCATTGGCAATGTGTGTTTGTTTTACTTACATCACTATAATTGTCACTGTTATCAAGATGATATATTTTGAGTTTGTGGCTTTGATTTGTTTGTATAATACAAAGAATTTCTCTTTAGGGTTGGAGTCAGGATTTGAGATGGCTCACACGCAACATAACCAAAAGGTTTAACAATCTGAATCGTTCATTCATTCAAATAATCCATATTGAACTGTAAACAGATGAAGTGTACATTGTTCATACTGCTGTATGTTACTATAGAAACAATACCAGTAATTTTATTAAAATAAATTTCGGCGCGGGAATATGTACACAAATTCATGAAGTAGCATTAAATTATAATAAATGGCAACTAAGTTAGAAGATTCTGATCAGTTATTTGTAGAAACTGCCTGTAGACTTATTGGAATGAATGAAAATAATGAAGAAAATTTGGAATGTAATGACGATAAGTGCAGTTTAATACAAGATGCATCACTTAACTTAGTAGAAATGCCCGACTTAATTCTGGAACATATATTCCAGTATTTGAGCCTTGAAGATATTTCCAGTAACATCAAACCAACGTGCAGATCGTTTTACCACATAGCTTGCAGAATATTAAGGGTATCGTTCAGAAATATAACATCATCATTTAAAAATTCAGCCGAAGATCTTAAAAATCAGTTTGAAAAAGTTAATTATGCGAGGAAAATGTGCTATTATATTAAATTAGAGACTAATTTCCTTATTTTGCAAGCAGCATGTGGCAGACGGATGGAAGCAGGAATAAAATGTTTTCTCCCGGGAAGAACGATTCAACTATACTCGGATCAACTTAAAAATATAATGAAAGGAGAATTTGGTTTATTAAAAAATTTGAATGATATAAATAGAAGCGTTTTGGAATATTCTGATGGGTTCTATGAGAGATCTTATTCCTTAACAGATATGAAGTTGTTTGGAATAGAAGTATTAGAAATTTTGGACGTAGCCATGAATTCAAAAGCAAATATAACTGTTTATATACGACACTTCAGACGAAAATTGTTTCATTTCTGGGAAATTCACAATCGACGCCGAATTAATATACAAGTCTCATTTACTGACAATAGGTTCGAGCAACGAAAAAAGTAAATTCATTTTAACGTATCTAAGATTTATTTCAATTAAAAATAATTTTGGAGTTGCCATGAATAAACTGAAACATTTTGCTAATTCTATTTTGCTACATAAAAAACTAAATAATGTGTTTTGGACATACAGGCCTACAGAATGGGAAATGAAAAGTAAGTTCAGATTAGATGGTGATCATATTATTGAAAAATATGAAAAAGTATATCAAGAAGAGATTAATTCTTGCAGCATTATTAAAACATTAAATACTAATGGTATATTGGAATGTGAATTTAATTTAATTTGTCCGAAATTGATTAAACCGCTGGGACTTGAGTTCGAAACACGTGAAAGTTATGATACTGGGGATATGAAAGATGGACATGCTTGGGAATTTGCTGAAGGGGAACTGAAATCGTTTAATGAACTGCTACTTGAAGCATTGTCTCTCAAATATGCGTTCAGCATGTCAATGAAAATTTACCCACCAGGAAATGATAATAATATAGTAGAATGTATCAAAATTGTAGAAATGTGTTCTGTCGACGAATCTGGAGATGACGTGTTCAAACTGAAAATTTACAGCGGCGAGAATTTTTCAGATTAATTTGCTATAACTCTAAATAATGTTTGTATAATTGATTAAATATTTAAAAAAAATAAGCACTTATCATTACGATATATTCACTTGTTATATAAATAAATAGGCCAATTATTAAATTAAAAGACAAATTTAAACTTTATTTCTATTTTTATTCATTTCCTTACTTTAACACATCTCTTTGTAGATTTTTAGAGAATTCCGAAGGAATGAAGCTATTGAAGTTCTTCTCATGAACAATATTTTTGTAAAATTTTTACAGCTTTTCACTGGTCTTATCTACTAGACACCAATAATAATCATGACTAGTAAGCAAGCTAACATATTTTGCATCCAGATAATATAATTTGAAAGAAAAAGTGGTTTTTATATAATTTTTTTGGTCGATGTCACTAATTTCTTATACTTACCAATATTGTTGTTACTGGAAGTAAGTCAACGTTCCCACATCTAACCTGGTTGCTATGCAAACAAAAGAAATCGCAATGCTGATATGGACTCAAAAAGCACAGTTTTGGTAAGTAAAATAAAATATTTCTTGAATGTTTTGTACACTAACTCGTACCTTTCTTTAGACTTTTCCGGAATTAATGCAGAACATCCCACTCTCCAGGCTTCTTCAATTTCCCTATCATCTACCATGACTCCTTCCATAACAAAATTATCAAACAGATTTTAATCACGGTACTACATATAAAAATGTCTTCACAGACAACAATCCTTGCTTATAATAAAACAAATGAAAAGCTACATAGCAACAATCATAAAATGTTTCTTTCTCATAGAAGTCATTTACATCCAACCAATATTTTAATTCATTTATTGCTATATTTAATAAAAATTAGTCACATCGTCCAAAAAGTAGTATGCAATACACATGAGGTAACAGATCTCGAAAATTGAAAAAAAAAACTCGGCGCACTTTTTCTCGATCAGTAACAAGTGCTTACCTCACTTGTATCGCAATATACTGTACTCCAACTTTTTTTTAAGAAGGTGGTTGAAAAGAGTTTCCATAATAGTATGCATTTCCAGAGTTAAGTCTACGCTTTTTTCAACACTTAACACTGTTTTCAACGTTCTAGCGATCGCAGTTGTTTTATAGAGACGAAGCTGCATATTTACGACTTACTTACTTACTTACTCACTGGCACTATTGAACCCGTAGGTTCATGGCCGCGCGGACATAAGCTCTCCATTCATCCCTATCCTGAGCTAATGCTTTCCAATCATTTCCTGTATAATCTACTTCCCTCAAATCATAGTTAATGTTATTCTCCCGCCTCATTCTTGGTCTACCAACTGGGCGTTTTCCCTCTGGCTTTCCTACAAGAAGCTTCCATGCAAGTCTTTCATTCCCCATACGTGCAACATGTCCTGCCCATCGCAGTCTACGAGACTTAACTGTTCTTATTATATCTGGCTTCCTATAAAGACCATGTAGTTCATTGTTATGTAGTCTTCTCCATTCACCTGTCTCTTCATCCCTCTTTGGTCCAAAAATTTTCCTAAGTACTTTATTCTCAAATACTTGTAATTTCCTTTCCTCCCTTAAAGTAAGAGTCCATGTTTCGCACCCATATAATATAACTGGTAGAATAATAGTTTTATATATTTTCAGCTTAACGTTTTTTGAAAGGAGTTGGGACATCAAAAGTCTCTGAATGCATAATAGCACGTTACGACTTAATTATCAACGGTAATGAGGGCACGCCGTAGCGTAGTGGTTAAGGCACTATGATACAAGCCGGAAGGTCGCGGGTTCGAGTCCCGGTGGGGTCAGTATTTTTAAACTGACCCAAACCCTTTGGCGGCACTATGACCCTGGGGTCAACTCAGCCTCTAACGAAAATGAGTACCAGTCGCTTGTTCTGGAAGGTATTATATGTTAAGTTACAGTAATTGTTGGAAATGGCGACCATTGACCTAGATGCACAGCTCCAGAGCTTGTAGCAAGGATCGTGGCAGCGGCTGCGAAAATCAGGGAGCATCCAGATATGCTTCTTAGAGTTCATCAGTCCGAGGTGAGACGTGCGGAGCTGTGCATCCAGGTCAGTGGTCGCCATTTCCAACAATTACTGTAAAATAACATGTAATGCCTTCCATTTTTCTTAGAATTAATAGATAAACAACTGTGTATTCAACAATTTTAAATGCTGTTTTATTCTGTAAACCCACAACAATGCATTTCCGACCCAAGGTTCATTGTGTTGAAATACTTGTATGGATGTTCCCTACCACCACACGAAACATTTGCACTCATTTCGGTAACAACCTGTATATCCTTAAACCAGCAAGATCAGACAATACATTTGACTTGCTGAGGAATTCTCTTAGTATACGCAGTTCCTGCTGATATTGTGCATTACAGAGACTCTTGACGTCCCAACTCCTTTAAAAAAAACGTTAAACTGAAATTATGTAAAACTGTTATTCTACCAGTTATACTATGTGGATGCAAAACATGGATCTTACTTTAAGGGAGGAAAGAAGATTACGAGTATTGGAGAATAAAGTTCTTAGGAAAATTTTTCGACCGAAGAGAAATGAACAGACAGATGAATGGAGAAAACTGCATACCAGTGAACTACGTGGTCTTTGTAGGAAGCCAGATATAATAACAGTTAAGTTTCGTAGACTGCGATGGGCAGGACATGTGGCACGAATGGGGAATAAAATACGTGCATGTAAGCTTCTTGTAGGAAAACCAGAGGGAAAACGCCCAGTTGGTGGACCAAGAATGAGGAGGGAGAATAACATTATGATTTGAGGGAAGTAGATTATACAGGGAATGATTGGAAAACATTAGCTCAGGATATGGATTTATGGAGAGCTTATGTCCGTGCGGCCATGAACCTACGGGTTCGATAGTGCCAGTGAGTTAGTTATACGCAGTTCCTGTGTGACGGAATTTTTACAGTTTTTGGACATAGAGCAAAAACATGATTTTATGCCAAACCTTGGATTTTAATTCTTTCATGTTTCTCTATCAAATAATAATAATAATAATAATAATAATAATAATAATAATAATAATAATAATAATATATATATATATATATATATATATAATCTTGGTCATTGTTGACACTGTTTTCCTGTGTATTCTCCACTTAGAATCAGTTATTCATAGCCATGTGAGAAGTTAGGGTTGAAACGCAACACTCTGCTGTTGGGCGTATTTTTGTAAAAATTATCTCTATTCAGCAAGATGATCATTAAGTGTACTTAAGATCCCCATATCTGGTTTTCAATACCTCTCACTGGGGGGTGTCGATGAGATCTAACACGTGTGAATCAGGGAACCGGGTTCGCATCTCTTCAGAGGTCGTTCACCTTATTCACTATATTTACATTATATACTTTTTTTTTAGAAAATGCTGAATGCAATTTTTGGTTTACTAGTTCTTTGGAAAGAAAACATAAGGGGAACTAATTTTTCCTCCTACTTATTGATTCTATTCGTAGAACTGGATGAGGGATTCAAATATAAATCGTATTTTATATTGATGGTTTATTTGATGTTTATCATCATCATCATCATCATCATCATCATCTGTCTTTCAAGTATTAGGCCCAATGGCCCGTTACGGTCTCCTGCCATCTCCGAAAAGGTCGACCCATAGATCTTCTGCCTCGAGGAATGTAGTGAAGAATTTATTTTGGTATTCTGTGACGATCCATGCGCTGAATATGGGCTAGCCAATTGTTTCTATATTCTTGGAGGTATTCAGATATAGGTACGATGTTTAACTCTCTGGCTATTGTTGAATTTCTTTGGTGCTCTAGAAGGCTAACCTGCAGTTCGTCGCAGAAATTTCATTTGATGTTTATTCTAGCATCCATATACCAGCAAAATCGGACCAATATATTTGTCGTGTTTAATTTTATGCAGTACCTGCGTGACAGATTTTTTAATATCTGTGCTGTTTCAGTGAAAGAGAAGGTCTTATGGCCTTAAATTTGCTAGAATTTGATGTTTATTCCAGCAAATTTAAGGCCATAAGACTTTCTCTTCCACTGAAACAGCACAGATATTAAACAATCTGTCACGCAGGTACTGCATAAAATTAAACACGACAAATATATTGGTCCGATTTTGCTGGTATATGGAGTTCAACTTTAATTTATTAAATTAATCGTGTATGTTTATGTATATCCATCCATACTAATTCTGTCCGAAGGCAGGTCCTTCACTGCAATCATAGCATTTTCATGCTATGCTTGCAGCTTTACTAGGGAATTGTGTAGGTGTGGTAGCTTCCCGTTGCTTTCCACACCGGTGAAGGATAATGATGATAATGATAATGGTAAGGATGATAATGATGATGGCCATATGATTTCGGGGACCGTTTGGGCCTTAAAGTTTTCCTGACATTTGTCTTACAGGTGAGGAGAAACCCCGATAAAAACCTCACCCAGAAAAACTGCCCCGACAACAGGGATCGAACGCGGGCCCACTGCGTGACAAGGCAGCACGCTACCTCGAGACCACAGCGGTGGACGTGTTTATGTATATATAAATAGATAATAGAATTTATTGCCTTTTTTCAGAAGAAAGAAAATACATATACATTTACATTGCATACGGGCCTGTTTGGCCGTACGTGCATTATTTTTCCATGAAAAAATAAATAAATAAAACTAATCATAATGTAAACAAATACCTACAAATAAACTGTATCAGAAAACAATAATAGTCTACATATAAGTAAAATATATATATACACTATATCACAATAATACATATCTACACTCATCCATGAAAAGACCATGTGTATAAGTAAATAAAAAAAAGTCTCATTCTGTACATTAATATTAAAAAAAATTGCTAGAAAACAAATTAGAAAACACACACACACACACACAAATATACACACATGCACGCTCATACCCCCCTCCCCCGTCCCTGCAGACATCAAATGCACTATCAGACTATTCAACTTATCAGACCTACTTATTATATAATATAATTAAAGATCGAAAACAAAGACCATATTGAGATTCTTCTTATTGATAACACACACACACACACACACACACACACACACACATATATATAGTCCACCGCCATGGTCTCGAGGTAGCGTGCTGCCTTGTCACGCAGCGGGCCCGGGTTCGATCCCCGGTCGGGGCAGTTTTTCTGGGTGAGGTTTTATCGGGGTTTTTCCTCTCCTGTAAGACAAATGTCATAAAAACTTTAAAGCCCAAACGGTCCCCGAAATCATATGGCCATCATCATCATCCTTATCATTATCATCATCATCATCATCCTTCACCGGTGTGGAAAGCAACGGGAAGCTACCACACCTATAATTCCCTAGTAAAGCTGCAAGCATAGCATGAAAATGCTATGATTGCAGTGAAGGACCTGCCTTCGGGCAGAATTACTATGGATATATATATATATATGTATATATATGTTATAGGCCTATACAATTCTTCTGTACGTGTGTATGTCACTGAACTACTCCTAAACGACTGGACCGATTTTGATTATATTTTCGTGTGTGTTTGACTAGGTCTCTGGATGGTTTAGATTCACAATTGGACCCTCTAAAAACATTAAGTGTAGGGGTTCACCTGAACTGAAAATTAAGAAAATTCTCTAGCGGTCACAATGTTCGATGTTTCATAATGAAACTCAGTATATCCTATTAAAATATACCGATGTAGGTGTTGTCAAAAAATGAGCGAAATCTGACAATTTGAAGTGGAGGTTTACCGGAAATCCGAAATTAAAAATGCCTAAACGACTGTACCTATTTTGATGGCTTTTTTTTTTTTTGTGTTTGAGTGGGTTCCTGGATGTTTTAGATTCACTATTGGACTCCTTAAAATAATTAGGTGTAGGAATTCACCAGAAGCGAACATTTAAAAATCGCTCTAGCGGTCACAATTTTCGATGTTTCACAACGAAACTCAGTATATATATATACATATATAAAGAAAAGGTAAAAAAATTGGGGGCATGCCGTAGCGTAGTGGTTAAGGCACTGCACTACAAACCGGAAGGTCGAGGGTTCAAGTCCCGGTGGGGTCAGTATTTTTAAACTGACCCAAACCTTCCGGCGGCACTACGGCCCTTGGGTCGACTCAACCTCTAATGAAAATGAGTACCAGATGCTTGTTCTGGGGGTAAAGGCGGCCGTCACGCAGGGCTGACAACCCGACAAGTGCCGATTGTCCAGAAAAAGTGGGAGCCTTAACCTCCCACTACCCCAAGGGCCTCCTGAGACCTGTAGTGGGATCACTTTACTTTATAAGGAAAATTAATGTTTGCACTCGGATGCCTGGATAGCGTAGTGGATAATGCATTATCGTTTAGAGTTTGAGGCTCGGGTTCAAATCCCGGTTCAGGCATTTTTTCTATTCATGACACACACACACACACGCGCGCGCGCACACACACACGCATAGAGTAAACAAGCATGGCGGCAGTTAGAGCGATTTTTAAATTAAGGCTTTCAGATAAACCTACACTTCTAATAGTCGAATTTCGTCGATTTATAGTTAATGATTTTCTCGTCTTATTTCAGTAATATTTATCGTGTTTCATTGAGAAAAAATCGAAAATTGAGGGCACTAGAACGATTTTTAAACTTTCACTTCAGATCGACCCCATTTATAATGGTCCGAGTTTCTGGTTAACGAGCATGAAATTATTTTTTTTAATTGATTGATATATGCCGAGTTTAGTTCCAAAAAAATTGCTGCCGCTCAAGTGTTAACAGTCACGAATGGGGAGTGGAAGAGCATCATGGAAGCTCCTTGTAGAAAAACCAGGGGGAAAGCGCCCAGTAGGCAGGCACGAATGAGGTGGGAGAATAACATTAATCAAGAATTGAGGGAAGTGAATAATACAAGCGTTTATTGGAAAATATTAGCTCAGGATAGGGATGTATAGAGTGATTATGTCCGTGTGGCAATGAACCTATGGGTTCAATAGTTCCAATGAGTTATTGTGTTAACAAGCAGACAGACACACCCTATATAATCATCTTCAAAACAAGTTTAAGGCCCAAAGTATCTTACGGTTTCAGTGAAACATTCTCGAACTATCTTTTTCTAGGACGTCCCAAATATCTCTTCCCTTGAGGACAGTATTGAAACATGACTTTTGGAAGTCTATTGCGATTCTTTCGCTGCACATGAGTTTTCCACTGTAGCTGGTATTTATTTATACACTGTGAGATTGGTTGTAATTGAATATATATTTATATTTATGCCTAGCTCATTTTGTGTGTGTGTGTGTGTGTCAAAGCTCTAGCGGACGCAGTGTTTGTTTTTTTCGAAACCAAACTCGGGATATAGCAATCAATTAATAAAATAAAACAAAGTCGAAATTGTTAATCAGTGAAATAGGACCATTAGAAATAAGGTTTTATCCGAAGAGAAAATTAAAAAATTGTCTAGCCGCCGACAAGTTTGTTTTCTCGCAATGTAACTGGATATCCATCCATAGTAATTTTGCCCGAGAGCAGGTCTTTCACTGCAATCATAGCATTTTCATGCTATGCTTTGCAGCTTTACTAGAGAATTATAGGTGTGGTAGCTTCCCGTTGCTTTCCACACCGGTGAAGGATGATTTTGATAATGATAAGGATGATGATGATGGCCGGATAATTTTCGGGGATCGTTGGGCCCTAAGCTTCTTGACATTTGTCTTACAGGTGAGGAAAACCCCGAAAAAAAACCTCACCCAGGAGCCTGCCCCGTCCGGGAATAAAACCCGGGCCCGCTGCGTGTCAAGGCAGCACACTACCTCGAGACCACAGCGGTGGATTAACTGGATATATGTGATTTAATTAACAAAAGAAAAAAATATATTTCGAAAATCAGCAAAATTAGACTGTAAAATCGCCTTGTTGATGAATTTTGGTTAGTTGACGCAGTTGCTGTGTGACGGACATTTTTACTTCACTTCATTTATCTTCTTCTTCTTTTTCGTCAGGCTCTACGACTTCCAGTGGAATGTCTTGGCCTTCTCAACCAGTTTACGCCACTTCTTCCTATCTTGTGCAGTGGATTTCAAATCAAAAATCCCCATTTCTCTCAAATCTTCAATTACGTCATCTTCCCATCGATCCTTGGGTCTTCCCCTTGGTCTTGTTCCTTGTGGCTTCCAATTCATCACTTCATTTATAGATGCTTTAATATCTAAGGTCATAAAGCGTGTAGAATATATGCTATGGTAATACTGTATGTAGTTATATTTTTGTGAAAGTTCACTGAATTTTAATTTGTTTAATGATAATAATCTACTATGAAATGGTAATTATGACAAAAATAAGTCCTGGCAATGAAATTCCAACCCAGAATTTGCCTTCATGACTCAGGAAATGCAGACAGATTTTACAACAAAGGGATTTGAACCCGGGACGTTCACAATACGAGCATCAAGTACTGCCTCTTGATTCAATGTTTGATATAGTTATATTGTAAAACTGTATTCCCTAAATCATTCTCTATAAAATGTACTACAAGTGTTGTTAATTTCAGTGATACCACGTGACCGGAAGCAATTATTCATGTGAGCGCATTGATATGCAAATATGTCTCCCTGAATGTAAGCACATTTGCAGATTTCATAAAAAAATACATTATTGAACTAAAGCTTCCCAGTTATTATTCCTTGAATCGCAACAACTACCAGTGATTTTGAATGTTTATTTCATCTTATTTATAGTCGCTTATATCAAGATCATATATCTATCATCATTTGATCTGTAGGTGTCTTATTCTGTATTTGAAACGTGTTTTTAAACAAGGCAAATATTATATGGAGAGTCATTATGAATCATGAATCACCGTTCAAGTTTCTATATGTACGTATAATACTAGCTAATACCGAAGTGCAGTTAGACTTATACGAATGTGTCTAAATGGCACAAAGAGTAGGGCGCGTGTAGACAAACAGTTTTCGGACACTTTTGAAATCCAGATTGGGTTGAAGCAAGGAGATGCACTATCTCCTCTACTATTTAATTTTGTACTACAGCATGCCATCAAATCTTTAGAGGATGAGGAAGGCTGCAACTCAATGGTATTAATAAGCTGTTAGTTTATGCCGATGATGTAGTATTATTGGCCGATAGCGAGGAGATACTAAAGGACAACATGCACACACTATTGAGTAACACTAAGAAATTAGGACTGGAAGTAAATATCAATAAAACTAAATATATGGTCACACGTAGAAATACATTATATAATGGAAATGGACAGCTAATGACAAATGAGGGAAATTTTGAGGAAGTGGCTGAATTTAAATACCTAGGAACAATAATCATTCTTGGCCCAGTTGGTAGACCAAGAATGAAGTGGGAGAACAACATTAACTATGATTTGAGGGAAGTAGATTATACAGGGAATGATTGGAAAACATTAGCACAGGATAGGGATGTATGGAGGGCTTATGTCCGTGCGGCCATGAACCTACGGGTTCGATAGTGCCAGTGAGTAAGTAAGTAAGTAAGTAAGTAAGGAACAATAATCACAAATAGGAATGAGATGCACAAAGAAATTAAACATACACTCAATTCTGGAAATGCATGCTATTATGCATTGCAGAGACTTTTGATGTCCCAACTCCTTTCAAAAAACGTTAAAATGAATATATATATATATATATATATAACTATTATTTTACCAGTTATATTATATGGGTGCGAAACATGGACTCTTACTTTAAGGGAGGAAAGGAGATTACGAGTATTTGAGAATAAAATACTTAGGAAAATTTTTGGACCAAAGAGAGATGAACAGACAGATGAATGGAGAAGACTAAATAACAATGAACTAAATGGTCTTTATAGGAAGCCAGATATAATAAGAACAATTAAGTCTCGTAGACTGCGATGGGCAGCACATGTGGCAATAGGGGGAATGAGATGTGTGCATGGAAGCTTCTTGTAGGAAAGCAAGAGGTAAAACGCCCAGTTGGTAGACCAAGAATGAGGTGGGAGAATAACATTAACTATGATTTGAGGGAAGTAGATTATTCAGGAAATGATTAGAAAGCATTAGCTCAGGATAGGGATGTATGGAGACTTACGTCCGCGCGACCATGAATCTACGGGTTCGATAGTGCCAGTGAAGTGAGTGAGTAAGTAAGTAATACCGGCGTGCGCTGCTACGCCTAAATAAATGAAATGTGCTTTTATGTTTAGTTTAATAAGTAAAAATAAAACATTATAAATTTATATCGTAATTAATTTTAGATAAGGTTCTTAGGAATTTTTTTGGACCAAAAAGAGAAGAACAGACAGGTGAATGGAGAAGACTACATAACAGTGAACTACATGGTCTTTATAGGAAGCCAGATATAATAACAATTAAGTCTCTTAGACAACGATGGACAGGTCATGTGGCACGAATGGGGAATGGAAGACGTGCATAGAAGCTTCTTGTAGGAAAACCAGAGGGAAAACGCCCAGTTGGTAGATCAAGAATGAGGTGGGAGAATAACATTAACTACAATTTAAGGGAAGTAGATTATACAGGGAATTATTGGAAAACATTAGCGCAGGATATGGATGTATGGAGAGCTTATGTCCGCGCGGCCATGAACCTACGAGTTCGATATGTCAGCGAGTTCGTTAATTACATCATGCTAATTATCTGGCGTTGCCCCGGAATCTACTGATTCCAATCTTCTTGGCATCAATGAGCTGAAAGACAAAAATGGTTATTGTGAGTTATCCGTAAGAGATAGACATTATAATGTCGCGGACTTTTTTCTTAGAATTTTTTTTGTGATATTCAAATGTGTATACATTAATGTTTGTGTATTTGTTATGGTTTAGGTATCGTAAGCTATTTTAGAGTCCAAAAAGTGACATTTTTAGTGCACCGATCCCCCCCCCCCTTTTTAAGCTCCGGCCAATAGTTCGTACGGTAATATGTTATATACGTTAATTGGACGGCATTATGCATCAACCGGCTATGCGTCATTATGTAAGTTTCGAGAAAAATACGTTTAAAATTTGTCATTCTTCACTATTTATTGTAGCGCCAAACTAACAATACTGGATATTGCAAGATACTTTCCTTGTTTGACACTTATACATCAACAATCTAAGAGCAGGAATATTTGGCGCTTAGCTACATGATGCAAAATTTAGATTAGCACTTATGAAGGTCTGATTTCATGGCCATTTGTTGCAAAACATAAAATCTCTGATAGGATTGATGGCGTTTACATTTTTTAATAATGTTATATTTAAATATATATTTCCGGTTTTAACAATGTTGACACATTTTTCCGGCACCAATGGTTTGTCTTCAATTTCGTTTCATAATTTTCCTCCATTACTTACTTACTCACTGGCACTATCGAACCTGTAGGTTCATGGCCGCACGGACATAAGCTCTCCATACATCCCTATCCTGAGCTAATGCTTTCCAATCATTCCCTGTATAATCTACTTCCCTCAAATCATAGTTAATGTTGTTCTCCCACCTCATTCTTGGTCTACCAACTGGGCGTTTTCCTTCTGGCTTTCCTACAAGAAGTTTCCATGCACGTCTTTCATTCCCCATACGCGCAACATGTCCTGCCCATCGCAGTCTACGGGACTTAACTGTTCTTATTATATCTGGCTTCCTATAAAGACCATGTAGTTCATTGTTATGTAGTCTTCTCCATTCACCTGTCTGTTCATCTCTCTTTGGTCCAAAAATTTTCCTAAGAACTTTATTCTCAAATACTCTTAATCTCCTTTCCTCCCTTAAAGTAAGAGTCCATGTTTCACACCCATACAATAAAACTGGTAGAATAATAGTTTTATATATTTTCAGCTTAACGCTTTTTGAAAGGAGTTGGGACATCAAAAGTCTCTGCAATGCATAATAGCATGCATTTCCAGAATTGAGCCTATGTTTAATTTCTTTGTGCATCTCATTCCTATTTGTGATTATTGTTCCTAGGTATTTGAATTCAGCCAATTCCTCAAAATTTCCCTCATTAGTCTCTATTATAACATAGTTCTTCCTCTATTTCCCAGTCCTTCAAAGTTTCTCTAATCCCTTGGATCCATGTGAGATTTGATCGCCCTTTCCTCCTCGTTCCTGATGGTGTCCATTCCATTATTATATATATATATATATATATTTTTTTTTTTTTGGTAACCTTTCTTCTTCAATTCGCTTAATATGCCCGTACCATTTTAGTTGCTTTTCTTGGATAAATTCTTAAATCGAGTTTTGCACATTCATATTCTCTTTTATAACATAATTTCTAATGTTCTCTCTCCTTGACATCCTAGCAGATCTTCTCCAATAGTCCATTTCTGCTATCATTAATTTTCTTATATGATACTGGAAATAGATTAATTGATATTTGTGAACAAAATTCATTAAGAATTTTAAATGGATACTACCAGCATAGGGATATACATAAATATATTTAAAGGGTTGGTCTTAAATTGTTCGTACATTTACTCCATGAGCCAGTGCAACAGATGTCATCAAAATCTCAATTAAAATAAATGTCGCATAGCCGGTTATCGATAACATTGTATCATCATCATCATCATCATCATCATGAACAAATTCGTTTTAGGCCATATGGCCTGTACGGTAAACCTAGCGAAGATGGTCTTGATCTTTCCACCGATGTTTTGGTCTTCCTTGGTCCCTATGTCCAGTTGGGGTATATTGGAATGCCAATTTTGGAAGTCTATTTCTTGCCATTCTTCTCAGA
Organism: Diploptera punctata; assembly: GCA_030220185.1. Taxonomy (NCBI): domain Eukaryota; kingdom Metazoa; phylum Arthropoda; class Insecta; order Blattodea; family Blaberidae; genus Diploptera; species Diploptera punctata. The sequence goes on from JASPKZ010007173.1 coordinate 2,598,924, forward strand.
TGATTTTTCCAATCTTGTTGGTATCTTTGTATATCTTCATTTAAACTTGTTACTCCAAGTTTTCCTCTGATAGTAGTGTTTCTTTGGTGATCTAGTCTATTAACTCCTAACAATGATCGTAAGAAGCGCATTTGGCTTACTTGAAGTTTATGAGAGTTTCTTTTATTTAAAATCCAAATTTCACTTCCATATTTTAGGGCAGCTTTTGATGTGATGTTATGTAATCTTAGTTTTGTCTCTGTCCTCATCTGTTTACCAAAATGTTTTCGTATTACCCCATTCATTTTATTATATTTTTGTAATTTTGAATCAATGTCACTCTTATACTCTGCAAATACACTTCCTAAGTAAGAGAAATCTGACACTTGTTCTATAATGTTTCCATCAATCTCAATTTTCACCCGTTGTATGTTTTTTCCACACATTGCCATTGTATTAATTTTAATTTATAGCACTGATTGCGGTAAAGTAGGACATTACGATACTAGTTTGTGTTTTAAAGATTCACTTTACGCAATCAAAGTAGATATTTTTGTTATGAGCTAACAGTGTAGTGATTGAATTCTAAATAAACCCATGTGCTGCAGCAAATTACAATGTAATACATAGTAGATTGGTTTGGAGTCGTTTGGTGATATATGTGACAAAATTTAACGACCCGTAACAACATAATAAGCATTTTGTAACTTTGTCTTAGCTGTAAATAACAAGTGAAAGAGAGAGGGCGGAGAAAACAATGCGAACCACACACATGGAACAATTTGTGGACCCCAGTCGTAAAAATATGGCTTTAACTGCCTAACACTGCGTTTTCTACTTTACGACATTGTCTCTCAATCACCTCTGCTGATGAATTTCCCTGACCCGAGAAATGTCAACCTACAGCCAAAGACACGCCTTTAACTGCTAGCTGTAACTAACCTGATCCTGGTGGGCTATAGTCAACGAATTATATAATGGCAGTTGCATCATTGCCTAAAGTATGGATTTGCACTATTGCTAGATTTCTCCCTTGTTCTATCTCAACAGATTAACCCATTAACTGCCATGATCCCTAATTGAACACTACAACCCCAGGTGGTCTTTCGACATTCCTAGTTTCTCTCCTGGTAATGGCGTACTTGTAACCCACTTCTGAGGTTTGGGCGCCTGGAAGGCGGGATTACGTTGCCCCGATGATATGATGGGTGATGATGATGAAAATGGTGCGCCAGGAGAGTCCCTAATCCTAAGCTTAACCTAAGATGAATATTGATGGTGGTGATGATTGCGATAGCCATATGATTTCGGGGACCGTTTGGGCCTTAAAGTTTTCCTGGCATTTGTTTACGGGTGAGGAAAAACACCGATAAAAACCTCACACAGAAAAGGTGTCCCGACCGGGGATCGAACCCGGGCCCGCTGTGTGACAAGGCTATCTCGAGACCACAGCGGTGGACAATCTAAACTTTAATAAACAAAATTATTGCTTGGTATATCTACAATACAATTATTACTTATAATATATTTTGATTTACTCTTGATTGTTAAGAAAAAGTGGGAGCCTTAACCTCCTACTACTCCAAGGGCCTGCTCAGGCCTGTAGTGGGATCACTTTACTTTTACCTTTACCTAGATTTAACGATTGAAATATAAAATGTACGAGATTGAAAAATGAGAAAAAAATACTATTGATGACACAGAATGAATTCAGTTCTACAGAAAAATTAATTATATAATATTTAGTTTTATTGATGTTTACTTCCAGTCCCAATTTATTATTGTTACTCACTAGAGTATGTGTGTTGCCCCTTAATATTTCTTCACTATCGCCTAATAATACTACATAATTCGCATAAAGTAACATTTTATTAATACCATTGAGTTATAGACTTTCTTCATCCTCTAAATATATAATGGCATATTATAGTGTATAGAATTGAATTGTAGAGGAGATAGTGAATCTCCTTCACCACTTAATTAGCAATTGAAATTCCTTAGAATGTAGTGTGAGCGTTGATCCCACAACCTGCCCATAATACCACGAGGAAATAATATTTGGTCTTTGCTAAAATAATGAGCTTGCGTGGAAAATTCACCCCCTGCATTTGTGCAATGTAATGTATTTCATGTCTGCTGTTTACCTCATTAGTGCGGATGTACTTTCCCTCCGAAGGACTTTTACAAAATAATGTTAATTTCTCTTTCCAGTTTTTGGAATTTACCGACGTGTGAGGCGGTGATGGGGTGCAATAAATCGTCTAATTTGGGGAATCCCCAACAGTGGCGGCTCGTACATTGGTAAGTAGGCATATTTCATTTCGTATTTTATTGTTTTTTTAATGTTGGATTTACTACAGTGTGAGAGAAACATTAGAAATTCGTCATATATACTTTAGGTAAACCTTAGTTACACATTGATAATTATTGTTGCCAAGTTCTACCCGATTAATTTTGTTTATTTTAAAGCTATTCGCCAACAAATAGGTTTAAAGTAGAGGTCTATTATACAGAACTCTCGATATACTATATCATTGAAAGATTAATTCCAACCGGCAAAAAAAAAAAAAAAAAAAAAATTCAAAATTTTTATTGATGGATGTTACTACACCATCGTAATATTTATATCCAGGACTGGAATTTATATGTAATAAAATGGATAAATATTTTCACAGGCATGAGCCAGGCTTGTGTTCACTTAGTTTCGACGTAATTAATTCACACCCATTTCTTGTAATAATTTCACAACCGCTTTATTTGCATCTACAAATTATCAGTAAACTTTAAATCACAATTTTCGCTGACAATTAATCTTATTTCAAATGTTTATCTCAGTCACAATTATTTCAGTCACTGATGAATCCGTTACCACGATTTCTCTTATACTTAACATTTCGACGTCCAACACAAGACTGGCTGTTCTCTGTCCTATCCGCATGTTATGCAGGCGCGAGGAACTTTCTAGGCTTAGGTTCGAGACGCTTCGAACCTTAGAACCCTCTGGCCACCGATCTCTCTTGAAAGAGGAGGGAGATATTTGCAGAGACGTTTGGAATCACAGCCCAGACATTTCGGTGATTTCCGCGGGTCTTTCGACTCGTAAATCTATTCTGACCAATGCGAGACCAGTATTCTGGCGTTACCCGCGTAATTTAAACATAGTTATTGCGACGAGCCACAATATGTACATACATATGGAGTAAAGATTATCAAAATATCGAGTAATATGGACTAACATTTTTAATAGAAATGGCGCAACCGTTTTCCGCCAGGCGTTACGAAAATTACTCTTTGTTTATAGTACAGTCACTACCCCAGATAGCAAGAAATCTGGAATTTATCAAATTAATTGTAAGGACTGCAATAAAGTATACATAGGAAAAACAAAAAAGAAATTTGGACACTCGCACTAAGGAACATTTCAGAAATATTAAAAATGGCGAAATTGAAAAATCAGCTATTGCAGTAAATAGTTTATTGGAGAATCATAAAATTGAAAAAGAAGCCCTACTTTTAAGACATTTGGAAAAACCTTTATAATTGACAATTTGGGAGAAGATATATATCCAGAAGAACAAATTTAGATCCATGAATTTCGAAATTCCTGATGAACGTGACCTCATCTCAAAGTTCATCAAATCAACACCAGATGGCAACGTTATTGATGAAAATTCCAACGGTTCCAACGAAAATCCGGTAGTCATAATGTCGGTTGAAAATGAGAGAGATCCTTCTCTCGAAAACTAGTTACTGTGTTTGAAAAAACATAAAATATGAGGTAAGATGTTAAAAAATGACTAATTAATTTACAGTCATTAGAGTTTATTTTGTTATCGGGGCTACTTTGATAACCACTTAGGGTCGGTTTCACCAACAGAGGTAACTCTATTACGTCCGTTTAAGTTATACATTATACACTGGGAAAACTGGCGTAATACAGTTACCTCTGTTGGTGAAATTGATCCTTAGACCGATTACTAAACTAAAATTCGCGCGGAAGGTTTTATAACGTTGCCGTTGATATTTCATATTGTCAACCATGTTAAAGTGACCATAAGACTCTGACGGTGTTATGTAATCACTGTACGTCGTGGAGAAGACATTAAATAGTTCGTTGTTTATAAAGTTATTGAAGATTTCTGACTTCTGCACAACATTCAAGATACAGAGGTGAGTATAATAGTAAACGAATATTCAACTATACTTTTTTTTTATTCGTTTACACTGTTTTTCCTTTTTGTTTAACTTTGTTAACCTTTTTTTTAATCTTATTCTCACATACAAACACAAGACAGGACACACACACCCAGACCCAAGGTGGAGATTTAAAATCCCCTACCCCGCCGGGAATCGAACCCGGGTTGCCGGAGTGGAAGGTAGGGACTCTATCGACTACGCCACGGCGACGGGCATAATTTTATAGCGTTTCTTTTTTATTCCTTCTTGTTTTACCTTTTTGTTAAACACTGTTTTCCTTCTTGTTTTACCTTTTTGTTAAACACTGTTTTCCTTCTTGTTTTACCTTTTTGTTAAAGACTGTTTTCCTTCTTGTTTTACCTTTTTGTTAAACACTGTTTTCCTTCTTGTTTTACATTTTTGTTAAACACTGTTTTCCTTCTTGTTTTACCTTTTTGTTAAACACTGTTTTCCTTCTTGTTTTACTTTTTTGTTAAACACTGTTTTCCTTCTTGTTTTACCTTTTTGTTAAACACTGTTTTCCTTCTTGTTTTACCTTTTTGTTAAACACTGTTTTCCTTCTTGTTTTACCTTTTTGTTAAACACTGTTTTCCTTCTTGTTTTACCTTTTTGTTAAACACTGTTTTCCTTCTTGTTTTACCTTTTTGTTAACTTTCTGTTATTCTCACGTATAGACACAAGAACAAGACACACACCCAGACCCAAGGTGGAGATTAAAAATCCCCTACCCCGCCGGGAATCGAACGCGGGTCGCCGGAGTGGAAGGTAGGGACTCTACCGACTACGCCATGGCGACGGACAAAATTTTATAGTGTTTCTTTTTTTTTTATTCCTTCTTGTTTTACCTTTTTGTTAAACACTGTTTTCCTTTTTGCTAACTTTCTGTAATTCTCATATATAGGCACATGGACAAGACACACACCCAGACCCAAGGTGGAGATTAAAAATCCCCTACCCCGCCGGGAATCGAACCCGGGTCACCGGAGTGGAAGGTAGGGACTCTACCGACTACGCCACAGCGACGGACAGAATACAGGTTGTTCTCTGACATTCGATGCGTTGTTTGTCATTTGCTTGAGTATTGTAATGTGTACACCAGCTACATTTTTGTGGCATGGGGTAACTTTGATAATCTAGTTCAATATTTACAAATACTAGGACTCGGAACTTGAGAACCTATAAAATGTCTATAAAAGACTTTAAAAAAGTCCTGAAGATATCCTAAAAAACCTAAAAACTGAAAAAAAAGAGGATGTAAAGAGGCAATTGAAATTAAATAACAATTTCAACTGAATTTTTAATGAATATAACACAAATGTTTAAAAAGTACAAAATTCTAGTGAAATGCAACATACTATGCGAAAAAAAGAAAATTGGTGACTGAAAATGCTTCTTCTTTCATACCCAATTTATTTAAATTCAACATAATTTGAAAAAAGAGATTCTGTGTTAATTAAAAAGAAAGTTCTTGGATAATCCAGAATGAAGTATTTTTCCCGCCTAGAATGAACTTTAGCGGACCCTCAATGAATAACAGGCGGTCAGTAGGCTGGTTAAAAATAACGGGATGTTTTTTTGAGGGTTAAATATTTTCTCGCGGAACAAAAGTATTTACAACGTGAAAGTCTTTGGAAAGTAAAATTAGATTGTATTTTTAAAAGAAGTTGGAACTGAGACTAGACTCTACGGATTCATGAATTATACAAATGGTATAAATGCAGCCAAAAAAGGATTTAATCCCCAAGTTGGCCTGCTTTGCCATTGATAGACTTCTTAGAAATTTGCTACTTTTGGCAGATAGGTGTTTTAAATGAGGTCTGAATTTAAGATTTGGATCTAAAATTACATCCAGATAATTTATACTGTCTTACCGAAGAAAGTCTCAGCACCTGTTTCGAAAACGTAATAAAAAACACTTTGGCCTACCTGCTAGCTGCGGATCCCATTTCGACATATAAGTTACTTCTTGGAAATTTGTCTTCCGTCATTCTTTTTATATGACTATACCATTTTACTTGTTTGTTTTTTACCACATCCACAATTGAAGTTTGAACATTAATCGTGTTGTTTAATATACAGTACACTGTTGTATTATTATTATGATTATTTATATTATTACTCGGTCCCTCTCGTGTGGTCTCGAGGTAGCGTGCTTCCTTGTCACGCAGCGGGCCTGGGTTCGATCCCCGGTCGGGGCAGTTTTTCTGGGCGGATGTTTTTATCGGGTTTTTATCCTCACCTGTAATACAAATGTCAGGAAGAGCACTATTTAATGCCGTCCAATTATCCCCGAAATCATATTGCCATCAACTCAAGCTTATCATTATCATCCTTACCATTTCATCAGCATCCTCATCCTTCACCGGTGTGGAAAGCCACGGGAAGCTACCACACCTACACACAATTCCCTAGTGAAAGCTGCAAGCATAGCATGAAAAAGCTATGATTGGCGTGAACGACCTGCCCTTCGTGCAGAATTGACTATGGATGGACTGATATAATTCTATTGTGAGCAGTACTGTCACATATGGAGCCGAAGTGTTGGAAATTCAACAAAAACTTAAAGAACAAAAACGTATGTCGATGGACATGGATTTCTTGAGGAGAGCAGCAAGATGTTCAAAATTAGACAAAATAAGAAATACTGTCATAAGAGAAAAAATGAATATTGGTTATTCAATAGTAGATTATATACGGTATAAGCAATTAAATTGGTATGGGCACATACGACGAATGCAAGAAGAAAGATTACCCAGGAAAACATGGGAATGGTGTCCACCTGGAAGAAGGAGGAGAGGAAGACCTCGAAACTCATGGATGCAGGAAATAAGAACTGGAATGAGAGCAAGAGGACTGGAGGATATGGATAGGATGTAGAGAGACGAGTGGAGAAGAAAAGTAAAACTTTAGGCACAGAAAGATGTGTAAACATTAAAATTCTGTATATAAATAAAAAATTATTATTATGGAAAAGAGGAAGAAAGGAAGGCCAAAGAAAACCTGGATAGAAGGTGTGCAAGCGGCTATGATTATCAGTAGATTAGAGGAACATCAATGGATGGACAGAGAGGAATGGCGTTTGATTTCCGGAAAACGACTACAGCTGCCATGATCCCGAATGATGATGATGATTATTATTATTATTATTATTATTATTATTATTATTATTATTATCATTATTATCATTATTATTATTACTATTGTTGATGTTGCTGTTCTTGTAATTGAAATGTGTAGAGTTGTTGTATTCGCCGTTTTTCAATGTAAGAAGGAAACAGTGAAGAATTTAAGTTACAAGCCGTCACTGCTTGTAGAGGGATGACGGGCGCGCAGAATGAAGACGAATTTGCGCCACCCAGGAAGCGCCTTGTACTGGGATTTATAACAAGCAATTACGTAAAAATGCGCACACACGACTTATAAATAAAGTTAACACTGCACCAGAATGACTTCTTTGTATTCAACAATAATATGCGCACTTACAGCGTCACGTCTTATTTCAATTTTCACAGAAATTAACTCACAAATTTGTTCTCTGTTTATAGAATATTAAATATATATTTATTTAGGTAATGTAGTAAGCCTACTAAATATGGGTAGCTACATTAAATAAAGGCTTCGGGTTGATAAACCCAGCCATAATGGCTGGGAAACTTCGATGGGTAGGATATATGGCATGAATGGGGGATGAAAGATGGTGATGGAAGCTTCTTGTAGGAAAACCAGAGGGAAAACGCACAGTTGGTAGACCAACAATGAGGTGGGAGAATAATATCCACGATTTGAAGAAAGTAGATTATACAGGGGATGATTCAAAAATATTAGCTCAGGATAGGGGTGTATGGAGAGCTTATGTTCACGCGACCATGAACCTATAGTTAGTTGGTTGATTAATAATGGCTGGTAGTAGTAGTAGTAATGGTAGTAATTCCCATCACCCCTTAATAGAGGATAGGGTCTCCACAAAAGATCGTCAGCAGATTCTATTCCTTGTCAGCATCTTAACTTCACTCCAACTCTTCCAAAATTGCAGATCTTCTCTTATTTAATTTATATCTCTAAGTTATCTGGATCTTCCTCTTCTTCTAGTTATTCCATATATATATATATATATATATATATCCATCCATCCATCCATCCATCCATAGTAATTCTGCCTGAGCGCAGGTCTTTCACTGCAATCATAGCATTTGTATGTTATGCTTTGCAACTTTACTACGGTAGGTTCCCGTTGCTTTCCACACCGGTGAAGGATGATGATGATGGCTGAATGATTTTTGGGGACCGTTGGGCCCTAAGCTTCCTGACATTTGTCTTACAGGTGAGGAAAAACCCCGGAGAAAACCTCACCCAAAAGCCTGTCCCGGCTGGGAATCCAACCCGGGCCCGCTGCGTGACAAGGCAGCACGCTACCTCGAGACCACAGCGGTGGACAAATAGCTATATGCACACTTTAATCTTCACTTCTCCAAACATGTCGAATCCATTCATATTTCCTTAGTTTAATTTCTTTGGAAATCTCCATTGATTTGTCATCATCATCATCATCATCATCATCATCTTCTTCTTCTTCTTCTAGATGGTACTGAGTCCTGGCTATTAACAAGATCTTCTTCTATGCATTTTTTATTCCATGTAACCATCTCAAAATTGTCTGTCTATTCTAGTTTCTTCGGGTTTTAGTATTGTATTTTTTTAAAATATGGGTTTCCTTTACCATCATGATGATAATGTGGCTAATCCAACGTAATCTTTATTTTAATCTTAACAGTATCAAGATCTCTGAATGAGGATTACGATTCATAACTGTGTCTTATTCGCCACCTTCCATTTTCATTTACTGGACACAGATTTCCCAATTTTCACAATTCTTTGCCACTAAGTTCTTGTGATGCGGAAATAATCCAATGTGCAAGTCCTCCGGGAGGGTCTTCAAGCTGTGGGTCTCGAGTCTGAAGATTTTCAGGTTCGTCAAAGATCCTTAAGCCTGAATAAAAATGTCTCTAAGCAAAATTTACCGACCTCAACATCTAGTAAAACCTTAGTTGCCTGTTAGACGTGTCATTGAGTCGGTGTTTGACCGCATGCCATTCATGACATCTATGAGCAAATAAAGTAACTAAAAATTAACTCTTTATAAACGAGAGGCTATGGCTCAACAATCGGCCACGCCATTATAATTTATATTAGACTAGCTAATACGCGGCGTGCGCTGCTACGCCTAAATAAATGAAAATGTATGTGCTTTTATGTTTAGTTGAATAAGTAAAAGGAAAAATAATTAATTATAAATTTATATTTTTTAGATACCCGGGCTGATTACCGGGCGTTGCCCGGGAATCTACTTATTCCGATCTTCTTGACATAAATGAGATGAAATATGAAAATTAAGGTGTTTTATGTTTAGTTAAATAAGTGGAGGGGCAAATTTATGTCGTAATTATTTTTAGATACCCCGTGCTGATTACCCGGCATTGTCCGGGAATCTACTCATCCCGATCTTCTTGGCATAAATGAGCTGAAAGACGAAAATTAATGTACTTCTTATGATTAGTTGAATAAGTAAAATAAATAATTATTTTAAGATTCCCCATGCTGATTACTCGGTGTTGCCCGGTAGTCTGCTTATCACGATCTTCTTGGCATAAATGAGCTAAAAGACAAAATCCGTTATTGTGAATTAGCCTATCCGTAAAATAATACCCGCCACGTGCTGCTATGCTTGCACAGGAATCATGCACTTGTCTCGATCTTCTTGGCATCAATGAAAGACAAAAATGGTTATTGTGAATTATTCGTAAGAGGTAATAAACATATGCTGCCGCGGACTTTTTTTTAGAGCTTTTTTGAGATATTCAATTCTGGTTACATTAATTTTGTGCATTTGTTATGGTTCAGGCTGCGTAAGCCATTTAAGCGTACAAAGAGCTACTTTTTTCACGTTTTCCACTACAAGGGCGATTTTTAAGAGTGCAGGAGTTGAGTATAACAACTCTCTTATAACCTATGTTCATCCCGGGAATCTCCTGAACATTTTACAAAAACTCCATCATAATCGGATCAACGGTATGGCCGTACATAAAGCACGAACAAACAAACAAACATTCATTTTTATATACTAGATTATATAAGTTCTTGTGTTGACCCTCAGGTATCTATTTACGAGAACTTCTAATTTATTGTAAATAGCTTTTAATAAGAAAACTCCTAAGAACCCAGCCGGGTTTGAACCCACGAACCTCGGAACCAGAGGCAAGTAGGGCAACAACTAGTACAGCATGACCGACTAATATGATCACATACCTAGTTGAAGGTTTTCTGTGATGGCAATAAGTTTAGGATACTTGCATGACTTATGATACACATCTGGATTCCATAAACAAAATATCTTAAGATATGATGTTGTCTACTATAATTAGGTGCTAAGTTGTCTTTTAAGTCGTTCTTGCTGCAATGTAATTCCAAACAAACTCCATCTGGAGTTGATAAACATATGGTATAAAGGAGAATACATAAGCTTCAAAAATTTTTGTGGAAATATTTTTTTGCCGCCCTTGTCTGGCAGCATGGGCTCGCACGTGGTTCATTAGAAAGTGGGGAGAAGGAGGGGTTAAAAATATACAGACAACTCTCTCCAACTTGCTTAAGGTAATAATGAGAAAAGATGCCGCACTTTTATCGACTTTATGACCAAATTTAGTGAAGATTTTTGTCTTTATAAAACAAACTTCCTACATTACCGAGCCCAAAATTAATTTGGAGAGATAAATTTTTTTATAATATTCATGATGTGTTCCGTTGAGGTATTATTCAAAATTAAAATATAACATTATGGAATATTCACCTGAAAGGTCCGTCTCCTCAACTTAATCAATTATTTAACTGAAGATCTGATAAACGAAAACGAACCCCAACACATGTAACCCCCTCTACCAGATCTTCAGTGAAACACCAGTTTTGAATCCTGCCGATGATGGGACAAGTCCCGAAAGAGCTACAGTTAAATAAGTAATTAAGTTAAGGAGACGGACCTTTCAGGTGAATATTCCATAATTTTATATTTTAATTTAGATAGAATTTTGTTAAATATCAAACTCGTGGATTAGTGGTCAGCGTTTCTGGCTACAGTTCACGAGGTCCCGATTCGATTCCCGATCAGACCATATGAATTTTCCTCAAAGGGAATTATTCCTGTGGTATTCCATGGTCTGGAATTTAGGTTAAGTTTAGGTAAGAACTCTCCTGGCGCCTCATCATTTTCCCACATCAGCCAAGGGTCTTCTAGGCCTGTCGTGCCATGGAGTTTCTTCTTTTTATGTAACATTGGGATAACGCTACTCCTCCTTCCAGGTGCCCCAATCTGAGAAATGGATTACAATTCAGCCAATACCAGGAGAGAAAGCCATACATATTATAAAGGACAATCGGGTGGCATTGGACAAAAAAAAAATTGTTAGACTCCAAGACGAACGACGGTAATGACGGTTGACAGTTGAAGAAATGAGATTTCTACGGAACACTTTTGGCTACATTCTTCTGGGTCATAAGAGAAATACTGACTTTGCAGAAGCATTAAAGTAACAAAAATCATTGTTTATTACCTACAACAATGTAAACAAGACTGGTCTCAGTATGTGAAAAGAATTGAAAGTACCAGAATACCCCGTCAGATACTTCAGTACATATTCCAGGGGAAGTAACCTACTGGAAGACCTCACAAGATATATTTGAGACTGTAACAGACCATTAGGCCTACCACTTGACAGGATGGTGATGATATTTCTTTTTGCTTTAAATCTACATAGTATTCAATAATGGAATAATAGAACAGATAGCACACTTTAACTATCTTGGTTCAGATATAACATATAGCTACGATTGGGATATTCATAATAAATTAAACCGATATTAAATGATGTGTGGCACCATAAGAAGAACCTTCCGAAAGACTCGAAGAGAAACTCAGCTCAGGTTTTATATAATTATGGCTGTTCCTGTTCTTTTATATGGTCTGAATCTTGGGTACTTACAAAAAAAGATATCTCACACATTCAAGCCAATGAAATGAAATTTTTAAGGTCCGCAAAAGGATGTACACGCATGGATAGATTACACAATGAATCAATAAGAAATGAACTGGAGATATTTTCAATAATCGATAAACTAGAAGAGCACAAATACCAATGGAAAGAACATTGAGACAGAATGGACAATACAAGATTACCCAAAAAGATCAACACCTACAACTCACATGGAAAAATATCTTTGGGACGGCCAAGGAAACGATGGACTTGAGACCGGAACAGGTCGCATTGACCTAATCCTGGAAAGGAAGAAGAAGAAGAAGAAGAATCTACATGTATCATAACAAATAAAAATGCAATTGATCATTTAGAACAAAAGGCTGCACAAGATTGGATCGGGCAAAGAATGAAGATATAAGAACAGAGTTAAATATATTGTAATATCTGGGTGGTCGATTCCTTCTATAATTATAAGGATTATTTTTAAAGTATAAATAATAATCAAAATAAGTAAGAGTTGTGTCAGGAGGTGAAGATCGTCTTGAAGTTCTAGTAGATATCTGTAAATTTATAGATTAGGAATCAACCCCAGGAATTCTTCGGAAATGTGGTTAGTAGATAGGATTAAACCTAACTATAAGAAGACACAGCGGAGCAGTAGTGAGAAACAAACAGACTTTAATACAAAAAAACGTGAGACAGGGTATCGGTAACACCGATGAAAAAAACTGTCTAACTTACAATCATAAGTTTCATACATATATACCAGTTGAGTAATGACGTAGTTACAATGTATACGTGAGAATCAATTTGGTTGTATTGTACATGTAACCAGATTCTCCCTTTCTGAAAAGCATATTGAATGCGCTTAACCTATGACCTTTAAAAGCTAAGTCATCATTAGGTAAGACTACCTATTGTGTAACAATCCCTTATACTGCATGACTTTTCCAAATAACTACAAAGGTAATACCTATTTAAATATTCATGACAGAATTCTTTAAATCATTCTTCAGCATATTTTAACAAAAAGATCAATTAGGTCAATAATTGTGTTAATTTAGGACAGTCATACATTATAATGAATGTTCATATTATAAAATATATATATATTATGATATACTTCAATATATATTATGATATACTTCAATATATATTACACTCTTCCCCCTATAGAAAGTTTTGAATTACATAATTCGAAACTTTACTAACGAAATGTTTTATTTTTATTTCTAGTTCTATGCGCAATACTATCTTTATCTTCTTCATCTTTTGGGGATACATTCTGTGGACAACTGGGGTCTCTAATTCTTTCTCCGATAAGCGGTGATGACTTGAGGGACACGACAGGTGAACTCTCATCATTACCTGTAGTTTTAGTGTATACTACACGATCATGCCCAGAGTAATTATGTATGTTAACACACAGCCTCTCGGTCGTCTCCTTCCAGCATTTTCTTGGAGTCCATTTATCCCATAACCAAAATATTAAAGTTCTGTAGCTCTTACAACAGCAAATGCAACAACAACAAGTCAAGGTTACGAATATGATCGTACCCATTACAGAACTCCATGTGGTTATATGTATATACCACTTCGAATAATCATTTTCTTCTTGCTGTTTTATTAACTTACCTAAATCATCGGCCTTCATACTGGCCATTCTCAAATCATCTACCGATGACATTAGGTTAGACATAGGCATGTCCAATTGTAATTTCTCGTAGTCGTTAGTTTTATCCATATCAAAGCAACAGTCGAAGTCAAGAGGTGCTGTCGGTATAAAATCTATGGTTAAGTTACTTACCAAATTACTCATGGCATGTAAGGTTACGTGGGCATTAAAAGCCTTGCAATTCTGTCCTAGCGATAATTTACCTTCCTTTTCAATATTGAGTTGTGTTGATTTGTCGCCACATAACACAGTCATACGATCTGGTTTTGGGGGTGACAAATAACCATTCATTAGATAAATATAAGGGAATCCAGTAGGATTTGTTCAATGTGAAAATTCTAGTCTCGCAACTTTTTGGAAACTTTAGTGGTGGATGGATGAAGAAGTGAAGCTTCACAATCAGCTTCAGGGGTGTACAAATAAATCGGTATATTTTCTTTACATACATAATGCAAAAGATTAGGACGAAAAACATCCTGTTAGTTCATTAGTTGTCATTTTTCCGTAATGTTGTCTCAACGGGTCACTGAAAATATATATCTTTGTTTGCGCTTAGAAAAATGTAAATATTACCTTCCTGCTTGACAGGAAAAGGAAGTGTTTTATACAAGTGATACGGAGTAGGAGAGAGAAGGGGTATTTGTAATACATATACTAGATATTGTTTATAAGAATAGGTGTGAGGTGTAATTAAATTTTGAAGTTCTGAAAAAGAAAAATTAGGGTAGTCCAGACCAGTTGGTAGCGTTTGGGCTTTCATAACATTCTTAATTCTTTCCACCGTAATTAATTGAGGTTGAAGAGTTCCTTGCTCTGCGTGTACAAATGCGTCTATAAGAAGCTCAAAAGAATGCTGGCATTCTTCCACACCTCTAAGAGAAATCCTTATTTGTTCATTGGCTAAACTAATACCTTCTATTTCCTTCTGCAGTGCGTTAATCCTATTAGTGGTATAATTATTTAATTTTATTAAACCATTTTTTAAAATATTTTCATTCCGGTTCACCCTTGCTATAGTTAAGTTAACTGAATTAATGGTTGATTTAATCACTGTAATTTCATCCTTTAGAATATGCAAAAATTCTGCCTGTTCCTTCTCTAACTGTGAAATGTGCTTATTATATTCCTCTGCATCAGATTGAGTCAGAGTACCGAATAATATCTTAGCAATATCTCCCATAAAATTTAAAACGCCTCTCTTGCTTCTAGTATTCTGTTCATTAGGTGTTTTTAAATATTCTGTGACTAATTCTTTTAAATTTTCAACATACCTGACTTTTGGTTTTACAAAGTGATTTTAAACTCCCACAATCTGTCAAATGATACCACTTTTCTCCCTTTATCTTATCACAATAATCAGTTATCAACCGTAAATGATTTTTTGTCTGTTTCCAAAGATCTCTAGTTGGTTCCAAGTTTATATAACTTACCACTTTCCATTGTATAGGGTAAAATTGTATAATTCCTATCTCGTCAAAGTACACACCGGTCTTCGAATCCAGAGCTTTTACTTCTTGAGCGTCTGTAAGCTTCCCCAACCAAAATGGTATTAACATTTTTAGCGTTACCCATGTGTTATGAAGTTTCATTTCTTTTCCCTGCAAAGGAAAATATGGCTTTAATCTATTTGAATGTACCGTCTCATATTTGCGTTTACCTAACTTTTGTATTATCACGTTGTGACCTTCAGTAGTCTTAACCTCATATGGACCTTTCCATATTGGATCTAATTTATTCCTATTTTCTACTCTGAGAAGTACTAGATCATCCTTCTTGAATTCAACATAATTGCTTTTCACACGCGATCGTTGTAGTTCCTTAAACTTAATAAGCCTTTCTCTAGCTATCTCATGACAACTTTGCAATTTATTCCGTACATTTAGAATTAAATCGTCGTAATTATATAAAGGTTGTGATTTAGTTTGTAAAATTCCTGGGATATTACATTTTCTTCCATACAATAATTCATAAGGAGAGTATTTAGTAATACTATGGGGGGTAGTGTTGTACGTAAAACTGGCGAAAGGTAACCATTTGTCCCAATCGGCTCCTCTAGGATTGCAAAAAACAACGTAAGTAGTTTACTAAGGTCTTATGAGTTCTTTCTAGAGCTCCATTACTTTCAGGGTGATAAGCAGTAGTGCTTAGTTTCTGAATCTTAAATAGTTTACATATTCTTTTAAATAAATCTGACATAAAATTTGTTCCTTGATCAGTTAATATGATATCAGGAATCCCATAAATTAAAATAACATTGTTTACGAAAGCTTCTGTCACTTCTTCAGCTGTTTGTGTCTTTAAGGGTATGACTATTAAATATTTACTTAAGTTATCTTGACAAGTTAATATATATTTATGACCTCTCTCGGTTAGCGGAAGTGGTCCCACTACATCTAAATAAATTTTTATCCAAGGTTCCTTTTGTGTGTCCGTGACCTCTAAAGGTTGTTTTACTTTCTGCTTCTCGTCTTTATTAAATTGACAAATCTTACAAGTTTTAATGTAATTGGTTACGTCTTTCTCTACTCCCGGCCAAGTTATGTATAATTTAATTCGATCGGTAGTTTTATTGATTCCAAGATGTCCTCCAATTGGACAGCTGTGAAATTCCTTGATTATTTCCTTCTTACGATCCTCAGTTAAGTGCGTATTATCCAAGGTGCAACATTCTACAGGGTGTCTACTCAAACTATCTGCGTTTACGTGTCTTTTACCTGCCCTATAATGAATTTCGAATTCAAATTCTGAAAGTTGAAGTTTCCAACGTATTAATCTCGAACTAGGGTCTTTCACTTTAAATAGCCAGACCAATCCTTTGTGATCTGCTACACTACTTGAAATTTACGTCCTAGTAAATAAGGTCTAAAATGTCTGCATGCCCATACTATTGCTAATAGTTCCTTTTCTACAGTGCTGTAATGCGATTCGGCTTGATTTAAAGTCCTGCTAGCGTAAGCAATGGGTTTATCATCTCCTAACGTTCCTTGACTAAGAATTGCGCCTAAAGCGTATCCACTCGCGTCTGTCGTTACTATAAAGGTTTGTGTGAAATCTGGATACTGTAACAACGGAGCTGTCGTTAATTTATCTTTCAATTTATTGAAGCTATTCTGTTCCGTATCTTCCCACTTCCATTTTTTATCTTTCTTTAACAATTCAGTCAGAGGTTTTGCAATCGCACTAAATTCTTCTATAAATTTTCTGTAATATCCTGCCAAACCTAAGAATGATTTTATGTCTTTAGGTGTCTTTGGAGTTGGAAATTCGGTAACTGCCTGTATCTTATTCGGATCGGGTTTGACACCTTGAGCGGTAACCACGTGTCCTAGATATTTTAATTCTTCTCTCAAAAATTCACATTTATCAGGTTCGATTTTTAAATTGTGTTTCCGTAACTGATTAAACACTTCCCGTAATTTTTTATTATGTTCTTCTAAGGTTTCGCCCATTACTAATATATCGTCCATGTACACAAAGCATCTATTGCCTATTGAGTCTTGGAGTACCGAGTTCATCATCCTTTGGAATGTAGCTGGTCCCGACCTAACTCCAAAAGGCATTTTCTTGTACTCGAAATGTCCGTTAGGGGTGCTAAAAGCGGTTTTACATTGGTCTTCCTCAGCGATCGGCACCTGAAGGTATCCACTTGCGCAATCTACTGCTGAAAAATATCTAGCCTTTCCTATTTTGTCTAATATATCTTGTATATTAGGAAGAGGATAGCTGTCTCCTACGGTTACTTCGTTTAACTTTCTAAAATCTATACAAATTCGCCACTTTTTCTTTCCAGAAGCATCTTCCTTTTTAGGTATTACTATTAGTGGAAAATTCCATTCGCTCTTACTATGTGCGATAATACCGTCTTCTAACATTTGTGTAACTTGTTTGTCAATCTCCTCTTGATGAGCCTCTGCTAACCTATAATTCTTCAAAGTTATAGCTCTTCCTTTAGGAATTGAAGGTGTGGGTATGGAATGTGTAGCAGCTGTTGTGCTTGTTAGTCTATCTCCCGGAAGCTTAAATATGTCCGCGTATTCTGTGCAAATGTTTCGTATACTATGGGCTCCTTCTTTCACGTGTTCAAGTCTCAGATTTTTATTTAATAAATCTAATCTTTGAGGTACGAAATTTTCAACTGATACTTCCTGTTCCTTACTTATTTGAGTGGGCGGTTTAACTAGTTCTGGTATTTTCTTTATTATCTGTGCGTCAGCTGTTAAATTAATTACTAGGCATGTGAATGTCTTATCACATTTTGTTATCCCGTTAGCGCAAATTAGCCCTGGCTGTAAAATTTGCCGTTCTATGAATCTGTTCCCTCTTTCGTTCGTAGGAAATTCCATTAAATTTTCACTATACGGAGGAATAATCATCTTTTTATTTAACATATAACCTTGTTCCATGAGCCAGTCTTGGCCTAAAATTATATCTAAATCTCTGGGTAATTTATCTACTATATGACAATTAACAACTGTATGATTTTCACAATTATTCAATACTAATTGAGTTATCCCATTTACTTTTATAGAGTTCCCACTAATACCTTGTATTTTCATATTACAGTTATCCTTTATAACGTTTCTCTTTAGTGATGTTTCTTTAACTAATGATATTTGTGCACCAGTATCTATCAATACTAAACCTAGGCCATTTTTTAATTGTTCACTTAGGATATACATCTCCCAGGGTCTCGGTTCATAACCAGAGGCGTCCCACTGATTAATAGCATTAAGAGTCCCTACTTCGATCTCACAACACGCTGTCTCCATTGAGGTAGGTTTGGTGTCCTTGGATTTTTCCTTAAATCCACTATCCCAAGTTCTATCCCTTGTGGACGACTCGTAGCGTTTCCCTCTATTATTCCACTGTGTCGAGCCTACAATCTCCTGGCGTTTCTCTCTATTATTCCACTGTTTCGAGCCTACAATCTCCTGGCGTTTCTCTCTATTATTCCACTGTTTCGAGCCTACAATCTCCTGGCGTTTCTCTCTATTATTCCACTGTTTCGAGCCTACAGTCTCTTGGCGTTCCCCAACCACGCTAGGCCCACAGTCACAGAACCCATTTATCGGCGTTCTAGTCAACTTATGCAGTTCGCCTTGCGACACTGCCCAACAAACACTGTCATCTGGGGATTCATTTGCGTCACTAACTATTTTAGCGGCTTTATCTATCCTATCCTTAAACTTCTGATCAACTAGTTCAGGTAATTCCCCTTCCATATTTACCCTAGTATGATCCCTCAGGCACTCCATGAGTCCTGGCGCGCAGTCAGACGGGAGGATTACCTGCGACTGCTCAGGTAACCCGAATTCTCGTTTCCCTGGCGGCCTCCCAGAGCTGCTCTGTCCCGTCCTCCATGCCTACGGGGTTGCGGTCTCTTACCACATTCTCTACTAATGTGCCCTATCTCATTACAATTATAACACCTTATTTCTTTTGTGGCCAGGTTAACCTCTCTCTTTATCTCTGATCCGTACGGTCTTCTAAATTCCCTTTTTACTGCCCCTGTGATTGGATGTCCTTGTCCATTTTGATTACCCCTAAATCTCGTGGACTTTACCTCGCTTTCTTCCTGTAATGCGGTTTCGATTAGTTGCGCTAATGATTCTTCTTCACCCTTAGCCTTTACTATATACTTAATCTTATCGTCCTTTAACCCTGCTACGAAAGTACCTTTTAAAAATTCTCCTATCAGCTGTAGGCCTCCTTCTACATATCTCGAATTATCGCGTCTTTCTAACCTCTCCAATCTATTTCTGACTTCTCTTCTTAAATCCATGGCTATTCCATCTAATCTTGAACCCCACTGTGCAACTGTTTCATTTGTACTTTGTTTTGAATTAAAGAGTATTCCTGCATAATATTCTAGCGTTCTCCTTACAGAAAAGTTCTCCTCCAATATTGCTTTAACTTGAATCCAAGTTTCTCTCTCTGTCCTAGCTAAAAGTCTATCTTTAGCGTCTCCTGAAATTTTGGATTCTATAAATCTTAACAATAAGGGTTGTTTGGTTGGATGGACTACCTGAACCGCAGCTTCTACTCCTTCTATAAATTCTCTTAAATGTTTGGGGTTTCCATCGAATGTTCGGGGTATCAACTTAACTGCTTGAACTACAGGGATATAGCTTTCCTCGCTAATATCAATATCGCCCTCGCTAGCCATAATGGAATTGGACTCACCTAAAGAAAGATGTAGGGTGGTCTGAGATGCACAGTTCAGAGTCGTAGTGATGGCCTTTCAGCTCCCCTCAGGGTGCGACTCCTCTCGCGGTGCAGGCTGCCAACGGCTGAACACCAAGGACGTCCCTCGAGCGCGTCGGTGGCTGCTGGTGTTGGCCTCAGGACCACTGTCTGCTTTCCTCTGGTGCGTTTACGGGTACCACGGCGCCTGTGGATTACTCTGGAGCGTTGATCCCTCGAGATAGGCTCTGAATTATCTGGGACTAATTGAAGAGTCTCTCCAGCTCGTTCGCACCTTCGGATGTCTCACTGCTCGCTGGTTTTCCAATCCCGATGCGCTGCCACCATGTAATATCTGGGTGGTCGATTCCTTCTATAATTATAAGGATTATTTTTAAAGTATAAATAATAATCAAAATAAGTAAGAGTTGTGTCAGGAGGTGAAGATCGTCTTGAAGTTCTAGTAGATATCTGTAAATTTATAGATTAGGAATCAACCCCAGGAATTCTTCGGAAATGTGGTTAGTAGATAGGATTAAACCTAACTATAAGAAGACACAGCGGAGCAGTAGTGAGAAACAAACAGACTTTAATACAAAAAAACGTGAGACAGGGTATCGGTAACACCGATGAAAAAAACTGTCTAACTTACAATCATAAGTTTCATACATATATACCAGTTGAGTAATGACGTAGTTACAATGTATACGTGAGAATCAATTTGGTTGTATTGTACATGTAACCAGATTCTCCCTTTCTGAAAAGCATATTGAATGCGCTTAACCTATGACCTTTTAAAAGCTAAGTCATCATTAGGTAAGACTACCTATTGTGTAACAATCCCTTATACTGCATGACTTTTCCAAATAACTACAAAGGTAATACCTATTTAAATATTCATGACAGAATTCTTTAAAATCATTCTTCAGCATATTTTAACAAAAAGATCAATTAGGTCAATAATTGTGTTAATTTAGGACAGTCATACATTATAATGAATGTTCATATTATAAAATATATATATATTATGATATACTTCAATATATATTATGATATACTTCAATATATATTACAATATATTCATTGAATGGGAAAATCAAAGAATATAGAGAGAAATGATTTACACGTGTAAAAAGAATGAATGTAACAAGATTACCAAGAGCAGCATTCAACTACAAGCCAAGAGGTTCAAGGAATGTAGGAGGGCCAGTGAAAAGATGGACAGAACAACTGAGAGGAGGAACAGGCAATTTTTGCCTAGCTCGTGAAGTGAAGAAGAAGAAGATAATAATCATTTGTTTAAAATCTTAAACCTCCTAATGTTTTCACCGATTGCTTTGAAAGTTGGCACAAATATATTTTTTTTTTCATGGAGGTGGTTTTCATGCTACTTATTGTGTTCTAAACAATAGAAGAGTTCACCTGAAATGAAAATTTAAAACTCGTTCTAGCGGTCACAAATTTCGATGTTTTACAACGAAACTCAATATATTCTACTGAAATAAATCGGGATAGGTATTATTTTTTTAAAAATCGGCTAAATTCGACTGTTAGAAAAGGAATTTACCTGAAATTCGAAATTAAAAATTGACTAGCAACCACTCTTTTTGTTTCGATGCAATGTAACCATTGTACGGGGGCACGCCGTAGCGTAGTGGTTAAGGCATTGCGCTACAAACCGGAAGGTCGAGGGTTCGAGTCCCGGATGGGTCAGGGTTTTTAAACTGACCCAAACCTTCCGGCGGCACTATGGCCTGGGGTCGACTCAGCCTCTAACGGAAATGAGTACGAGACGCTTGTTCTGGGGGTAAAGGCGGCCTTAACGCAGGGCTGACAACCCGACTGACATCAAGTGCCGATTGTCAAGAAAAAGTGGGAGCCTTAACCTCCAACTACCCCAAGGGCCTCCCGAGGCCTCTAGTCGGATCACTTTACTCTAAGGCCAAAACTTCAATGAGGTTGTAGTCACCTACTAAAGAAGTAACCTTTATACATGCGTGCAGGTTCTCAGTTCAGCCCCTATTTATTATACTATAAAACCATTAGGTGTAGAAGCTCACCTGAAACGAAAATAAAAAAATAAATATTCGATTTATTTTGGCGTAGCAGTATACGCCGGGTATTAGCTAGGGAGTAATAAAATGTGTAGGTGACAGATGAAAATTAAAATTATTTGATTCCCTTAGTGGATATTTTAATGTAATAGGTTTGAAGTTTGCAAACTTGGGTACAAAAATGTACACTGTCACCAGGTGTTATCTCAGAAAGCTATCTAAACGTGTGCAATATATATATATATATAAATGTTTTTATCTAAAGAGGGTAGTTACGATAAATTTTACTGTTATTAATTAACATACAATCTATTGAGTATGATCAAATTCAGGATGTAAAATGGTTGGAGAATTAGATATAATTCGGAACTGCTGCGCCTTTGTAAATCACCAGACATTGCAGTCTCTCTAAAAACAAGTTGATTGAGATCAACCGGACACGTACAAACAATGGAAACAAACGAGATACCTAAACGGATAATGCAGACAAGTCAGGTGGCAAGAAGTCAGTTGGAATTTCATTGCTTAGCTGATTGGATGGAATTGTTGAGGATGTGAAGAAGTTCGGAATTTGCAACTGGTGGAAGGTTACCTTGATAGACACAGATTGAGATTTATCCTGAGAGAAAGCTTAGGCTATTGTCCCATTACTGGTTCTACTACTATTATTTATTATTATGATTATTTTTATTAAGAAAATGGACCTCAGTTACCTTTGATCGAACTTAATATTGTCTTTATTTTATTAATATCTAGTCTTCTAAACTATCTACTAGTACTTTCTTACATTTGTCGTAATTTATATTTTAAAATATAGACCTAATTTAAAATATTATAAAGGTTGTTTTTTTTTTTTCTTCCTTATTATTGCGTCTTTTTAAAAGTTAAGTCAGTTAACAAACTGAAAGCGTTAAATTATAATAATAATAATAATAATAATAATAATAATTGTTATTAAATATTATGTTTGTAACTGTGAGAGGTCATCCCTCCCGCACGGTATGTATACTAGAGGTACCTCTCGCCGGGTAATGAGGGCGTACCGTGTTTGTTTTAGTGCGAGATTGTTTATTGTTTGAAACAGGCGCGCGACTTCACTTGTTCTCCGCTTTCTTACATCATGCAATATGGCCGCAATATCATTATTTTTATTTTATTATTTATAGACGCTTTAACATCTAAGGTAATCTCGTGTCTAGAATTTCTAGATGTATTCAAATTGTTGTGCCTATCATGTTTTTAAAAATTCACTCGTTTTAGTTTTGATTAAGTTTTCATAAAATAGTGAATATGTTGAGCCCTGAACACAAATTCTAACCCATCATTTAGCTTGACGACAAAAAGAAAAAAAGTTTGGGATTTGAATCCGTGACCTTCCGAAATACGAGTTTCAAATACTGAACTAACTCGTCGGTATTATTCTTATTTTTTAGCACGTTTCACAACACCTTCCTACGCTCAATTTGCTGTCATTCTCTTCGACATCTCTCTGTCTTCCGATCTCCATAATACGATCCTTTTTCCCTCATGCTGCTCAAAACACCATCAATCCACATTTTTACACGCTTTATATTAGCTTGGCCTGTATCTGTCTATGTAACGGAATCTTTCAACACGATTTTCACCCACTTAAAAACATTGGATCGACTTGAAACTTTGTATACTTGTAAAGGACCAATAACAATACAATAATTTCATACATATTTTCTAAGATCCTGGCCAGTATCATCAGGACATAAAAAAATAAAGACCGGTATATTATGTTGCAAACTTATCCACTTTTAGTCCATTGTTGCAAGAAATTAATATTATATCCTCTGGTAGCTCAGTTGGTAGAGCTGTGGACTGTAGTGGTATATAATTTCAGTAATCCATAGGTCGCTGGTTCAAATCGGCCCGGAGGTTTTTTTAGAAGAGTATTAAGCAATTAAATTTTCATGGGAGTCCGGTTTATGACAATCAGTTAAACTAAGTATTAAAAAATAATAGTTTAAAAAACTAAAACAACACGCTTTATTAGAAAACCAAACTAAAAAATAAATAATAGTTTAAAAAACTAAAACAACACGCTTTATTAGAAAACCGAACAAAAAAAAAAAAAGAAAAATAATTTCAATTTCCAACACGCTTGGGGTAAAATTAAAGTGGCCAACAAAAATAAAATAATCTCCAACACATCTAGAATAAAGGTAGAGTTATCTACAAAAAAATAATTTTACCATCAAAAGCGTGGGGTTCTTTTTATGATTTTTACGTTTTCTTCTTAGAGACTTTACTTTTACCAATATCTATTATCAAATATATTAATTGATATAGAGGACCCCACGCTTTTCATGGTAAAATTATTTGTTTTGTAGATAACTCTAGTTTTATTTTAGATGTGTTGGATATGATTTTTTTGTTGACCACTTTAATTTTATTCCAAGCGTGTTGGAAATTAAAATTATTTTTTTATTTTTTAGTTCTGTTTTCTAATAAAGCTTGTTGTTTTAGTTTTTAAACTATTATTTATTTTTGGCTGTCTTCTTCTTCTACCATGTGGTCCTAATTCTAGTATTCTTCTTCGGAATCAGTATTCTGACATTCTTTTTACATGACCACACCATTTTAATTTTTTTAATGAAAACCACAATTGAAGTTTGAACATTCATCTTTTGTTTAATTACAATGTTTATTATTTTATCTTTTTTAGAAATGCCACCTGAACGTCTCCAAAAATTCATTACGCAGAAGTTAATTTACTTATTGTTCTAGATTTTAGTTCCCATGTTTCAGCACTATATGTCATTGCACTCCTTATTATTGCATTAAAAATGTTTTTGTTTTTCAACTTACATTCTGATCCCATAAAACACCATTTAATTTTGATAATGCAGATTTGCCCTTATTTATTCTCTCATTAATTTAAACATCATAACTTCCATCTGCACTAATTTGATTCCGGCGGAACTTATTAAATCTGGTACTAACAAATTATATAAATTAATAACAATCCTTTGTGTAAGATGTATAAATGGAGAACATAACCCAAATGATTGGAATATAGAACTTGTATCAGTTATACATAAGAAAGATCAATGTGAGAATTATAGAGGAATTACTGTGACAAACTCCTTCAGCATAATATATGGAAAAATATTTAAATATTTTATAGAATAAGAATATAATAAAAATAAAACAGAAAAACGGGGAACAGGCAGGTTTCAGAAAACGCCAATCCACGATTGATTACATCCTTAGTTTATAACAAATATTGAGAAAAAATTCAACTTCCAACAACCAAACCACCTGCTATATATTGATTTGGAGAAAACTTACGACTATTTGCCCCTGATTAAATCATAGGAAGTTTTACGTACAGTAACAGTAAATAAAAGTATTATCCAAGCAATAAAACTACATGATGAATCTATCACTTGAGTAAACATGTATAAAACTATTGCATCAGGTTTTGGAGTTATTAATGGTTTAAGACAATGAGGTTGTATTAATGTTATTACACTGAGCAACAAAAAATAAACTTTTTTTTTTGTCTCAGAAAGAACAATGTGTGATTCTGATAGTATGTTTTCTCCTGAATTCAAATATGATATCGGGTTTTCTCCATCACGCAAGGCTTCCGAGAGACACAGGTTTTTATAATTTCAAACACTTTATAATTTTCTACATTCGTAACTACACAATATTCGAACATTCGGACTCACCTACAAAGTAAAAAATGACGATTTTTCTGTAATATTTCGCCTGTGGAGCATCCCTCTTGATGGTCCAACAATAATCGGCCAACATATTAGGATTCCATTTGCCTTGACATCTCTTTTCCATAGCTGAAATCTCCTGATGAAAGTGTTCCTTGTGCTCATCGCTCAGTGACAAATGGACGAAAAAAGTTTATTAAAAAATAATTATTTAAATGCATTAATTGAAATTGAAATAGAAAAATTGTGGGTGGTGGAGAAATTCCGAATACATATTTGAAAACACGATAAAAAAACTGCATTAAGTACAACTATTGGTGCTCACGAGACAAAAATCATGTTGACTAGTGTTATTATTCCATGGCATATTAAAATGAAGTTATCACTTACTTTAGTTTACCCTAATTATTTAAAAACTCTGTAAAGTTAGGTATAAAGTAACAGTTTTTTATAACATGATACAAATATGAAGTGAAAGAGATTTTTCTTTTCAGTAAAGTAAACCATACTTAACATTTTTAAAAAGCGTGTCATTTATTAAACTCTATTAATAACTTACCTTATGCATTGCAACCATTAAGCTATTCATCTCTATCATATTATATGAAATATTAAACAAATATGAGCCTTAACGTTTAGAGCTTTTAATGTAACATTATTCTGTGGCATTTGTCTGCAGCTGTATAGTTGTCATAGCAACGCTATTTATTACCTAAGATACACGTACAATATGTTAGTATAACATTGCTAGAAGCTACGTAATATAACTTGGAAAATACCGATGTATTCTTGTCATCACGTATTAGGTGTCAAAATCTTCGTTCTAGCTTGTCCTTGGTCTGCCTCTTAATCTTTCGTCTCTTGGTTTCAACTCTAAAGTAAATCTTCAGCCATCTGGATCCATTCTTTCAATATGTTCTCCATGTCTTTCTATAATGCCAATCAAATACACTATTTCATCTATCCATCCTATGACTTTTAGGCGGGTATTCAAGAACCTAGCGTTCTAGGCCATACCATTTCTGTCTTCCGTAAGCTGAGACTCTTATCTTTCAATGCGTTTCCGGAAACTTGTTTTAATAAATATTTTGTTAGCAAAAACAGAAAATGAACTACAAGGAATGCTATGTAAACTAAATGAAATATCAAAAAAATACAACATGGAAATATCCTCACAAAAATAAAAAAACAATGGCCTTCAAGGGAGCTCATCCGGTTCGGACAAAGATAATATTAGAAAATAAGCCAATAGAACAAGTAGTAACATATAACTTCCTAGGTTGCGAAATATCATACACAGCAGAAACAGATATAAATAACAAAATAAATAAGTTTAATTGTATAACAGGTACACTAAAAAGAACTTTGAAAAATAAAGCCAGGAAAGACTCTATAATGAAATTATACAAGGCAATGTCAGTGCCTATTATTACTTATGCATCCGAAACATGGACAGTGACAACACAACAATCTGCCAGAATACAAGCTGCTGAAATGAGATTCCTCAGACCAATAGCAGGATATCAAAGAACAGACAAAAAACATAACACAGAAATAAGATAACAACTAAAAGTAGAGGAATTAAACTCAACAATAGAGAAATACAGAACAAACTGGAAAGAACACTTGGCAAGGATGACTGAGAATAGAATACCAAAAGCAGCATACAACTATTCACCACGAGGAAGAAGAAGTTTGGGAAAATCAAGGAAAAGATGGAAAGAGCAGCAATTTGGAGTCGGAACAGGCTCGTAAATAAGCCTAAACCGTGAAGAAGAAGACGAAGAAGAAGAAGAAGTCAGCATATGATGTTGAATAGAGTGAGCCAGTTAGAGTAGGTTCTGCATGACCTACATAATTAACCACGGAGCGTCGGGCTGTGTGTCGCTCTTCACGGAAAGCTTGGTTCTTGACTACCGGCTTACAGCTTAAGTCGAGCCCTGGCCATCTCTTTGAGGTTTCTTAACCAATCTGATATAGTTACGCTTAAAACGCTTAGCAGAAAGATCAATGCAAGCATTAATGGCAATAAATGATATACGCAATATACAAGCTCTAAGCCTGGAATCAGCGATGAAACTATTCAATGCAAAGATCCTCCCAATACTAACTTACGGGATGGAAATCATATGGCCACATCTTACAGAAGCTAATCTGAACACACTGGAAAAAGTGAAAGCTACATACATAAAAAGAGCAATAGGAGTATCAAAAAACGACAAGAAGCCGTCTAGCGTACCTACTGGCAAGGGAGACTTTCCTTATCGAGGACTTGAAAACAGCATACCTACTACCAACCACAGAACCCTATGAACATGCGCTACAAAGACTACGCAGGAAAAGAGAGGAAGTATGGCCGGAATTCTTCAGCACCGGAGCGATGATAGGAACTGGACAGAAGCAAATTTCCAGATACGACACGTCATCACAAGATTAAGCGTGCATGGATTCCACCACCTAATGTGTAGAGATAAAACATTCAATGACCCGAAGATGTCATGCATATGCGAAGTATGTGAACAGAAATGCGAAAGATATCACATCGAAACATTTACACAAAGAACAAAAACAATTTGTGATTACGTAAGACCAAGTTAGTGTTAGTGATTGTTAGCTGTGTTATCACCTTTGCACATTTGTGCGCAATCCATTTATATATATATATATATATATATATATAGTTAGGCTTATTTCATAACAGATGTCGTGAGTTACACGCGGTCGGCATGTCACTTCAAGAGACATCTAGTGGGCAATGAAGTTATTACTTGGATCGATGCTAGTAAAATCCATGGTAAGTTTCCGATGATGTGTTAATTCACAGTAATATCCAACCATAGTAATTCTGCCCGAAGGCAGGTCCTTCACTGCAATCATAGCATTTTCATACTATGCTTGCAGCTTTACTAGGGAATTGTAGGTGTGGTAGCTTCCCGTTGCTTTCCACACCGGTAAAGGATGATGATGACAATAATGATAAGGATGATGACCATATGATTTCGGGGACCGTTTGGGCCTTAAAGTTTTCGTGACATTTGTCTTACAGGTGAGGTAAAACCCCGATAAAAACCCCACCCAGAAAAACTGCCCCGACCGGGGATCGAACCCGGGCCCGCTGCGTGACAAGGCAGCACGCTACCTCGAGACCACAGCGGTGGACTAAACCTTGCGAATATGATAATGATGGCCATATGATGTTCGGAGACGGTTTGAGCCATTGGTGACGTTTGTCTTATAGGTGAGGAAAAATCCCGAAAAACACCATCACCCGGAATATTGTACCGACCGGAGTAATCGAACCCTTGTGTACCCATTTCTTCACATTGGTCATTTTATAATTGAATTAATAATAACAAAAACATACAAGTACACAAAATAGCTAACTAATTCATTGGTACTATCGAATCCGGAGATACGAGACCACTCGGGAAAAGCTCTCCATACATCTCTATCCTGACCTAATATTTTCCAAACATTCTTTGTACATTGACTTAGGTCATATGATTTCGGGGACTGTTTGGGCCTTAAAGTTTTCCTGACATTTGTCTTAAAGGTGAGGAAAAACCCCGATAAAAACCTCACCCAGAAAAATTGCCCCGACCGGGGATAGAACCCGGGCCCG
The DNA here is from genome assembly GCA_030220185.1 of Diploptera punctata. Lineage (NCBI taxonomy): Eukaryota > Metazoa > Arthropoda > Insecta > Blattodea > Blaberidae > Diploptera > Diploptera punctata. Next base: position 2,628,356 of record JASPKZ010007173.1, read on the forward strand.
CTGCGTGACAAGGCAGCACGCTACCTCGAGACCACAGCGGTGGATCTATTTAAGTGTTTGAAATTATAAATGCCTGTCTCTCGGAAATCTTGCGTGATGGAGAAAAACCGATATCACATTTGAATTCATGAGAAAAAAAAATACTACCAGAATCACATATTTTTCTTCCTGAGACAAAAAAAAAAATATTTTTTTTTTTGCTTAGTGTTATCAGTTTCAAATACACATTCACAAATTTCCCTTAATTAAAGTTCACCATCTTTCTCTGTCCTCTGTGTCTTATTCGTTACATCAAATTTCCTCATTGAATGTTGAATGCCATTTTTCCAGGTTGATCTTGGTGTACCTTTTCTGCTCCTTCTTTTGATTTTCCATGTGTTGACGGTCTTTGGTAGTCTTCCATCCTGCATTATTCTTACGTGTCCATACCATATTAGCCTTCTGAATTTTATCATGAATTTTATTAGGTTAGACTGTAGAGTATGTTGTATGTAGGTTGACAAGAGAAACATGAAACTGACTGCGATTAAATCTTTACACGCTTTCTGCAATAATGCGAATGTAGAAAATGAAAAATTAAAATTTTATATTTGATTTAACATAAAAACATCTCGCCCCTAACTGCATCTCGCGAGCGAGAAATGGAACACTTAAAGCACTTTGTTTCATTTAGTGGAAAACCTTTCAGACCTCGCCCTTAACTTCATCTGTCTTTTGTTTTTAGAGTTATTGCATTTTTAATGCTTTATTTTATCTGGAATTGCATTCAATATGGAGCTATTGCATGTGATACATCCACAGTAAACACGAAGCAGTCAATTCTACTACTTAATCCACTGTCGTCATAAATGGCATAAGTCTCAACAACAAAAATTCTTAGAGGTGGCAAGAGTGGTTTAAAATACAGTATATCGATGGTGGGCAATGAAAACCTCGTATAACTCCATTTTGGTAAATTTTACAGGAGAAACAAATAACTGTTTTAAATAATTATGAAAATTGATACAGCAATAGTTCCCACATATTTTACTACAGAATACAAGTCAAGTTATTAATAAATTTTAAGTCATGTTCTCAACAGGTTATGCATCACATATTTCTGTGCTGGCTACTGGAGTTATGTGGTTTTCAATGACTGATGGAGTTACGAGGTTTTCATTGCCTACCGTTGTTATGTAATCGACTGCAGAAACGAAATCTAAACATCGAGAGTGACTTCGCAATATTTAATTTTTCGCCAGCAGAAAAAACTGAAAATTCATGGAAATAGATATAAAACCACGCTCGGAGGTTAGACATGATTTTTGCAATTAACAGCAGTGGGTTTTAACGTTTGTTTCAGATTTTAATGGTTTATTTATTTTACCTTATGGAATTTATTTTATTAGTTGCGCGCAGATATTCACCCGTAAGGGTCGGAATTGAATACAAGCAATTGTACATATATCATTTTATTGAAAAAGGCGTGTTTTTATAATAAGTGTTCAAGCAGTCGACCCTGTGCCTCATTGCATGTTTGATATCGTCGCAGCAAAGATCGGTCAGGATTCTTTTTGACGTCATCAAAACATTTACTGTTTAAACGCTTACTGTGAAAACATGTCTTTTTAAATAAAATGATACATGTACAATTGTTTGTATTCAATTCCGACCCTTACGGGTAAACATCTTCATCTGCACATATCTCATAAACGACGTGTTTGCGACTATATGTTCCTTCACTAAAAATGATCCTCTCTGCATGGCCTATCATCCCTATCATTTTGTCGGTGAGGTCCTGTTACACCCTGTATATACAGAGTGTCCCAAATTGATGTATACACTCTTTGAAATGTTATTTCTCAGCAACAAAATGAGACATAAATACAATTTTTTATTGTGTATGATCCACAAAGCACTGGAAAAGCATAGCAACACGTCCATCGATCTTCACGTCTTTATAAACAACAATGGCGGCGAGATTATCATTCGATGAACGTAAGTGGATACTGAAGTGTTATTGTAAAGTGAAGAATGTTGTTGAAGTGCAACGACGTTGGATGGTTAAATTTGGGACACCACCACCAACAAGGGTAATAATAACAAGAATCCGAGACAAGTTTGAAGACGGTGGAACGGTGCAAGATGTGTTGAAAGGTCGGTGGGGAAGAAAGAGACGTTCGACTGATAACGGGAGTACTGTTACAGTCACGCATCGTCTTCAAAATTGTCTCGGATTCTTGTTATTGTTACCCTTGTTGGTGGTGGTGTCCCAATTTCAACCATCCAACGTCGCTGCACTTCTCAGCAACATTCTCCACTTTCCAATAACACTTCAGTATCCGCTTATGTTCATCGAATGATAATCTCGCCGCCATTGTTGTTATAAAGACGTGAAGATCGATGAACGTGTTGCTATGCTTTTCCAGTGCCTTGTGGATCATACACAACAAAAATTGTATTTCTGTCTCATTTCGTTGCTGAGAAATAACATTTCAAAGAGTGTATACATCAATTTGGGACATTCTGTATATGGATTAGGTGTCTAAAATCCTGAGATATTGAAGTGTTGTTGAATAAAATTCTAGTTTTCTAGTTGTGACTTGTGCCGTTTTAGCGGAACAGATATGTAGCAGGCAGAGTAACAGGAGAAGGGAGAACAGCGTTTTGATGGATACCATTCCTTTCCTCTTTTAATTGCTCGTCAAAATTTTCATGACAGCGAGAGCAAGCGAGCAATATGCCATTTGTTATGATCCTACAATTTACTATACATGCATAAAAAAGATAGTCACAGAGATCATCCTATTCTGCAACTCTAGTCTAATTCACAGCTTATGCAATGCAGATTTTTATTCCTCTCTTTTTTTTTAGACGCATTAGCATTTAAGCTCATATACCAACTAAGGTTTGTAGGTGCATCCAAAATTTTCCATATTCTATCTTCGTGTTTGTCTTGTATTAATCGAAGAATTTCGCTGATTTCTTCTCCTTAATTAGCACTTCGCATCCTCTATGGCACTCCTGTCCACCGCTGTGGTCTCGAGGTAGCGTGCTGCCTTGTCACGCAGCGGGCACGGGTTCGATCCCCGGTCGGGGCAGATTTTCTGGGTGAGGATTTTATCCGGGTTTTACCTCACCTGTAAGGCAAATGTCAGGAAAAGTTTAAGGCCCAAACGGTCCCCGAAATCATATGGCCTTAATCACCATCCTTATCATTATCATCATCATCATCATCATCTTTCACCTGTGTGGAAAGCAACGGGAAGCTACCACACCTACAATTCCCTAGTAAAGCTGCAAAGCATAGCATGAAAACGCTATGATTGCAGTAAAAGACCTGCCCTCGGGCAGAATTACTATGGATGGATGGATGGATGGCACTCCTACAGTCATCCATTTCCCTCCACAGCTGCCCCCCAATTTCCCATATTTGCCCTCTGCAGTTCGAATTGTAATAAGTTCACCAATTAAAGTTGTAAGAAAAAGGATTTTAATTGAATTATTAAAGATCGGCCGCGGTGGACTAGTGGTTATGCTCCTTGCCTCTGGTCCCGAGGGTCGCGGGTTCAAACCCGGCCGGGGTAAATGGATTTTTTGGGACGGAAAAATCCAAGGAGCGAGTCCTCCGGGAGGGACTTTAAGCTGTGGGTTCCGAGTCTAAAGATTTTAAGGCTCGTAAAAAATCCTTAAGCCTGAATGAAAAGGCCTCTAAGCAAAATTTACCAAATTTTCCCGTCCTAGTACTACCTTGGTTTCCTAGATGTCAGTATGAGGCGGAACGCTAACCACGGATCACTCAAAATGACATCTATACGAAAACAAGTGTAACTAAATTAGTATGGTTCAAATTCTTCCCTGTAGGGGGAGACGCATAAATCTCTGTAAAGGGAAAACATGGGCTTACAAAAAAAATAAATAAAGAGATTAGAATAAACAGTTATATTATATGGATGCGAAACATGGACTCTTACTTTAAGGGAGGAAACGAGATTACGACTATTTGAAAATAAAGTTCTTAGGAAGGTTTTGGACCAAAGAGAGATGAACAGACAGGTGAATGGAGGAGACTGCATAACAAAGAACTACATGGTCTTTATAGGAAGCGAGATACAATGAGAGCAGTTAAGTCTCGTAGACTGCGATAGGCAGGACATGTAGCACGAATGGGGAATGAAAGACATACATGGATGCTTCTTGTAGGAAAACCAGAGGGAAAACGTCCAGTTGGTAGACCAAGAATGAGGTGGGAGAATTACATTAACTATGATTTGAGGGAAGTAGATTATACACGGGATGATTGGAAAACATTAGCTCAGGATAGGGATGTATGGAGAACTTATGACCATGAACCAATTGGTTCTTAGTTAGAACAAACAGTTAACCTGTGGAAAAATAATAAATAAATAGGCCTATCTTAATTATGTCTATCTACCTATGATGGCGTAGCCCATTGTTAAGCCATAGCCTTTCCTTTGTACGGAGTTACTAGATCAAATTAATTTTTAGTTACCGTATTTGCTCAGAGATGTCATGGATAGCATGCGGTCAACACACCGACCCAATGAGACATCTAACAGACAACCAAGGTATTACTAGGACGTTGAGATCGGTAAATTTTGCTTAGAGGCCTCTTTATTCAGGCTTAAGGATCTTTTACTAGCCTGAAAATCTTCAGACCCACGCCTTAAAGTTCCTCCCGATGGACTTGCTCTTTGGATTTTTTCGTTTTAAAAAATATCCATTGGCCCGGCCGGGTTTGAACCGTGATCCTCGGAACCATGTAGTTCACTGTTATGAAATCTACTCCATTCGCCTGTCTGTTCATCTCTCTTTGGTCCAAAAATTGTTTAAAGAACTTTATTCTCAAATCTCTTAATCTTTTCTCCAACCTTATAGCAAGTGTCCTGTTACGCATCCATATAATATAACTGGTAGAATAATAGTTTTATATATTTTCAGTTTAACTTTTTTGAGAGAAGTTAGGACGACAAGAGTCCCTGTAATGCTTAATAAACATGAGCTTATGTTTAATTTCTTTTTTGCATCTCATTCCTATTTGTGATTGTTTCTAGAACTGTTCATTTCCATTATATAATGAATTTTTATTTGTGAAGATAGCCTACATTTAATTCCATTGATGTTTACTTCCAGTCCCAATTTCTTAATATTGCTCAATAGAGTGTCGAGAATGATAGGTTACAATTTATAAATTGAGTCAGGTAGGCCTGTATATGTTTTTTTTTCATCTCATCTCATAAAACTTCGTGTTAGTGAAAAATCAGTTATCTCCTTCAATTTGTTTATTCAATGCCACTAGTTTGTCATTTCAACATTTCTGGTATTCTCTCCTGGCATTGGCGTATTTTAACCCACATCTGAGGTTGGGGAGCCTGGAAGGCAGAGTTACGCTGCCCCAATGATGATGATGGTAATGATGTGTCAGCAGAAGTCTTAATCCTAAACTTGATCTAAGGAGTTGAATATGATAAACGATGACCAGACAATGTTATACATATTACCTACCGCATTTCTGATTTAAAATATGTTACAATATTCATCATCATCAACAACAACAACAAGGATTAAGCCCAATGGCCTATTCCGATCTCATTATTGGTCCTTCCATCTCTTCAATGGTCTTTCCAACAATCTTCTCCCTTTTTCTTATAATTAAACATTCTTCTTGGTATGCGCTGTTCATTCATTCGTAATACGTGCTGAAGGTAAGCATTTTGATAGTATTTTATTCTTTCAGAGAGATTAAATATATATTAAGTTCTGTTCTTATATCTTCGTTTTTCTTTTTATCGGTCCTTTCGTATCCTGTTATTGCTCTCAACATATTCATTTCTGCAGCCTCTATTTGTTTACTATCTGCTTTTGTTAATGTCCAGGTTTCACATCCATAGATAAGAGATGGAACTGACAACACTTTGTAAAATTTTAAAATAGTTTCTTTTCTAGTTTTACTCAATAAAGTACGTTTAATTGTGCCACGTAGATAATTGAATCGTTGATTTTAGTGTGTTTATCTAAATTCCTGTCATTACCTAAATGACATCCCAAATAATTAAAATTCTGAACTTGGTCTATAATTACATTGTTTATCATTATTTTTGTTCTTATTGCACATTTTCCTTTCAGAGCTAATATTTTTTGTTTAGATATAGATATTCTTAAATTGTATTTTAGAGAGATATTATTTAAAGTATAAAGGAATTGTTGTATAGCATTTTCTGATGCCGTTTTTTTTTTACTTGATCGTCTGCAAAAAGCAGAGTTGTCAATACACTATTTATATTGATTTGTTCTTGCCATTCATTTATGACATGGTCCAAGTACAAATTAAATAATACTGGTGACAATGGACACCCTTGTCTTACTCCCTGGTTTATTTCTATTTTTTGTTTACTAATTTTATCTCCGCAGTCTATTTTGAAATTTGTTTCTATATATAAACTGGCTCTTATAAGGTGTTGAGGAAGTCCCTTCATTTCTAATATGTTCTATAATTTATTTCTACTTACACTATCAAATGCTTTAGTATAATCAACAGAAGCTATATACGCGGGTAAATTAAATTCTTTTCTTTTTTCTATCATTTGGGCCATTGTAAAAACGCAATCTATGGTTGACCTACCCTTTCTAAACCCATTTTGTTCCTCATGTAATATAGTTTCAGCTATTTTATTTATTCTATATGATAAAATTTTTGCTGTTACGATATTTATATCGTAAATAATAAATATCACATATGAATAAAATAACTTCAATTTATTATAATGAAGAACATAGTAAAATCTAAAGTCAAAAAGGGTTAAGGCACCCAGTAAACATATTTTTCATGTTAAAGATAAGAGATGCATTATTTAGAGTGTCATAACAATTTGAAATGTTGGATTGTTGTGGGAAAAGTTAGTGGTTCCAGAGAGATTGTTGATTGTGCATGTTTTACAGAACCGCTGATTGTATGGGCATGAGTGCTCCTGCCCTCTGGTGAGTAATCGGAACACATTACAACCCCAAAACTCATCAACCGCTTTGCCATTTCACTTGAATACAGCACAATATGTCACACACGTGAGTCTAAATGTCAGGCGCATCTTTCACTTTCCAATAACACGTGTCATCCACTTCCCCACCATCTTGTGTCAAATATTTACCAATATATCAAATGTAACAACGTAGTTACTTAACTATCTTTACTATAACTACATATGTAGGACCTTTAAAAAGACCTAAAGATATCCTACAAAATACCTAAGAACTGGAAAAAAGAATTTTGAAAAGTGTTGCAGTTGCTAATAAGTGACACTGCCTCCACCCTTTGCTCGAGATAATTTTCACAAAGTGGCAACTTCTTAGAAAAATTTGAAGTCAAAATCAATAGTTCAGGCGGTCAGTTGGCTGGTGGTTAGAAATAATGTGATATTTTGTGAGGATCCAATAGTTTCTCACGGAACAAAATTGTATGGAACGTGAAAAGTCTTTAGAAAGTAAAACTAGATAGTGTTTTTAAAAGAAGTTGGAATTGAGACAAGACTCTACGGATTTTTAAATTATACAAATGGTATAAATGTAGTGAAAAGAAGGTAAAGTTAAAAAAAAAGCCGTTAAGACCTAAAAATGGTTTAAAAAGGACCAATAGGCGGAAAAACGTCGAAAAAAGGGACATAAAGGATAAATAAAGCCCACCATTTTCTGGCCTACAATGACCCAAAATATATATACATATATATAACCCTCGACCCTCAGGACCGCTAGTCCATCACGACTGGCTAAAATAACAACTGTACTCGTAAATATAATATTCTGTAATGGCATTATAAACAATAAGTTAATAGAAAGGGTCAATGAGTTCACATATCATGGATATAATTTAACATTTGTGGTGAAGCATGAAGCAGACATAACTTCTAAAATTTATAATAGAGAATATGTATAAGAAAAATAAATGTTAGTTCTGGATTCGCCTGGTAGCGTAAGTGGTAGCGCAGAGATATCAACTCAGAGGTCCGGGTTCAAATCCCGTCCAGGCACTTATTTTTCTTATCTTGCCATATATAGGCCTATATATATGATATGAAAAGAAAAATGAATGCTTGAGTCGGGATTTGAACCCGAGTCTCTAAACTCTGTACGTTTAGCGCTCTAACGACCTGAACTACCCAAGAATTCCAACATAAACATACATTTTTCTTATACATGTAGTATTCTCAATTCACACAAGAGGTAGCGGAAATTTGTTTCGGCTGACATCTAGCGGCTAACATAACAGTTAAGCAATTTTTTAAAGAGAATATTTACTTTATAGCAGTAACTATATTTTTGACATTTGGCAATGAAGGCAAATATGATATGAAAAGAAAAATGAATGCTTGACTCGGGATTTGAACCCGAGTCTCTAAACTCTGTACGTTTAGCGCTCTAACGACCTGAACTACCCAAGAATTCCAACACAAACATACATTTTTCTTATACGTGTAGTATTCTCAATTCACACAAGGGGTAGCGGAAATTATGTTCTCCGCGTCGTGGATTCAAGGTTGGCCTCTGGCCTCTCATTTCGGCATGTGGCATCATGTTGAAACGTTGGAATCAGAGACTAGAGGCCAACCTTGAATCCATGACGCGGAGAACCCAAGAAAACTTTCTTAATCATATTTATATCCGCGAAAATCTACAATATAACTCACACACACACACACACACACACACACACACACACACACACACACACACACACACACACACACACACACACACACACATATAGCAATTCTGCCCGAGGGTAGATCTTTCACTGCAATCATAGAATTTTCATGCTATAATTATTGCAGCTTTACTAAGGAATTGTAGGAGTGGTAGCTTCCCGTTGCTTTGCACACCGATGATGGATGACGATGATAATGATAAGGATGTTGATGATGGCCGGATGATTTTCGGGAACCGTTGGGCCTGAGCTTGCTGACATTTGTCTTATAGGTCAGGAAGAACCCCCAAAAAACCTCAACCAGGAGCCTGTCCCGACCGGGAATCGAACCCGTGCCCACTGCGTGACAAGGCAGCACGCTACCTCGAGACCACAACGGTGGACTATATCAATTCATAGTAATTCTGCCCGAGGGCAGGTCCTTCACTGCAATCATAGCACTTTCATGCTATGCTTGCAGCTTTTTTCTAGGGAATTGTAGATGTGGTAGCTTCCCGTTGCTTTCCACACCGGTGAATGATGATGATAATGATGATGATGGTCATATGATTTCGGGGACCGTTTGGGCCTTAAAGTTTTCCTGACATTTGTCTTACAGGTGAGGAAAAACCCCAATAAAAACCTCACCCAGAAAAACTATCCCAACCGGGGATCGAACCCAGGCCCGCTACCTCGAGACCATAGCGGTGGACATCAACATATCCTTTAAAAAAATTAATTAAATTCATAAATATAATCCGTTTATGTCATGTGTAACAAAACAAAAATTTGATTTTTGGAAGAAATAAGTTTTTTTTATATTATGATAAATGAAAATGCTTAGGCATAAAAGGAGATTGTAAAGATATTCAAAATTAAAACAGAAATGAAGTAAATAAGAAAAATAAGTGTTTACAATTCTATATTATAGATTTTGTTTATAAACATTTACAGTGCTTTGAACACATGAAAACAGTGCCACAGAAAATAATTCCTAAGCTGGTGCCTCGAACCATCAGCACATTGTCCTTTATATCGCTCCTCGTCACACTGTATATCATTCATTATCTATTACAATCTCACTTGCCAAAACATGGAATTCCCTTCCGCCCTATGTCAGAGACTGTCAAACTATAACATCCTTCAAAAACAAACTAAAGAATTATTTAATAACAAACTAACTTATACACCTCACTGATAGTAATCTTTTAACAATTAACAAATTAAATTATTTATGAAAAAAAATATTAAGATTAACAAATATTTTCATTTGTATAAATGTTGTATAACCATAAAATTTGTTTTCTATATCTCATTATTTTTCTTTGTTCTTTTTTATATACATTAGCCAGGGACATCTACCAACAATTTAATGTATCTTGCTTGAATACAAAATATTATTAGTTTTAGTCTTAATCTTAACTATCATTAACATGGTTGTATTATAGATCGTAATATAGTAGATATTATCTTATTGATCAAATCTTCATTCAGTGTTTGATATTAGTGTTATTGTGATTGTTATATTCTGATGTAATATGTGTTTGTCCTGGTGAGTGGGAGAGTAGGCCACATGGCCAGGCTAAATAAATATATAAATAAATAAAAAATAAATGGAAACCGAAATTGAGAATAAAAGAGGGAAAATCGAGAAAAAATGGATGGGGAATGTTTATGATGGCATGGAGAAAAAAGGACAAATGCTGGGGTTGGATGGATAGAGAAGAGTGGAAAAAGAAAATAAAATCAAAATAGTTCGTTCCACAAGAAGTGAATATTCAATTGTAAATTAAAACCATATAACGTAAAGTGATCCCACTACAGGCCTAAGGAGGTCCTTGGGATGGTACGAGGTTAAGTTAGATAATCAGCTCGATATGCCAGTCGGGTTGTCAGCTTTGCATAACGACCGTCTTTACTCCTGGAACAAAGATCATGGTGCCGCCAGAAGGTTTTTGCTAGTTCGAAATTCCTGATCCCACTTACTCTCGAACCCTCGACCTTCCGACTTGTAACGTGTTGCCCCCATTACATAAATCAAAAAATGAACTCCTGGCACGACAGTCCTAGAAGGCCCTTAGCCTACCAGCCGGCTGCTGGCCTCACATCCACATGTGTCAATCACCGAGGTAGATAATCATCTAGCCAGTGTAGGAGTGACATGTGGTCAGCATGTCGAGTCCTCAGCAGTTATAGCTGGTTTTCTCAACATGGAGCCGCTATTTATTGTATCTGCCCAAATGCCTCACGATGCTGGGTGGGCACCGGTCCCATACTGGCCGAAATACCATGAAAAAATTTCTGTTATTTTTTTTTACCTTCTATGTTTTTGTCTAACAAGAATTAAATTTAATGATAAACATTTATAAACGATAATCTTGCATGTGTTACTCTATGGATGAGAAACATTATCTTCCATTAGGGGAAGGAGTCCACCGCTCTGGTCTCTAGGTAGCGTGATGCCTTGTCACGTAGCGGGCCCGAGTTCGATCCCCTGTCGGGACAGTTTTTCTGGGCGAGGTTTTTATGGGGGTTTTTCCTCACCTGTAAGACAAATGTCAGGAAAACTTTAAGGCCCAAACGGTCCCCCAAGTCACATGGCCATCGCAATCATCATTCATTCATATTCATCTTATATTAAGCTTAGGATTAGGGACTCTCCTGACGCACCGTTATCATCATCATCACCCGTCATATCATCGGGGCAACGTAACCCCGCCTTCCAGGCGCCCTAACCTCAGAAGTGGGTTTCAAGTACGCCATGTCAGGAAAATCGAAAGACAACCTGGGGCATTTGCAAATATATATATATATATATATATATATATTAGGGGAAGGAAACAAAGATAAAAATATTCAAAACAGGAACGTAAGACGTATTCGATCCCTTACAGGGTTGGGACGAAAAATGGAGGAAACTTTGCAATGAATGAAAATTAATAGTTTATATTAATTACATTTTGTAAAGTAATGGCTGTTCCTGTATTGATGTATGGAACAGAATGTTGGATGACCACTAAAAGACAAGAACAAAGATTGGAAGCAGCTGAGATGAGATTTTTAAGAAATATAGCAGGATATACTCTGCTGGATAAGAAAAGAAATGAAGATATTAGAAAGGAACTAAATATTTTCAAACTTACAGACCGAATAATTAAATATAGGAACGACTGGAAAGAATATATTGGTAGAATGCCAGAAGAAAGATTTCCAAAATTATTGCTAAATTATAAACCGCGCGAAAGGAGAAATGTTGGTCGCCCACACAGAAGATGGTCTGAACAATTTTAAAATTTCTAGCTTTCATGAAACCGGAAGCCAACAGGCTTAATCCCTGGAAGAAGAAGATGATGATGATGATATTGTTGAACAGATATTTTAATTATATTGTAGCCCTCTTTGTATTCTTTAGACTTAAACATGTAACTTATTTTAGGACTAATTACTATAAATGTATTTAACATAGTTTAGTGTCAGTCTCTTACCTTAAAGGAGGAGAAAAGGTTACAACTATTTGAGAATTAAGTTCTTAGGAAAACTTTTGGACCAAAAAGAGGAACACACAGGCGAATGGAGAAGACTACTAAAAAGTGGTTTACATTATATTAAATTATTGTTGGGAAATAAACATTATGAGGTATAATAATTAAAATTCATCGGAGAACATTTTGTTTCTCACCTCATAGGATTCATGCTTCCATGATACCGTGGTTTCAAACACAGTCATGTTCATCTCAGCCATAACTCCGACTGACGAAATTCTTCCAAGAATTCTTGGAAACCGCGATATCATGGAAGTATGAATCCTATGAGGTGAGTTGTTTAAACAGAATGTTCTCCGATGAATTATAGTGATCTACATGATCTTTATAGGAAACCAGATATAATAAAAACAATTAAGTCTCGCTGACTGCGATGGGCAGGGCATGTGGCACGAATGGGGAATGAAATAGTAGACATGAGAGCTTCTTGATGGAAAACCAGAAGGAAAATGCCCAGTAGGTACACCGAGAATAAGGTGGTAGATTAACATTAAGTATGATTTGAGGGAAGTAAATTATACAGGGGACGATTAGAAAACATAGGTTCATGGCCATAAGCTATTCATACATCCCTATCCTGAGCCGGCGGGTAGGTCAAGGGCCTTCTAGGCCTGCCCCGCTGTGGAGTTAGTTAGGGATATATGGAAGGCTCATGTCCATGCTGTCACGAACCTACCTCAATGGTATTAATAAGCTGTGAGTTTATGCTGACTATTTAACTCATGCCCCAAATGGGACTCAATGGCCAATCACGTTTCAATGATTTCTGTTTTACAACCAATCAGAGTCGTGTTTCACGAAATATTTATCAGTGTTATAATTACTATATTAAAGAAGGCTCCTCCTTTTTAATATTCTGAACAGGTCTGACCATTATTTTGCAGTGACTGAGCCTGCGAGAAATACGGCTACCAGATTGTATATATAGTGTATGAATGTCAACATATGCCGCATGCGGGAGTTAATATAAAAACATTTTTAGGAATTGATTATACCACCAAAAAAAAAGAAACCACTGTTTGCACTTTCTTAAATGTATTTTTTCCCAGGTAACAATCCAGAAAAATATAATTGTCATAACTACATCATACGACATTAGAAATGAATTAATATACAGTTTGATGTGTTTCATTTTTTCTCCACTAGAGAGCATTCTTACAATATTGCGTTCCTTTGGCAATAAATAGTATGATCTGGTTGCAGTGATAAACAAAAGAAGCAGATGAAGCGTACCTATCGCTTCTCATTTGTTTTCAAACATCGCCGTTTACATTAAATATATAAATATTTTAAAATAACTATAGTTAAATAATGATTTGTGAGAAACAGCTTAATTTTATTCGTTAAATAGTCCTAACAAATGCCACTCTTGATTTCCAAATACTCTAGATAAATTGGATATCACTCGTGGCATTACTTATGATGATGCAGTATTATTAGGTAATAGCGAAGAGATACTGAAGGCCAACTCGCACACACTATTGAGTAACAATAAGAAATTGGGATTGGAAGTAAATATCAATAAAACTAAATACATGGCCACACGTAGAAATGCATTATATAATGGAAATGGACAGCTAATGACAAATGAGGGAAATTTTGAGGAAGTTGCTGAATTCAAATACCTAGGAACAATAATCACAAATAGGAATGAGATGCACAAAGAAATTAAACATTAGGCTCAATTCTGGAAATTATGCATTGCGGAGACTCTTGACGTCCCAACTCCTTTCAAAAAACGTTAAACTGAAAACATATAAAAGTATTATTCTACCAGTTATATTATAAGTAGAGACCGGATGTTAAGGTAAATGCCTATAGTTATTTATTATAAATATTGTAAAAGTGACTTCATATAAGTTCATACCTACGACCTTAGAGTTGTTTTCCATGAAGTTAATTTTGCCTATAAATGCCCATTTCTGCTTACAATACCTATAAATGCCTATTTGCCATTTTTTATCGAAATTAACTTAGCATTTCAATGAAATCAATTAAAATGGACAGGCTTCATGACACATATCATTGCATAAAAATGTTCAAGTGTTCTTTTTTATAAATTCTCTCTTATAATATTTTAGGATAAGAGTGGCAATAAGACAATAACTAGTAGGTAGATGGTTTCCACCTCAATGCACTCCCGTTAGGCGAAATAATAAGTACTGGCTATTTTGTTTTAACGTAAGGCTGTAAAAATTTACGTTGTAGTCCATTTTTGTAAAAGCCTATTTTGAATTTTTAATGCGTATATTAATGATAGTGCCTTTTTTTCCTGCCTATTTTGAATTGTTTATCAAACCATAATTCAGAACTTTTTAATATATGGTGCTGAAGTTTGGCAAATTCCTACCAGGGAAATGAAAAGAATTTTAAGTACAGAAATGGATGTTTTGAGAAGATCAGCTGGAAAATCTAGAATAGATAAGATACGAAGTAAAGAAATAATGGAAATTATGGGTGTACAAGAGGAGCCATACATCATAGACGTTATTGAAAAGAAAAGATTACAGTGGTATGGCCATGTCAAAGGAATGCCAGAGCAAAGATTGCCTAAAATTGTTATGGAATGGATCCCAATAGTAAGGAGGAAGAGAGGAAGACCGAAGAAAACTTGGATAGAAGGGTTACAAGCAGCTATGAATATCTGAGGATTGGAGGAAGATCAATGGATGGACAGAGAGGAATGGCGTTTGGTTTCCGGAAGATGGCGGCAGCTGCCATGATGCTGGACGATGATGATGATAAGTTCCTAACATCTGGACTCTAATTATATGGAATTATGTGAAACATGGACTCTTGCTTTAAGGGAGGAAAGGAGATTACGAGTATTTGAGAATAAAATTCGTAGGAAAATTTTTGGACCAAAGAGAGGGTAACAGACAGGTAAATGGAGCAGACTACATAACAGTGGACTACAAGTTAAGTCTCGTAGACTGCGGCACGAATGGGGGATGAAATACGTGCATGGAACCTTCTTGTAGGAAAACCAGTTGGTAGACCAAGAATGATGTGGGAGAATAATATTAACTATGATTTGAGGAATTAGATTATTCAGAGGATGATTGGAAAACATTAGCTTAGGATAGAGAAGTATGGAGAGCTTATGTCCGCGCGGCCAGGAACCGACGGGTTCGATAGTGCCAGTGAGTTACTTAGTTAATTAGTAGGGCAAGGCAATTAATGATTTTGCATGTTTTTCTTATGAAGGTTGAAACATTGCTTGCATATATAAAAATGTTTGGCATTAAATAAAAAACGGTTTAAATAAAAGCAATTCGTTAGGGCATTTTTTTTTTTGCATTTTCTTAACTTTCTTAGGGATAGGTCTTTTTTGACAATTTTTAGGTCATTTTGAGCATTTTTTACACTTTTCCGGAAGGCTGTGACAGTTGTATTTGATTTGATATTTTCATTATAATTCAGTATTTTTCACTGAAAATACAATTTCTTGGGGTTAAGTAGATGTTTTGCTAACTACTACCCCTATTTTTCAAGGTATGTGCATAATGAACTTGCCCACTTCTAGGAATTTTATTCAATTTCTTATAGCTTATGCTAGCTTCTACCCTTATTCTGATTGTTAACTGCAATTAAAAATTGTTGTAAAAGTGCACTGTGTAATTGAAATGGATTTTCTGCAATAAAAGGTACCCTAATATGCGTTTTTTAAATACTTTTATATTAATATTTTGATGTCAAGTTAAATTTTATGTAATTCAATAAACAAGTGAGTAAAAAAAAATTAAAGTGATCCCACAACAGGCCCGGAGGCCCTTGGGGTAGTAGGAGGTTAAGGCTCCCACTTTTTTCTAGACAATCGGCACTTTATGTCAGCTGGGTTGTCAGCCCTGAGTGACGGCCGCCTTTACCCCCAGAATAAGCGTCTGGTACTCATTTTCGTTAGAGGCTGAGTCGACCCCAGGCCATAGTGCCGCCAGAGGGTTTGGGTCAGTTTAAAAATCCTGATCCCAAAGGGACTTGAACCTTCGACCCTCTGGCTTGTAGCTCAGTGCCTTAACCACTACGCTACAGCGTGCCCCAATCAAGTGAGTATTTAATCTAATAAATAGTATTTTTATTGATAATTCTTAACTTTTTATTCGTCACATTTTTTATTTTATTCGTCATTTTTTGTATTTTTTAGGTCATTAATGCATTTTTTATTTTGCATTTTTTTAAACAATTTATAGGTCATTAAATGCCTTGCCCTAATAATTAGTTTCCTTTAATAGAGATTGCAAATCGCTGTTCTTGATCTATGGGGTCAGGGAGTAATTTTTTTTCTTGTTGTTAAAAATTATGAAATGTACTGTACTTACCCGGCCATCCCTTCCGCTATCTGATGGTTTTTGTACTTGTAGCCTAGAGTAATGTTTATTTACCGAGACGTTTGGAAAGGCGTCTTGCAGATTTCTTTGTCCCAAATAAATTTTCAATTTTAACATTTCCATCATGTTAATGTGAATTTAATAATGAAAGGAATTCACACATTTATGCAAATATTTGTTTATATCTCACTTGTCGCCATGTATCATCATCATCATCATCATCATAGTACATTCACGAATTTAGGCCATTTGTTGACCTGTTTCGGCCTCAAGAGAAACACCATCCAGAAGTCTTTTGAGTGGACGTCCTGGTCTTCTTCTTCCTGCAGGTTGATATCTTAACATTAGTTTGGGTATTCTGTGATCTTCCATTCGATGAACATGTTGTATCCATCTTGACTTATAATCAGAAATTTTGTTTTCTAAAGATTCCATGTGTAATTCTTCTAAGATGTCTTCATTTTTTTTGTGATCTAGTAGTGTGTATCCTGCAGTCCTCCGAAGATATCTCATTTCAGCAGATCTAAGTCTCTGTATATCCTTCTGTTTCAACGTCCATACTTCGCTACCATACAAAAGAGTTGGAAGAGCCAGTGTTTTTATACACTTTCAGTCTTGAATGCTTTTGGACTAACTGTGGCTTGAAGATAGAATTTATTAACCCTAAAATTCTTAAAAATTTAGATATTTTTGCATTTACGTCCTTTTCTTCTTCATATGAGATATTGCATCCTAGATATGTAAAATTATTCACCTGCTCCAAAATTTTATTGTCCAGTACAATTTTACTTCTGACAGGATCTACACCTTGAAATGCCATAATTTTTGTTTTTTTCTGTAGATATCTTTAATCCATATTCTTCTGTAATTTTGTTAAGTTCATACAGACCTTTCTGTAGATTATCTTCGGAATTTGCTATTATTATTTGGTCATCTGCAAACAATAGGGTGTTTAATTTTCTATTTTCTGATATTCTTATTCCAAATTTATATGTTTTGTTCCAGCAACATATTACTTCATTGATATAAATTGCAAAGAGTGTTGGGGATAGGGGGCAGCCTTGTCTCACACCACGATTTATAATTCCTTCTTCAGAAAATCTGTTATTTAATTTAATCTTTATGGTGTTGTCTTTGTAAATATTTTGTATTTCCTGCCGAAGTAAATTTGGTATATTTCTGTCTTCCAATATATTTAAGAGTTTTGATCTCTTGACTGTGTCGAATGCTTTTTCAAAATCTATGAAAGCAAAATGTGTTTCTAAGTTGAATTCTCTTCTTTTTTCAAGCAATAGTTTAACAGAAAATGCTGAATCAATACAAGATCGTCCTTTCCTAAATCCATTTTGACATTCCATAAGGAATTTTTCACTGAAACTTTTCAATTTTCCATTTAAAATGTCTGCATAAATTTTGTAGCATGTGTTTAACAAACTGATTCCCCTATAGTTGTCCATTTTTCTCTTGTCTCCTTTCTTGAACAGGGGTATAACAATGCTTGTCTTCCATTCTTGTGGTATATCTGCATTTTTGAATACATTATTAAAGAAGGACAACAGTCTTTCATGGAACTGTTTGCCTGCATATTTGTACAATTCAGAATTCAAGCCATCTGTGCCAGTTGCCTTCCCATTTTTTAATTTCTTTAAACTATTGTTCAATTCTTCCAATGATATTATGGAATCTGTCTCATTATTATTTCGGAAAATTGTATCTTCATAGCTATTGTCAGTCCAAAGACTTTTATAATAATTGAAAAATCTTCTTTGTTACTCCGCAATTAATTTTGGTAGATTCTTTAATATCTTTATTCAAATGTTTTAATATTTTGAAGGCATTAGGTTGGAGCTTATGCAAATCTGATTCTAAATGTGTAACAAAATTTAACCATGTTTTCCTATGTCTCTTTCTTATTTCCCTCTTAACAATAGCTCTACAGCGTTTTAATTCTATTTCATTTTCTACTTTCTTTGTGTTCAAATATTTTTTATAAGCTGCATTTTTTTCTTCAATCAATTGTTTTATTTGATCATCCCAGATTTTTAGAGTTCTATTTCTTCTTTGTTGTATATTTACTTTTCCTAAAGTTTCATTAGCTGCATTTTGAATTATCATTTTAATGTTTTTCCATTCTTCTTCGACATCATTACTTTCTGGAGTTGTAGCCATATATTGCTGAATTCTTCTCGAATATAATAATGTATCTAATGTGAATTTAAATATACAATTCAAGAAATGTTGACATGGGTACAATGGAGGTAAAATTTTCCGGAGAATCAGCTGAACTGATAAAATCAGGAGAGAAAAAATGATTGACAAGATACTGTATGCCGGTTGCTAGTTTGATTTGGGAAGAAAAGAAGCTCTTCCTGACGAATGGAGATAATCTATTATCATACAGTTCTATAAGTAAGGAGATAAAACAGATTGCAAAAACTATAGGAGTATCTCATTTCTTTCTACATACAAAATTCTAACAAATATATTAGTAAGCTGACTTACTCCTTATATTGATGACTTACTTACTTACTCACTGGCACAATCGTCGAACCCGTAGGTTCATGGCCGCGCGGACATAAGCTCTCCATAATCCCTATCCTGAGCTAATACTTTCCAATCATTCCCTGTATAACCTACTTCCCTCAAATCATAGTTAAAATTGTTCTCCCACCTCATTCTTGGTCTACCAGCTGGGAGTTTTCCCTTTGGCTTTCCTACAAGAAGCTTCCATGCTCGTCTTTCATTCCCCATACGCGCATGTCCTGCCCATCGCAGTCTACGAGACTTAACTGTTCTTATTATATCTGGCTTCCTATAAAGACCATGTAGTTCATTGTTATGTAGTCTTCTCCATTCACCTGTCTGTTCATCTCTCTTTGGTCCAAAAATTTTCCTAAGAACTTTATTCTAAAAAACTCGTAATCTCATTTCCTCCCTTAAAGTAAGTGTCCATGTTTCGCACCCATATAATATAACTTGTAGAATAATAGTTTTATATATTTTCAGTTTAACGTTTTTTTTAAAGGAATTGGGACATCAAAAGTCTCTGCAATGCATAATAGCACGCATTTCCAGAATTGAGCCTATGTTTCATTTCTTTGTGCATCTCATTCCTATTTGTGATTATTGTTCCTAGGTATTTGAATTCAGCCACTTCCTCAAAATTTCCCTCATTTGTCATTAGCTGTCCATTTCCATTATATAATGAATTTCCACGTGTGACCATATATTTAGTTTTATTGATATTTACTTCCAGTCCTAATTTCTTAGTGTTACTCAATAGTGTGTGCGTGTTGGCATTTAGTATCTCTTCGTTATCGCCTAATAGTACATCATCATCAGCAATCACATAGGTAGATGATCATCTAGTCAGTGTAGGGGTGACATGTGGTCAGCATGTCGAATTTCCCAGCCGTTATAGCTGGTTTTCTCAACCTGGAACCGCTACTCATTGTAGCTACCCCAATGCCTCACGATGCTGGGTTGGCACCGGTCCTATACTGGCCGAAATACCATGAGAAAATTTGTTTCCCCATGGCGACTCGAACCAGCACAAGTCCCGTAGTTATGCACCAAGGCTTCCTGCCTTAACCACTCGGCTATGGCGCGGGACGTAAGGATGCACACTAGTGGAGAAAAAATTAAACACATCAAACTGTATATTAAAACCATGATTATCGGTTATTTTTTTTTTTTAGAAAACAATCCGGTAAAATCATTATTTAATAACATAATTATCAAATGTGTAGTTCGAAGGAATGTGTTCATTATTTGCTATATTCATTTGTTGAATAGTCAATCACTACAAAATAATGCTATGACCTGTTCAGAATATTAAAAAGGAGCTTTCTTTATTTTGGTAAACAGAATTCAATAAATATCCAGGTGAAACACGACTGCCATTGGTTTTAAAATAAAATTCATTGAAACGTGATCGGTCATTGTCTCCCATTTGGGGCATGAGTTAAATAGTCAATTTAATATTTTTCAAGAGTGGACTTAACTATTGAGTTTGAGTTATAACTGGAGTGAGGAATTATATGAAGAAACTTATAAAAATATTTGACCAGCCTCATCGGCTAGCGGTCAGCGTTTCTGACTACTGTTCATGAGGTCCCGGGTTCGACTCCCGGTCAAATCATATTAATTTTTCCTTAAAGACAATCATTCCTGTGGTTGCCCATGGTCTGGAATTTAGGTTAAGAACTCTCCTGGCGCCCCAATTTCAGAAGTGGATTACAATTAGGCCAATGTTAGGAGAGAACACCAGAAATGTCGAAATGACAACCTTGGGCATTTAATAAAAAGAAATATTAAAATATGAATTCATATAGTTTCAAATATTTGGGCTGTGATGTTGGCTACAATGTGGAAAGAGATATTGACTCCAAAATAAATACATTTCAGACGGTGTGTGGAACAATACAGAGAACATTCAGAAATAAAATTAGAAAAGAAACCAAGATAAAAATGTATAATGTTATGGCGGTTCCCACAATATTGTATGGATGTGAAACTTGGGCTCCAGTGAAAAAACAGAAGGATAGAATACAGACGGCGGAGATGAGGTTCCTAAGACAAGTAAATGGATGTTCAAGACTTGATAGAATAAGAAATGAGGATATAAGAGAAGAATTGAAAGCACAGCCTTTATTGGATAAAGTCACGAATTACAGACAGAAATGGATTGATCACATGGATGGAATGAGTAAGGAGAGATATCCATTGTTAGCAAGAAATTATCAAGCAAGAGGAAGACGTGATGTTGGAAGACCTAGAAGACGTTGGGCTGATGCATTATGAAGTCGGAACGGACAATTGCCTAATCCCTGGAGTAATGATGATGAATTCATAATTTTTTTCTTCAATACCCCAGGTTGTCATTTTGACATTTCAGGTGTTCTCTCCTGGCATGGCGTACTTGTAACCCACTTCTGGGATGCCTGGAAGGCGGGGATACGCTGCCCCGATGATATGAGAGTTGACGATGATGGTAATGATTAGGGCAAGGTAATTAATGATTTTGCATCTTTTTTTATGAAGGTTAAAACATTGCTTGCATATATGAAAATGTATGACATTAAAGAAACGGATTAAATAAAAACAATTCGTTAGGGCATTTTTTGCATTTTCTTAACTTTTTTTAGGGATAGGTCATTTTTTGGAAATTTTTAGGTAATTTTGAGTATTTTTTACACTTTTCCGGAAGGCTGTGATACTTTTATTTGATTTATATTATAATTCAGTATTTTTCCTTGTCAATACAATTACTTGGAATTAAGTAGTTGTTTTCCAAATTACTACCTCTATTTTTTCAAGGTATGTGCATAATGAACTTGCCCACTTCTAGGAAATTTTATTCAATTTCTTACAGCTTACGCTAGCTTCTACCCTTATTCTGTATGTTAACTGCAATTCAAAATAGTTGTAAAAGTGCAGTGTGTAATTGAAATGGATTTTTTGCATTAAAATATACTGTAATATATATATTTTTAATAGTTTTCTTTTAATATTTTGATGTTAAGTTAAAGTTTATGTAATTCAGTAATCAAGTGAGTACTTAAAGCTAATAAATAGTATTTTTATTGATAATTATTAACTTTTTATTCGTCATTTTTTGCATTTTTAGGTCATAAATGCATTTTTACCAATTTATCTTACAGGCGAGGAAAAATCTCGAAAAAAACTCACCTAGGAAACTTGTCCCTACAGGGGCCCGCTGCGTGACAAGGCAGCACACTACCTCCAGACCACAGCGGTGGACTAAATACAAAATTTCATATAATTCCTCGCTAGTTATATCCCAGTACTGTAAGTGTCCTGATCAAAGTGGTTAGGTTAAATTATTATGCATATTTAAATGTCACTTCTTTGTTCAATGTAAATGTCACAAATTTAACTAGCCCTAACTGCTGTGGTCTCGAGGTAGCGTGCTGCCTTGTCACGCAGCGGGCCCGGGTACGATTCCCGGTCGGGACAGGCTTATGGGTGAGATTTTCTCGGGGGTTTTCCTCACCTGTAAGACAATTTTAGGAATCAATAGTTTTAAAATTCAATTTAAAGCACCGGTGAGGTCATCAGTTGAAATGCAGAAGATGAAACATTGTTTTTGAAAGGTCTTCATGTTTTAACTACCGGTACTTGATGAAGTTTTATAATTTAGTTAAAAGGACGACTGATTTACCAGGTACTAATGGTGTATATTGATAATATAATATGTCAGGAAGCCTAGGGCCCAACGGTCCCCGAAAATCATCGGCCATCATCATTATTATTTCACCTGTGTAGAAAGCAAAGGGAAGGTGCCATACTTGTAATTCCCTACTAAATTTGCAAAGTATATCATGAAAATGTTATGATTGCAGTAAAAGGCCTGCCTCAGGGCAAAATATTATATTTTATAATAGAATATGTCCACCGCTGTGGACTCGGGGAAGCGTGCTGCCTTGTTACGCAGCGGGCCCGGGTTTGATCCCCGGTCGGGACAGTTTTTCTGGGTGAGGTTTTTCCTCGCCTGTAAGACAAATGTCAGGAAAACTTTAAGGCCCAAACGGTCCTCGAAATCATATGGCCATCGCAATCATCATCATTCATATTCATCTTAGGATTAGGGACTCTCCCGGCGCACCATTATCATCACCCATCATATCATCGGGGCAACGTAACCCCGCCTTCCAGGCGTCCCAACCTCACAAGTGTGTTACAAAGCATGCCAGGAGAGAAACCAGGAATGTCGAAAGACAAACCTGGGATATTTGAAAAAAAAATAGAATATTGTTACGTGAGAAGTTATTTTTTGTTTCACCCTCTTTGGGGTACGTTGAATCAATCATTTCTCCGTGCGTTGTTCCTTTCTTAGTAACCAGTATTTGTTTTTATTATTTCTTTTCCTCTCTTCTTCCGAGGTAGTAGGTTTGGATTTTTGTTTAGATTTATCTTAAGGAAAGAGTACCTCAATATAGGACAAATAGTTGTCTCTGATAGGGAAATAACAACATGTGCATTGTAAAGAAAGGTATCAGAACAATTGAGGTACGAACTTTAAGATGCAATGGACAACAGGTAGAGATGCTATAGTCATATGCATGAGCACCTCGGTTGGACTTGTGCAAACCGGGATATGTGTACTAGGGTGGGCCGAATAAACTCATTTTTTTATTTCGTGATAGTAATAGAGCGGGAAAGCTGCGAATTATGTAGCTAAAAAAAAAACTATCAAAATCTGTTGACATCTTCCGGTCGCGCAAAGGCTCTTAAGTTTGGCAAAATATATAAAAAAAACTTCATTCTTGCAATTATTTCTTTTTGTTTATATCAAGTAGGTATTGCTGATCTTTGCTAAGCACGTTTATGTCTATCTGTGGGATCTGACAATCAATACCCTGGAAGTTATTTATCAAATACCAAAAATGCGTAAAAATATAACTTGTTCATTATTCTGGCAAATTTTGGAGCTTATGCGCGACCGGAAGATATCAACTGATCGAAACCAAATTAAAACATAATATTTTTAGGCTGTATTTGAAGACGTTACAAACTATTACTTTACGAAAACATCCAATAAAAAAATTAAAGCAATAATCTCAGAAATGAAGTTTTTTCATACTTTGTCAACCTTTAGAGCCTTTGCGTGACCGGAAGATGTCAACCGATTTTGATATATTTTTTCTTTTCTTTTGTCTATATAATTCGCAAATTTTCCGCGCTATTACAACTTCGAAATAAAAAAATGAGTTTTTTCGGCCCATCCTAATGTGTACTTCTTCCGCCTCTATATGAACATGGTGAAATTTATAACGGACACTGTGTTGGTCGAATCAGATATTAACTTTTGGCACAGGCTACTTTCTTCATCTAGTTTTTTGTCCCATTATCAGTTTTCAGCATCTCGATGTTAGAATCTCTTTAGGTTTTCATTTTATCAATGTCACGCCGCCACGTGTTTGTAGGTTGTCGGTACCGGCGAATTTGGTTAATCGCCATGACCCGGGATGAAGGTGCTGGTCTGAGGTGTTTACGAAAATGTAATGCGATGAGAGTGATCCTCTCATTGCGGTACCAAGTTTGAAAGGAGGGTGAGTAAAACTTGAAGAAATTCAGGATTTTGTAGGATAGTTGTGAGAAGGGTTAGGATTTGTTGTAGAGAGGAATTGGGGAAAGCTGGGAGGTTGTGTTTGGAGTAGGGATGGGTTTTGAACTTTTTCAATTTTCGAGATCTGGTACGTGCTTACCTCATGTGCATTGCATACTATTTTTTGGTCGATGTGACCAATTTTTATTAAATGTAGTAATAAATTAATTAAAATATTGGTTGGATGTAAATGACTTCTATGAGAAAGAAACATTTGGTGATTGTTGCTATGTAGTTTTTCATTTGTTGTATTATAAACAAGGATTGTTGGCTGTGGAGACATTTTTATATGTAGTACCGTGATTAGACTCTGTTTGATAATTTTATTATGGAAGGAGTCATGGTAGATGATAGAGAAATTGAAGAAGCCTGGAGAGTGAGATGTTCTGCATTAATTCCGGAAAAGTTTGGAGAAAGGTACGAGTTAGTGTACAAAACATTGAAGAAATGTTTTATTTTGTTTACCGAACGTGTGCTTTTAGAGTCCATATCAGCATTGCGATTTATTTTGTTTGCATAGCAACCAGATTAGATGTGGGAATGTTGACTTACTTCCGGTATCAACAATATTGGTAAATATAAGAAATTAGTCACATCGATCAAAAAAATATTTCACAATCAACCAATTTGCAAAAAAAAACAACCTTTATTCACATGTTGATGAAAAACAATTTATTTATATACTATGTATATATTATTTTCATGTATACAAAATACATAATTTCACCATTTATGTTAATTATTATTCATTTTCACAGCCAAATTTGGATATTTGAAATCCAAGGAATACATAAGTATCAATGTAAATCGATGAAAATAATATTAAGAGATTAATGAGTAGGCCTACATAATCTTGCTTGCAAATGATCAAAGGATATTTCTGCATAATGCACATGTATCCTCTCTTAAAATATACAACTAATGGAATGTCCATGTCTTTTGATTGTAAATTGTTAAACATAATTTTATTTCAATAACCCCTATTATTGCATTATCATATTTTCTAAGACTAAATTTTTTGTGGAAACAACAATAGTATGTTTGTTTTTAAGTACATGAGAATAAACTAGAAAAAACTTCCTGAAATTTTAATGTGAATATCTAATATATGTGATACATATACGAACCTAATTGGGAGAATGATAATAAATTTACAATAAATCAGCTTCCTGGATACATTCAGTGGATCACAGAAACAAAGTATAAACTATGACCTTTGCTTCTCAATTATTTTTGTTTCCATACGAACTGCAAAAAATTGGAAAATTATTGTCATGATTTAGACTTGTTTCTACAATGCACTAATTTGAGCAAATACTATCATTCTAAACAACTTACCCAATAGGATCTGTCAAAAGTGAGAAAATAGGTGCCTATACTTGACAATATGGAAGGAAATTAATTAAAAAATATATATAAATAGAGATACAAAAAAATAATTTGGAACTTGCACAAAGTATATAGGACAAGATATAACTTCAACATTGTTAAAAGGGTACTTTTGAATGAAGGGGAAAAAAGAATCAGGATTTGGAGACTGATCGTACAGATGATTTCCAAGATGGAGATTGATCCCTTCAGCATGTTGCTACAATTTGTCCTACATGATATTTGTCAATTCTTAATTGCTTCAGGAATGAAAAGAAGTTAAATTGACATATTTGTTATAGGTTGAAACTTTATTGTGCAGAGGTATTATAATCTCAAAGTCTCAACTTCAAAAACTAAAATTATGGCTTTTCAGGGCAAAGTGCCAGTCAGAGCAAAAATAGTGATCAGTAATGAAATAATAGAACAGATAGCACACTTTAACTATCTTGGTTCAGATATAACATATACATAATAAATTAAACCGATATAAAATGATGTGTGGCACCATAAGAAGAACCCTCCGAAAGACTCGAAGAGAAACTCAGCTCAGGTTTTATAAAATTATGGCTGTTCCTGTTCTTTTACATAGATCTGAATCT